>LNAC01000519.1:193639-267319 GCA_002007465.1 Ailurus styani
CTTCCCTCCCTCCCTCCCTCTTTTCTTTCTTTCAAGATTTTATTTATTTATTTGAAAGAGAGAGAGCAAGAGCAGGGTCAGGGCAGAGGGAGAAGCAGACTCCCCACTGAGCAGGGAGTCTGATGGGGAGCTTGATCCTGGGTCTCCAGGATCATGACCTGAGCCAAAGGCAGATGCTTAACCTACTGAGCTACCCAGGTGCCCATCTTTTGGATGTTTTGTGTGCTAGTCTCAGCCTATTGATAACCAGTGTTGTGGCTGGACCGGTGTTTGCGGTCCTTACTGTGACTGCAAGATGCCCTTTAGCAATAGCCATCAGGAAACTTTGAAGGGAAACAAAAACGTTTATTACTCACAGATTCTGGGAAGCCAATGACATACCTGGGGCCACACAGGGAGGTCATGGGGACAGGGAGAGAGAGAGGGGGCACAAGGGCCTGGGGTTCTGCTTTTATTGGAGGTCAAGGGTAGGGGCCAAGGGTTTTGTGGGCTCACTCTGTATTGGTGAATTTAAAACATAAGAGTTGGAACTTAAAGTGCAGGAAGAGAAAGAAAACAAGTAGCCCAAATAGTTACTGAAATCAGCCAAGTTCTCTAAAAGCAAGGCTCCTCAATGTTAGGAGCGTGGCCTGATTCTTTATCTAGACATGTGGCTGGCAATATATTCATTCCAGATAGCCATCCTTGAAGTGGATGTCTCTTCAATCATACCTGAAGTCAGGCATTTACATAACAAATTATGTATGTATATATGTGTGTGTGTGTATTCTTATATATATTTATATGAATATACATATAATCACATTTTATGTATCCATTCATCTACTGACATACAGTTGGGTGGTTTTCATATCTTGGTTGTTGTGAATAATGCTGCAATGAACATAGGAATGTGGAAATTTCTTCAAGATAATGATGTCTTGTCCTTTGGATGTACACCTAAATGTGGGACTGTAGGATTATGTATGGTAGCTCTATTTTTAATATCTTGAGGAACCTCCATACTATTTTCTATAGCAGTTGTGCTTACACTCCCATCAATAGTGTGCATATGATTCCCTTTTCCCTACACCTTTGCCAGTGCTCATTATCTTGTCTTTTTGATGATAGCCTTCCAAACAGGTGTGAAGTGATATCTCATTGTAGTTTTAATTTGCATTACCCAGATGATTAGTGACGTTGAACATTTTTTCATATACTTGTTGGCCATTTGCATGTCATCTTTGGAAAAATGTCTATTCAGATTCTTTACTCATTTTTAAATTGGATTATTTGGTTTTTTACTCTTTTTTTTTAAAGATTTTATTTATTTATTTGACACAGAGAGAGAGATTACAAGTAGGCAGAGAGGAAGGCAGAGAGAGAGGAGAGAGGAGGAAGCAGGCTCCCTGCCGAGCAGAGAGCCCGATGCGGGCCTCGATCCGAGGACCCTGGGATCATGACCTGAGCCCAAGGCAGAGGCTTTAACCCACTGAGCCACCCAGGCGCCCTGGTTTTTTACTCTTGAGTTGTATTAATTTTTTCTATTTTTTAGTTGTTAATCTATTATCTGATATATGATTTCAAGTATTTTCCCTTATTCCATAGGCTGCCTTTTTGTGTCATCGATTATTTCCTTTGCTGTGCAGAAGCTTTTTAGTTTAATGTAGTCCCACTAGTTTATTTTTGCTTTTATTGCCTGTGCTTTCGGTGTCATATCCAAAAAATGATTGCCAAGACCAGTGTCAAGGAAATTTTCGCTTATGTTTTCTTTAGGAGTTTTATGGTTTCAGGTCTTATACATAAGTCTTTAATCCATTTCAAATTAATTTTTGTGTATAGTGTAATATTAGGGTCCAATTTCTTCCTTTTCTTTTTATTCTTTTCTTTCCTCTCTCTATTTTTTTTTAGCTTATGAATATGTAGTTTTCCCAACATTATTTTTTTTAAAGATTTTATTTATTTATTTGACAGAGAAAGAGAGAGATCACAAGTAGGCAGAGAGGCAGGCAGAGAGAGGGGGGGAAGCAGGCTCCCTGCCGAGCAGAGAGCTTGATGCAGGCCTCAATCCCAGGATCCTGAGATCATGACCTGAGCCGAAGGCAGAGGCTTAACCCACTGAGCGACCCAGTCGCCCCCCAACATTATTTATTGAAAAGACTATCCTTCCCCTTTGTTTATTCTTAGAACCCTTATCAAAGATTAGTTGACTGGATGTGATTTTGTCTATTTCTAGGTTCTTTATTCTGTTTCATTTATCTATGTGTCTGTTTTTAATGCAAGTACCATGCCATTTTAATTATAACAGCTTTGTGATATAATTTGATATAAGGAAATGTAATGCCTTCACCTTTGTTCTTCTTTCTCATAATAGCTTTGGTTATTCAGGGACTTTTGTGATTCCACACAAATTGTAAGATTATCTTTTCTGTTTCTGTGAAAAATGTCATTGGAGTTCTGATAGGGATTAAATTGCCTCTATAGATTGCTTTGGGTAGTATTTAAACAACATTAATTCCTCCAATCTATGAACACAGAATTTCTTTCCATTTATTTGTGTCTTTTTCAATCTTTTTCACAAATGTCTTATAGTCTTCAATGTATAGGTCTCTAAGTCCTTGGTTAAATTTATTCCTAAGGTTTGTTTTGCTTGTTTGTTTATTTGTTTGTTTTTTGGGTTTTTCTTAATGTTATTGTAAATGGGATTTTTTCTTCTTAATTTCCTTCTTGAGTAGTTTGTTGTTAGTTACAGAAACACAAAATTGAATTCATTATCAAGTGTATTTTCCAATCACAGTGGTATGAAACTAGAAATCAATAACAGGAGGAAAATTGGAAAATTCACAAATATGTGAGAAGTAAACAACATGCTCTTGAACAACCAGTGGGTCAAAGAAGAAATTTTAAAAAGGAGATCAATGGGGTATCTCGGTGGCTCAGTTGGTTGAGCGTCTGCCCTCAGTTCAGGTCATCATCCCAGGGTCCTGGGATAGAGCCCCACGTCGAGCTCCCTACTCAGTGGAGAGTCTGTTTGTCCTTACCTCTGCCATTTCTCCAGCTCACACCCTCTCTCTCTCTCAAATAAATTAATTAATCTTTTAAAAAAGGAGATCAAAAAGTATCCTGAGACAAATGAAAAAGGAAACACAACATACCAAAACTTTTGGGGGCGCAGCAAAAGAAGTCCTGTGAAGGAAGTTTTAGTGACGAACGCTTACATTTTCAAAGAAAAAAAAACTCAAATAAACAACCTAACCTTAATGCTCAAGGAACTATAAAAAGAACAAACTAAGCCCAAAGTTAGCAGAGAGGAGGAAATAAAGAACAGGGCAGAAATAGAGACTAGAATAGAATAGAGACTAGAGATGAACTCAAGACTAGAAGGACAGTAGAAAAGATCAACAAAACTAAGAAGTGGTTTTTTGAAAAAATAAACAAAATTTACAGACCTTTATCTAGTCTACCCAAGGGGGGAAAAAGATCTTGAGAACTCAAATAAAATGGTTTCTTGAATAGCTTATATTTTTCAGGACCCATGGAGACACTTTGTTTCATTTAGCCTGTATGTGTGTGTGTGATCCAGCATTTATTTATATGCCTTCCATAAAGCTATGTGTTATGAAGTCAGTCCATGACTTTTAGCGGTTAACAGTGTAAAGATGGAATTCCAAATCATCTTCATACTTGTTGAATAAGCCTGAGGAATTTACCCAGCTTCTTAAGATGCCTTTAGTTCCCTTGCTTGTATGGTAGGAATAATGCCTATCTCATAGATTTTCTATGACAAATGATATGATTTTGCCACATCTCCTTAGTCAAGGCCAGAAAAAGCCTTAAATGTCAGACTAAAGATCTTATATTCTGTAGAAAGTTTGGGTCTGGGACACCCGCATGGCTCAGTGGGTTGAGCATCTGCTTTCAGCTTGTGGTCCCATGGTCGTGGTCCCATGGTTCTGGGATCAAGTCTTGCGTCAGGCTCTTTGCTCAGCAGGGAGCTTGTTTCTCCCTCTGTCTGCTGCTTCCCCTGCTTGTGTGCTTGCTCACTCTCTCTGACAAATAAGTAAATAAAACCTTAAAAAGAAAAAAGTTTGGGTCTGACAGTGGAGGTAGGTATGTGAGAAATATCCATCAATAACTCACATGTAATTTTCTTTTGCCTTGTTTTGCTTTAAGCCAAAATCATTCCATCTTCTCCCATTGTTATAAGGAACTCTAGATGTTAAATTTTAAATTTATTTCTTTACTATAGAGTTGAAATTAATAGTTTTCAGTAAAACAACTTTGTAATTGAAATGAGCATATTAAATATAACAAGAAAAATGAAGTAGCATCATTTTGTTTTACATTGAATCCAATATGTATGTAATGCCTTCATATACATAAATTCACTTAATATTTACAATGACTCTGCCAAATCAATGGTATTACCTTTATTTGTAAACTGAGGAAATCAAGGTCACAAAACCAACAAAGGGAGTCTTCTTACTTTCAACTCTGTAGCAACCTGGGAGCACTTCAGGAGTTTAAGAAAGTAAAAAACAAGTGGTAGTTTTTCAAGATAATCCATTCTAATGTACCATAGCATCTTGAGGCTGGGACTGTATCTCATCTGTTCCCTGTTTTATCCTTAGTGTTTGGTCCAGTGCCTGGAGTGTTGTAGGTGTTCAACAAACACTTACCAAATGAGCAACTGGATGAATAAATAACTTTAAAACTACAGTAGTTATATATTGAGATTAAGTGGTCAGATGGTTCATTCTACACTGGACAGTCACTTTACTGTGGATGTCAAAGCCTAGGTAGACAGACGTGACTGTAGGAAACATCTAGGAATCTCTCACTCTTCCCAAGCCTATGGGCCAGCTGTGTCCTCAGGAGTGGCCTGAGACTGGGAAAAGGGGTAGGTAGTACAGAAGGAAGCCAACGAGTCAGAAGAAGTACAGAGGTCACTTCTGTTTTTCAACTCAGTGCACAATGTATGCCTTGCCCGTAGCTCTCACTGAACTGAACTGAGATGATTCATTTCCGGTTAGCCACACTTTAAGAGTGTGGGCTCCTTCAGGGATAGAGACTGGAAATTTAGAGATAGAAATTTGCCATTGCTGAATTGCTAGCACTTAGCATGAAAGTGGGTGTTTCCCAGTCCACCCTTCCCCAAGTTTAACTGAGGTACGATTAACAAATTGAAATTGATATACTTTTTATATGTAGGTTTTACAACATGATGTATTGAATTCAGTGTTTTGTAGATATTTGTGAACATGAATGGGGCACACTGATGTCCTAAATAAAATGTTTCCCATGCAAAGGAATGGTATCTTCTGTAAGTGAAATTCCTTGCAAACCAGATGCCTCAGAGTGGTCTCAGGGTCGACTCACAGAGCCAGGGAGGTAGAGCTTGATCTAAAAGATCAGGATATTACAAAGGGAGGAGGAATTATTAGCAGGTTTCCTAAAGGCAGGTTTCTCTGGCTGAATCTCAGAAGCTGGCTTTGCCAGAGTAATAATTTTCATCCCCCACTGTGTCAGTCAGGGTCTAGTCAAAAGAAGGAAACTACAAGTTATTTTAAGAGATAGAATTTAATATAAGGAATTGTTTACTAGGAATTAAAGCTGTGGAAAGGCAAATAGGAGACATGAAGGTATAAAAATGTCAGCAACTGCAGAAAGTAAGTTTTGCCCTTGGGGCAGGAAGAATAAGGGGAAAAAGTTGACTGAAGTTCAGATCTTTGAGGAGGAGACTGTGCCATGTGTCTGAAGGGGACAACAAGCCTGGTTCTTTGAGTGCTGGAAAAACTGCAGTGGATTGAGCAGCTTCCAAGGGAATGAAGTGACATTGCCAGGCTGAGAAGAACATTGCTTGGGAAAGGTTGCTGATGCTCATGGGGGCAAGAAGCAAAACTGGAACGTGGAGGGGCAGGTCTTCTCCTCTTTCTTCTCCAGGCTTATAGTTACCTCTGGTGACTCCTCTTGGTACAGCCTAGCTGGGATCCAGCTGCCAATGCAGAAAGCAGTTTTGAGAGTTCCCAGCCCTAGCTTCACAAAGTCACATAGAAACATAGGTTGGAAACTGAGAGACAAGAGTTTAATAATTAGCATACCCACCCACCTTCCCAAAGCTGTCAGTCACAGAACATGAGCTGTCTTGAGTTATTCCACAAGACACCCAAGCTCCTACATTTCCTATTGCTAATACTTAAATAGTTCGATTTCATCCTCATACTACGAGCAGACCTGGGTAGGTGAGAGTAGATTTTTCCATTCTTGTCTGAGTTCTCACCCTGTGATCTTTAATATTGAGACGTGGTTAAGATCCAGGCTGTTCCAGGGTGTGGAAGTTTGAATTTTGCCTACAGTTTGAATCTTAACTCTTCCAGTACTATCTGGACAAGTCATTGCCTCTGTGCCTCAGTTCTTTCAGTTTCTTCAGTAAAAGAACCTGCTTCATTGGGCTAGGGCTGATGTGGATATTAAATAAATTTATACCCATAAAACCCTTAGAGCATCTGCTTGTATTAGTAGGGGCTCAGTGAATATCAGTTCTTATTATTTAGGTTGACCTTGGGTCATACAGGGTAGAAGATGTCAGAGATGGATAGAGCAAAATGAGATGGGTCCTCTGAAAATTCATCTGGCCAGCAAATATTTATTTATTGCCCTGTGCTAGGTCTTGGAGACATACAAGTGAAAAGATGTGGTTTCAGCCATCTGAAAGTTCCCGATCTTGTGATAAAGTAAATGAATTACACTATGAATTACTTCGTGTGATAAAAGCTATGATTTCATTAAAATGGGTACTTGTAGGGCCATGTGAGGTGGTATCTGTATTCATTTCCTGCTGCTGTGCAAAATTTTACCTTAAACCTTAGTGGGGTAAAGCAACAAAAATCATTCTCTCTCACGTTTTCAGTGAATCAATGATTAAGACAGAACACCTCTGGTTTAGTTTGTCCCTGCACAGTGTTGAAGTCTTTGCTAGACCTTTGAAGGCTAGGGGCTAAAACCATCTGAGGGCTCATTCACTCACATGTGTGATGTTTTGGCTGGGCGTCAGAACATCTGCATACAGCCTCTTCATGTGGCCTGAGTTTCCTTACAACATGGTGGCTGGGTTCTCAAGGCAGTTATCCCAAGAAAGAGCCAGACAGAAGCCATATCACCTTTCATGACCTAGTGTCAGAAATCATGCATATCTATCACAATGTATTGTTTGAGCCAGTTACCAAGGTCTACCCAGATCATCATAGGAGAACAAAGATCCCACCTCTTGATGGAGAAATGTCAATGTCATGATATAAGAAGAGGATGTGGCACAGGATATATGCTGGTGCAGCCATCTTTGGAAAATGTGATCTGCCACAGGCTCTAACTCAGCCTGTGGTTAGGGTAGGAGGTGATCAAAAAAAAAAATTTGTAGGGGTGTCTGGGTGGCTCAGTGGGTTAAGCCTCTGCCTTCGGCTCAGGTCATGATCTCAGCGTCCTGGGATCGAGGCCCATATCAGGCTCTCTGCTCGGCGGGGAGCCTGTTTCCCCTCTCTCTCTGCCTGCCTCTCTGCCTACTTGTGATCTCTCTCTCTGTCAAATAAATAAATAAAATCTTAAAAACAAAAACAAAACATTTGTAGAGGTGATGGTGTTCCTGCTGAATTCTGAAAAAACTTTGCCAGTGCTGACACCAACGAATACAATCCTGTTTCTAAGATTTCTTGGAACACTCTTCAATCTTCCTTGGTATATATTATTTCAACCCCCTTAACTCTTATCAGGAAAAATTCCAACTGATTCTTATTTTCTAACTATGATTACCTCCTAGAGCAAAGGGAACACATCTTCCTGTTCTCTTCTTACTCCTTGAAGTTGTAAAGCAGCTGACCACTGTCGGCTTGGAAGTGCCACTTATAAATACTTAATGTTGCTGACTCTTTCTCCTTTACTCCCCTACTTTATTCAGGGGATAGTTTCTATCTTTGCAATTCTTTCATTCCTTTATGTTTCTCTTACCCCCTCTTTAGACTCTTAGAGCATTCTCCCTGAGGTCATTTAATGATTGATCTCCTAAACTACTATCTTTTCCCATCCCTCACTTTACTTAAGACATCACTAGGGCCTCTTCACAGAGGATGTTCAACAAATGCCTGGATTTTCCTAGAAGGAGGTTACAGAATTACCTTTCTACCTTCTCTTCAGGCTGAATGATCTCACTTCCCTGGAGGATGGCTCCCTGAGCTTCCTCCAACACAGTTGAGTGTGATGTCCTGAGTCAAATGATTTCTAAATAGAAAACTTCTGCTAGCACCATCGTTAATTAGCATCCTTTCTCAGAACATCTAAAAGAAGCTAGTTGGGAGAACAATGTGCTCCCAACAAAGCTAATGAAGTTTGGAAGTTGGTTTCTTTAACAATAAGTAAAAAAGTAAAGGTAGCCCTTGCTGATTAACTGTTCATGCAGTTTATTAAACTTCTGTCTCCTCTTTTTGCCTTTCCATTGCTGTCCCTTGATCTCTCACCCACTGCCTCCTGATCTCTCCCCTCAGAATGATAACTAGTTGTTTTTTAATGACCACACTGTGTCCTGCTCATGCCTGATTATTAGCAGCTGAAGCATTCATGCCACCAATTTATTCAAGGACTGCCACTATTGGCAAATCTGGTTGTTCCTTGAGGGAAAGGACCATGTCTTATTTTATCCCTTTAAGCTCCATAATTATAATGTTAAAGAACAATTCAACTGAGTAAATTTGAAGATCTAATTGGCTTTATTAAACAATTCATGAATTGGGCAGCATCCCATCTAGCAAGTAGAGGGGAGCTCCAAGGAGTTCCACAAAATGGAAGGTTTTTGTGGGAAGAAGGGTTGGACAAGAAGTCATTAGCAAAAGAAAAAGAATTGTTTCAGGCAAGGTCCCTACCTTAGGGGAAGGGCCAGGGGTGGTATCACTCAGATTACCTCATCTTCCTTTAAGGGATGGGGAGGGCCCCATATCACAGATGACCTCATTGGTGCTGACTAGAAAATTCCAGATTGCTTGTCCTAAGATTTCATTCCTGGAGAGGTTGAAACTGCAATTAAGTCATGTTTTGCTGTAAGTGACTCTTGGGCCTGAGTTTTTCTTTTAGCAAAGTAGGTAGCATCTAGTTGGTGCTCAGTTGGAATATTTAATAATTGACTGAATGAACAAGTCGTTAGTAAGTAGTGTTATTTTGACCATTTTGGCTCAGGTAGCCAAGTGGAACCCAGGAGGTGTTCCTGTCATGATACCACTGAGATATTCCTGGACAGTAGCCCATGCTGTTCATTCTGCCATAGACATTCTTCCAGGACATCTTCTACTCATCACAGATAGGTCTTAGCTTAGCTGTCATTTCCTTGAGAAACCTTCCCTAACTCCCTCTCACCAAACTCTGCTCTCCCTTCCTTACCAAATTAAGGACTCCTATATATGCTTCTTTATACTTCTCATGTCACAGGAAATACCATATTTTACTGTTTGCTTATTATCTATATTCACCTTCAAATGGTAGGCCTCACAAGAGAAAGGTCCATATGTATCTTCCTTTCATTGTATTCCCAAATGCCAAGCAGAATGCCTGATATACTGTAGGTTCCCAATAAATATGAATATAAGTATATAAGAATGATTAATAAAAACAGGATTTTTCCTATGGGTCTTAGAAAAAAATCTTAGAAAAAAACCTATGGGTTTTCTCTTTCCCTTTCTTCCCCAAGGTAGAACTGTAACCATCTATATAGTGATAATTGTGCTGTGAAAAAATAAAATCACAATAAAATATGAGATACAATACATTGTAAAAAAAAAAACCCGGCAACATCTTTTATTTATGGTTTTATCCAAAAATATTCCGTTACTATAAAATATTCAGAAGTGGAAGATACATGGCCCACAAATTTTCCTTAAATTGAAAAGCTGGGCTAGTTAATGGCCTTTGGCTGCCTCTGCTGTACTTTGGGAAGGGGCTGTCCCAGCTGTTTGGAGCATGATAGGTGCCATCCGTCTACTTCTTAGAGGAGGATGTGTTTACTGTGAGAAATGCTGAGGAGTTCTACATAAAAGCAACAAAAGAAATTAATAGTTCTAATATAACCTCTTCTGGAATAATATGTCCCAATTCTTGATACTTCAGCTGCTCTGGGCAGTGAGAACACAGCAGTCCTGTGAGGGAGGGAGAAACAAGAATGACCTCCTCACCCCTTCGCTCTCTGGAAGTGGTAAGACTTATCCAAGTGATTTAGGATTGGGGCTAGGGTGTAGGGAAGCTAGGTGCTGAGGAGCAAAGAGAACTCCCCTTTGTCTCTTTCCTGAAAAATTCCCTTTGAAGCCTTGGCTTAGTTCTCAGAAGCCTTTGAAATGCACCTCACAGCAACTTAGGAAGTTGTGGGTTTTGTTTTTGTTTCTGTTTTTAAATTTACCTGATTTTTCTGATACCATGTTCTTATTTTCTCCTAGTCCTTACTCAGATACTTTGAGGAGAATAAGAATCCTTCGTAAAGGTGGTGTCCAACATCCCCTGTTTGATTCTACAGAGGTGATTGTCCCCTTTAACTTGTCACAGGGATGTTTTCCCACGTGGAGGGCAACATGATCTGCTTCAGAGATATTCTGGACTCCAGTGAAGGCTCTTTTAGGGCTTTTGTCCTACACCAGCTATAGATTGCTTTTTTTTTTTTTTTTAAGATTTTTCATTGATTTATTTGACACAGAGAGAGAGATCACAAGTAGGCAGAGAGGCAGGCAGAGAGAGAGAGGAGGAGGCAGTCTCCCTGCTGAGCAGGACCCTGACTTTAACCCACTGAGCCACCCAGGTGCCCTGTATTGCTTTTGTCTCTTTAGAGAGAAGTAAGGAGTGCATTGGGCTATGTGTCACAATTGTCCTGTATTCAAATGTTAGCCCTATGAAAGTTTTAGCAAGTTGTTAAATCTGTAAAATAAAACTAATAACTCCTAATTTGTATCAGCTGGGACTATTTGGGCAGCAAGTGAAGCAAATAAAAATATTAGTTATTTAAACAAAACAGAAGCTTATTTTTCTCATACATTAAGGATGTCCGGAGGCTGGTAAGGCAGATTCATGAATTGATTAGGAATCAAGGTGCTCTTTCCTGTGGCATTGCCGTCCTCCATATGGAGCTGCTACCCCGTGGTCCAAGATGTTGCTTGAGCTCCACCTGTCAGTTTGCACATGAGTCCACAGGAAGGGAGATGGTTGAAAGAAGTGCATGATCACCTCTTTTTCAGGACACATGGTAGAAAGGTTAATAGTTTGTGCCAGAACTAAAGAGAGGTATTATGCCTATCTACAGGGTGGGAGGTGTGGGGGGCAGGGTGGAAGCTGGAAAGGCAGCCTTTATTTTAGATGGTCATGGACCGCAATAAAAATTAGGGGCCTATTCCTCTGCAGACAAGAAGAATGGGTATTGGGGGACCATTTTAAGTATTTGCTGCCACCTTCCCTCACCTGTGATGATTAAGTGATAGAAAGGTGTTTCATAAACTTCAACCTATATCCTTGACAGATTTTATTTTTAAAATATCAGTAGTACTATTATGGGTGGGAATTCAGAAGAATAAAGACAAAGGAATTAGAGTTCCTTTTCTGAAAGGGTGATTGCTAGATGAAGTTTCATTTTGGGCAGAGTTACTGTTGAGATCTGTTTTATGAAGGATTATTATAAGGAAAACACTTATCATTCATTATCCATCTACACAGAGGATGAAGGAAACTGAAAGATAGTCTATCTCTTTCATTTTCCAGATGAGCCCAAAGACGGGGTATTATTTTTCTAAGGTCCTAAAGCTGGTTAGCGGCAGAGCCAGAATTAAAACCCAAGTTCCCTGGTAGAATATTCAGTATCCTGTCCTTTGCACAACCTTACCTCTGCAAAATGAAAATCAGCTGTAAAATGAAGGGTGATGGGGCGCCTGGGTGGCTCAGTTGGTTAAGCATCCACCTTTGGCTCAGGGTCATGATCTCAGGGTCCTGGGACTGAATCCTGTGTTGGGCTTCCCGCTCAGCAAGGCATCTGCTTGTCCCTCTGTCCCTACCCCCTGCTTGTGTTCTCTCTCTCTCTCTGTAATAAGTAAATAAAATCTTAAAAAAATAAAAAATAAAATGTGGGGTCATTAAACTATGGAAGGAAGTTGTACAGAAGTTGCTGGAATTTTCTGAAAATGGAAGGAAGTGGGTATTAACACAGAGGGCTGGGATGAGTTGACCTTTTATGGTGACCTCAGCCCCAGGCTTCCCTTAAGACTGGAGTTAGAATTCAGTGGCTCATTTAAGTTGTTTGTGTCCTTTTGTTTCTCAGTCACCAGTTGATATTGGCCACCCTGTGGCTACACTTGTGGTTCCATTCTTATCTTGTTCTTGAAACTGGTTAGCACTTTGTTTGTCTTCGGGGTGCTGCCTGTTGAATTCAAGGATCCTTAGTTTATCAGCTCCTGGTGCTTTTTGCCCTGGTAGCTTTTCTTACCCACTCCTGAAACTCCTATTAACAGCTGTGCCCCAAGGGAGGTGGGGAGTCTGTTCCTACTGAGTGTCACAACCCCCTTTCTATCTCTTCCCTTGCATCAGAGAAACCTATTTCTGTCTTCAAAATGTGACCTTTAGCTTCTTTTATGAACATTGGCAACAAACTCTTAACACACTCCCAGCAGCACCAGCTGCCTTTCTGACTTCTCACTTGAATTGCTAACGAGTGTTGCTGACTAGTTGCTGAGATCCTTGTGCTTTGTGTCTCATGCTTGCAGTTTTGTTTTAATGCTTGGTGGTGTCTTGTTCCTGTTTTGCCCTTTTCTTTGTTATTCTCTCTTTTTCCCTCTTTAATTTAAGGTGACTTTGATCCTTTGTCCCAGCAATCTATTTTCTGCCATGTCAGGCACTATATGCCTCTCTCTCTCTCTCTCCTTAATCTCCTCTGGCAAGCTTAATTAATTCATATAACTTTGCTCTGCTAAGTGGGAAACTGTTACTTTACAAAACAGCAGTTACCTTATGAATCTACCCTGTCTCTATGCTATCCAGTCTTTATTACATGTCCCTTGTTTCTCCTTTGAACATAGGTTTATAAACCTGGATTCATAGGGCAGAAATGCCTACTCACCTAATATCCATTCTTCCTTTTTCACCAACAAAACTCCACTTTGGGGGATAGGAAGAGGGGCAATTGCTCCCACTATAAAAATTATAATTTCAATGTTACACATTATTTACCACAATAAAAGACAAAGCTTTGATTAGTTCATATTTCTATTGCTCTGAATTTTCATTTTTATGTGTCTGTGTTTTGTTTCCTCAAGACTCTAAACTCTGGATGGAAGTATGTCTAAATTTCTAATTGTAGTAAAAATTAGTAGTATAAATTTCTAAGCTTAGTATAATGTCTTATACATAATGATCACTGTACTATGACCAATATAGTAGTAAAAGTTCATAAAGATTAGTAAATGTAACTATGATGAAAAAATTATGATCTTCAGCCTCCCTTTCATCCAATGGTGGCTATGTGGTAGTGTTCCCACCAATGAGATACAAGATAGAAGTCTGAGCTGAGGATTTCTGAAAAAGTTTGGTTCCTCATACATATCAGCTCTTTCTTCTTTGTTCTTTCTCATTTCTGCTCTGTGGAAAGTGGACCCAGTAGATAAAGTACATGTTCCCTTGACCATGAGATCAAGGCCCAGAGGAATGAGGAGACCTCAGTCCTAAAACTCTGAGCCACTGAAATAATGTCAGTAATCTCCAACCTGCAGAATTCTTGTTTGGAGAAATGTAAAGGCTCTGATGGTTGTGTATAACTGCTCTGAGTAACTCTGCTACTCTTACCCAAATGCAGTTCCTAAGCAGTTCATTTATAAGTAAATGAGTTGAGTGTCTCTGATGCACACTGCAATGTGCCACTAGATCCAGACAAGGAAGAACTCGTTGCTTTGGTCACTGACCATGCTCTCAGCAGGTGATCCTCAGTTGCTGGCCCCTTTGAGATTTATCTGAGTTTCAGAGAACCTCTTCCCCCAAGGTTACTCCCCTTCTGAGTAGCCCACATTCAATAAATCATCAGTTGGATTTATAAAGGCCTGGTCATGGTGATCCAACTCGGGACAATTCCGGAGGGCCATTTGGAGCTGCTGTGGGAGTGGCTGTGGCTGTCATTGAACTACATAGCAGCTTGACTAGTACGCACATGTACTAGTCCCAAGAGCACTCTCTAAATGCATACCTATGCACTAGGCTCTGTCTGGGTCTGTTGCTCAGAGAACCCAACCTGTGATACCTGCTATGCTATTTTTCAGTCCACAGATGTGTACTGACATGCTAGCCAGGAGCAGGCTCTATGCCATGCCTTGATTGGTGGTTGGTGGGGGGGCAGGCAGGTTGAGAGCCCAAAGATGAATAAGACACAGTCCTTATTTAGAAGTAGCCCTAGTCTTAAGAGAGGTTAAACTAATACTTTTCATTTGGTGTGGTAAGTCTGATTATAGGGGTGATTATGTGGGCATATATGGGACAGAATGAAAAATTGCCTGAGAGAGCCAGAGAAGGCCTCACAGAGACTGTTAGCTTTTAGCGGAGTCTTGAATGTGGAGGTGTTTACCATATAGAGTAGGAAGTGAAAGGTTTTAAAAAAGGAAGAGTATATGTTAAAAAATGTAAGAGCTTGAAAGGGCATGACTTGTTGGAAAAAGACAAATGATTTTATGGTAGGAAGGGAGACAGGTGAATTGAAGCCAGATCATGGAAAACATAAAAATCTTTGGGAAACTGTTAGTGTTTGTATCAGAGTGAAGGTTATACAAAAATTTGAGGGTTGATGAAAAACTGATTAGTGGCCATGTAACAGGAGAGGTTAGGTAAGGAGAAATCAGAGAGAAGCAAACCAGGAAGGAGCCTGGTCAGGTATCTAGACAACCTATGATGGGAGACTGAACTAGAGCAGGCATCATGGGTACAGAGAGGATGGAATGGATGTAGGAAATTTTGGTGGGAGAACTAATAGGACTCAGAGTCTAGATTGATGTGAGTGGTAAGGAAGAGGAAGGAATCAAAGATGACTGAGAATTTTGGCGGGTGAGATATGGTCATGGTGCTCTCAAGAGCTAGAATAAGAATTATGAGAGATTTGGGGTATCAAAGACATTTAGAAGACAACTTGAAATAAATTTCTAGCACACAGAACCATCTCTGGGCTGCAAATGTATGTTTCTAATACACTGAGGTGTTTGTGTTCCTTGAAACTATACATCTGAGTGATATTGTTCAAAGAGAGGATATAGAATGTAAGAAAAAAAATAACAAAGGAGTGGCCCCCAGGGAAACAGCTGTCATGTCTAGTGGGACTTAAATAAATACTGTTGAATCCTGAACAGAGTGACAATGACAAAATATTTGTGTCCCCACTCCCTTCATTAACAGCACTATAACTGTCCCTTCGATGATTCTAGAAAACTCCAGGCTAGTGTTTAGGCTTTATCCCTTTGTGTACTCACTGGCCAAAGCTTGCCGATCTTCTGTGCCCTTGAACTCTATCCTACTAAAAAGGAAAGTCAGGTTCTCCTCAGTTCTAACATTTGATTCCCTTTCAACAAGGTAGGATGGTCCAAACTCAGAATCATAAAAAGGTGACTGGTTTTCACAGAAAGCAGCCTTATGTCCTGAACCCTTGAATCAAGAGAGTTTTCTGCAATAGAAGCACCTATTCTATAAATTTTTTGAAAGCAAGAGCACTTTTATTTGTCTTTGAGAGATTTGGTGAGGAGTAAACACTTAATAATTTTGTGTTAAACTGAATCAAATGGATCTGAACCAAGCCTATAAGAATCTCTTCAATAAGTGATGCTTTACGATCATTACCTGACTCCAAATGTGGTGACTTCTGCAAAGATGGCCAAAAATATCTAGTTTCAGAAATACTGAAATTGAGGTATATGTTTGTATATTTCTGATTGTACTCAACAGTGAAACCCAAACTCACTTTTATATGAGGTGGTATAATCTTAGTGCATTCAGGCTGCTTTTACAGAATACTGTAGACTAGGTGACTTATAAATAACAGAAACTTACTTCTCACAGTTATGAGGTTGGGAAGTCCATGATTAAGGTGCCACCGGATTTGGTGTCTGGTGAAGACTTGCTTCGTGGTTCATAGACAGCTGTCTTATTGGTATGTTCTCAAATGACAGAAGGGGCAAGGAGTCTTTGGGTTATCCTTTCTAAAGGCACTAATCCCATTCATGAGACCTCCACCCCCAAAAGGCCACATCTCCTAACACCATCACATTGAGGTTTAGATTTCAACATAAGAATTTGAGGGGACACAAATATTCATTCCACAGCAGATGGATAGAAATGCTTGAAGTCAGTGGTGACAGAGGCAGCAAAACATACCAAATATAGGATTTGTATATTGAAACTAACAGACTAATGGAGTTTCATGTACGGATGTCCAGAAATTCTACAGGGTTTTATCCACTTAGGTATTAAGGCAAACTCATGAAACAAGTGTTACTCATTCAGAAACATTCAACCATCATTTGTGAGCCTCTTGGGTGGGCTAATCACTGTCATTTATTTATTATCTTTGTTGCTTTGCATTGTTTGGCACACAGAAGATATGAGTTATTTTATCCTTCCAGCATCTCCTGTGGCATAAGCAATATAACTCCCATTTACAAATGAAGAAATCAGGACTCTGAGTTTGATTTCCTTAGTTACACAACCTAGATCTCAGATTAAAACTTAGGTCTAACTGAGCCAAAGTTCTTTACTCTTTAAAACATGTCCACACTGTTTCCATTAAATCCTTCATTAAAAATGTGTGTGGGCCCTCAAACCTTCAATAGGGAAGTAAATACAATTTTCAGCTGCCTTAATTCTCTAATCTATCATCCATCCCTGGGACAGGAAATGCTGGGGAGTATGCCAACTTTGTCTCAACTGTTTCCCATTTCAGATCCTGCCATTTATTTGTTTTATAGCTGTGATTAAAATGAGCTCAATTAGTTTTTGATTTTTCATATCTTGGTCCTTTTCTCTTTGGGTTCTGTAATCCTCAATTAATATCTAAACTGTTTCTAAAAAGTTACCACAGTAACTTAATAACCCTTTTATTTTTGTAAGTCTGTAGCCTTAGAAACTACAAAGTCTGGTGGATTATTATGACCATCTTTATTTCCCAAACATAACTTATGAGGCATTTGGTATCATGCTTTGTTATGTGATATGTTAACATAGCTGTATAGACACAGAAGGCTGACTTTAAAAAGACCCAACTGCCTTCGCTTGTCTAAATGATGACTTTGAGTATGTCATAATTCTGTGTACATGAATGATGGAACCCAGGAGAAGGTGATCTGCTTGAGACAAAGGGAAGGAATAAGGAAATAAGTGCAGAGTGAGGAAGGGTAGACTAGGGGATAATGGGATAATGTGCATGGATTTACATTGATGTTTTCTATTTTAATTAGTTTCTACTGGACTGAAATCATTACAGTTTCTTTAGACAATTTCGGTGCTTCTCTGTGCATGTTTTCCCATCAGCATTGGACACATTTTGCCTTTTGATGTAAGGTTCTTGAGAACAAAAGAGGTTTGGACAACAGCAGATTCATAGACTGTAGTCGAAACTGGACAGGGTTCAGTGGTTGGCAACACTAGCTCCTTTTTATTATCACATGAACATTATTGGTTCTCAAACTTGACTCTACACTCAAATCACCTTTAAAAAATACTGATGCCTAAGTTTTACCCCCAGAGATTCCACTTTTATTGGACTGGATGATTGAATATTTAACCCCTCCCCCAGAAGTTTCTAATGTGTAGCTTAAGAACCATTCTGATAGAAGTTGAAAATCACTGAGATAGATGTTAAATTTGGGGGAAGATAGTATAGGGAAGGGTCAAAAGCAAAGACTGGCTTGAGTTGCAAAAGTAGCCAAAAGGAGGTCAACTGCAGGTGGTTTCTAATTTGGGGTATTGGGTAGAGAAGAACATCTTGAGGAGCACTGAGATGCCAGCAGGTGAGGGGGAAGCAAAATCAGGAGTCACACTGGGGTTTGTGACCAGTTTTCTTGGAGTGTTTCATAGATAGCTTGATATATAAGTTATCAGCTAAATCACACATTTTTGAAAATGAAAAGGAGTGCTGTTAATAATTACACTGTAACAGTAGGCATTAACCAAGATTATCTTGGACAAATTGGAATGTACAGTTACCTTAGCATGAGTCTCATTCATCATTTCTGATGCTACAATCATTTGGCTAGTGTAAACATATCCTTTACAAGTAGAAAGTGGTTAATGTTTTTGATCTCTGATAATATCATAGCCACAGCTTCACCACCTTCTTTAAATAATGGTTCTCAAACTTAGCTGCACATTAGCATCACCTAGAACTTCTAAAAATAGATAATACCTGATCCCCAGCCTCAAAAAGTTCTTTTAAAGTCTTCAAAGTGTTTCTAATTTGCTGCCATGGTTGCCATTGGGTTTGCTCAAGCTCAAAATGTTTGCATCCCCTTGTGGAGGGCTGACTGATGACAAGTGGCGATATTATAAAGATGGGTTGTGGTGGTTCGTGTAACAGATCTTGTTGTTTTATAGCCACAATTCCTAGATGTGGTTTGTTAATTTGCTATTAGAATTATGTAAACATTATGTGATGGTTTGGGGACTTACCGTCTTTAAGTTGCTATAGGTTTGTGAACACTTCAGCAGTATTCAAATGCTTCACCGATATGATGGTACCCAAGGGAGAAAATGTCTAAACCCCTTTGATAAAACCTAGAAGTCCATAATATTACCCTAAGTTGCCCATGTGTGAAAGGTTCTCCATGGATGACAAGAAAAGCATCTCCCTTTGTGTTTTCAGTAAATATTAAACACTGCCTTTTGTCAAATAGCCAACCTTAAAAGTCCTAGGATCTGTGCTTCTCTGTTCTCTTCTCCCTGGGGCTGCTTGTTATTTGAGAAGGAGCTCATTAGAGTCCATCAAAGAAGGGAACCTCATAAAGAAGGAGAAACCTGACTCAAATGCTATTTTCATTAATAGGTGTAGTGATAGGATTGAGTGGGAGGAGAGTATGAAGCTGGGGTTGAAGTGGTTTTACATTGTCTATGTGATGCAGACATTGTTTTTCACTCTATGTTTTGAGAGAACAGATCATTGTCAAATCCTTAATTCTTTTAGCTTTCAGAATTTAAGAAAAGTTTGAAGATATAATTGCATGAATTAACACACACATGACAAATCGATGTTTTTAAATTAATAAAAATCCCTGAAGAAATGTGTGTAGCTGTTCTAAAAAGTTGAGTTGTCAAGAAAAGAGACTTATTTGCATAAGTTGGAGAACTTATTCCCCTCCCAACACCTGTGTGGTAGTATTTATATGGGCT
This sequence comes from Ailurus styani, assembly GCA_002007465.1. NCBI lineage: Eukaryota > Metazoa > Chordata > Mammalia > Carnivora > Ailuridae > Ailurus > Ailurus styani. Next base: position 213,026 of record LNAC01000519.1, read on the forward strand.
ACATCTGGTGTGAGTTTCTGTGCTCTTTCTTTTTTTTAACCACCTAGCACCTGCTTGAAATTGCTGCGTTGTTAGGAGAAATTAGGGTGTATTGGATTTCTCAGTGGATTCTACAACATAATTAGTCCAGGAGTGTAACTGAGAAGCAGAGAGGTTGGGAGATGGAAGGCAGTGAGTAAGGGCTATAGCAGGGTTTCCCTTTGCCATTCCACACAAGATTTCTTGCATTGACTCTTCCCCAGAAAGTAGGGACCCAGAAGAACATGCCATTATGAAAGCAGCCAGCACTGATTCCATACAGTTGAGGGATGTCATATCTAAGGCATTAGAGAATTTCTAGTCACCCACACCTCTTTTCTGTAAAATGAAGAAAGTAAGGCCCAGGGCATGGGAAATGTCCCCATATCAAGCTAATTCAATTTTTTAGTTCCTCCTTCATTGTTCTTTTCACTGAATCCCACTGTCCAGCCAGACATTTACCAACTCCAGGGCTCCACTGACTTGTTTGGGAATTTTACAAACAAGGAAGCATTCTTGACAAACAGTGAGTGAGTGAGCCACTACTAGAAGATCCACTCTTCACTTTTACCTAATTTGTTTCAGAGTTCTACATAAGATTTTCAGAGTAGAGAAAGAAATCATAATCAGTTTTGCTACCAAAAATATAAAGTACCCATTGGCCCAAAGGGCAAGTTGCTGAACACAGCTTTGAAACCCTAAAATCTGGTGCTGGCATTAGAACAAAGTATCTCTCAGATCTTGTTTAAAGAGTAGGGGAAGGAACACATGAATGAAATTATGATCTTTGTTTCTCTCCTTGTGTAATCCTTTCAGGCAAAGATTTGACAATAGACTTCCTGGTAGAATATCCACATGATCTAAGTCAAGGGAAGCTACCTTGTCTTGTAAATAGAAATATTGACAAAAACCCTACCCTCTTATTCCTCTGAGTGAGGAAATCATGTACCATCATGGGGAAGAGTATGGGCTCTGGAACCTGACTGAGTTCAAACCCCAACTTTGCCATATATTCACTGTGTGAAATTAAGTTTTTGTGCTTTATTTTGCTCATCTGTAAAATGGGCACAATAACACCAACTTATGGGAAGATGAAATGTTTTGAGATATACAAAACTTTAGAACAGTACCCGGCAGATATAAGCATTCAATAAATATTAACAGTTGTTATCAGCCACAAAAGATAATGCCTAGAAAGTCCTTTTATGGTCATCTTCTCCAGAGTCTCATCATTTCTCAGTAGATTTTTCTTCCTACTTCCTATGTTTCTCATTCACATGTGTGGGTTCCCCCACTCCTTCCAATATCTTAGTGTAGAAACTGCATGTGAGGGTCGCATATTACTGTTGCCTAGAGTCATCATATGCTATACCACCATAGAATGTTTGAGCTAGAAGAAATCTACAGAATATTTAGAATGTATAATGCCTGTGACTTCCTGGCTTATTCACACTGGCATTTTGGAATACTTTGTTTTCTATAAAACATCTTAACTTGGATGGAATGAGTATGTGATCATTATGAAAAATAATTATATAGAGATGATGTAAATGGAAATGTTTATGTCTTTCTGAGATGCTGCATATACTGGGTGCCCCCAGAGATGTTTGCTGAATTGAATAAACTTTATTGATAGAACCACATGGTTGGTCATTTTCCTTATATCTGCACCAGATTATGTTATCAAAAGTTCCTGGCCTGTGTTGGAGGAAGGCATAATATCTTGGCAAATTGGGACTAGTCTAAACAAATCACCTATTGGCTTGAATCTCAAATACATTCCTGGTTTCAGTCAGAGGAAGACTCAGAGAAAAGCAGATATATGAGACCAAGTGCAGGAAGAAACTTACAATAAATTTTATTTTATATCAACTCAATATCTGATTATTAGAAAAGATCAGGCTTGGCTGTAGGGATAATGATGACAAATATTGCTAGATATATGATGATAGACCTAACTAAGCAGAGCCTGGAAGTGGAAGCCTTATCAAAAGAGGCCCAGACAAATTCTTCAAGATTAAATGGTTGCAATATTCTACCCTCCACCCCCTCACACACACACACACACACACACATACACACACACACACACCCTCACAAGGCACAACTGGGAAAATAAATGTCCATTCAGATCAAAACAGAAATTCAGGAACTCATGCTTTACCAAATTGTGCAACTAACGAGTATTAGCTGGACAATGAAAACGATGATTTTGAAATTAACACAAGTCTTGAAAAAGAAGGAAGAGCTGTAGGAAGGAGCTCATCCTTTTCAAACAGCACTAACACCTTCCTGAAACAAAGGCAGAGTCAGGTTTATAATCAGAGTCCTGTGAAAGATGGTGCAGTTACTGGCAAACCAAGAGCCAAAAATATGTGCTTGTGCCTAGATAGGCAGTCTTAGGTATTTATCCTTTTTATATCAGCTCACTGGATCCAACCTCAGTGAGCACAAGCCTAGTAGTGCTATGGTGATAAAGAACTAGTTCCAGGATGAAGTGTCGGAGCTGTCACATAGGCCAATCTTTGTTGAACTAGGAAATCATGAGACCTTGTTAGTCAATAGAGCAGTGTGTATCCTGGGGACCAGAGAAGAAAAATCCAACAACTGTGAAATGGATCAATTGAGATCAGGCCTACTGAGACCCTCTTGAATATTGGAAACTAAAACCCAGCAAGAGGCTAATAAGAAATGCACTGAAATGAAACAAAAGCTAGTTTCTCCTAATCCTGCCTTTTCATTGGATTGCTGCTCAAAAGGAGCTACAGGAACGCCTGTGGGCTTGTCCAGACCCAAGGAGAAAAGTTTGATAGACAAGCATTTGGATGTGTTTGTTGCACTTTGGTCATACAGAATTTAAATTTTTGGTTTGAGTGGAATTGTGTTCTCCAAATAAAGCTCTTCCAGCTTTCTAGGGACCTTCAAAAGAAGTAGAAGAAAGAAGGAGACAGAGGGAGAGCAAGATAGAGAGGGAGGAAAGGAAAGAAAGAGAGAATAAAAGAAACATTGTCCCTGCTTAATAATGTTGAATACTTCTTATTTTGGTATTGGAATGGAAACTGTTGATGTTTTACCTTGGATGAAAATGCAAAGATTAGTTCTTCATCTTGAAATGGAATGTAAAAATCTTCGCTGGGATTTTGGGAGCCATTTTTTACCCTTTTTAAAAAATTGAAGGAGCACCTGGGTGGCTCAATGGGTTAAAGCCTCTGCCTTCGGCTCAGGTCATGATCTCAGAGTCCTGGGATCCAGCCCCGCATTGGGCTCTCTGCTCGGCAGGGAGCCTGCTTCCCTCTCTCTCTGCCTGCCTCTTTGCCTACTTGTGATCTCTCTCTCTCTCTGTCAAATAAATAAAATCTTTAAAAAGTTTTTTGAAGTAAATTTGCATATTAAATATACAGATCTATTCAGTTTGATATCAATGCCTATTATTTTGATAATCAAATACACTTATTTAACAACTACCCAAAACAGTGTGTAGCATAGTTTCATCACCCCAGAAAGTCCTCTCATATTCTTCTCATCCTTCTAATCTCTGGCCTTCCAAGAAGAAAACTACCATTTGGATGTGTTTTTCCATACATTCATCTTATACATTCTTGAACTTCATATAAATGTATTCCTTTCTGTCTGGCTTCTCCCTTTCAACATAATGTTTTGGAGATTTCCCCTCTATTGTTTATGTATCCATTCCCCTCTTTGTGGACATTTGGACTATTTTCAGTTTTCAACAATTACGAATAAGGCTGCAATGAAGATTCTTACATGATGTTTTAGCAGACTGATGTTTTTGTTTCTCTTGGACAAATACATAGAAACACAAATGTTGGACCATAGAGCAAATGTATATTTAACTTTTTAAGAAACTCCAAACAGTCCTCAAAGTGTTGTTACAACATTTTATACTCTGAGGAACGAACGAGAGAATTCTAGTTGTTCTGTATTCATGTCAACATTTGGCATTTGTATTTTAGCCATTCCAGTGGGTTTGAAATGTTACCTTACTGTGGTTTAAATTCTATTGCCTGCTGATTAAATTCTGTCGGTCACCTTTTCATAGGCATATTGGCCACCGTATATCTTCCTTTGTGAAGTGTCTTTCACATCTTTGCCCATATCTTTATAAGTTGGATTCTTTGTATTCTTATTATTGATCTGTAGGAGTTTTTTGTATACTCTGAATATTCATTTTGCAAATATTATCTTCAATGGCCTGAGTTTTCATTTCCTAGTAGTACATTTAGAAGAAAAAAAAGTTATTTCAAACTTTGATTAAATTCGATATGTATGTATTTTTTCTTTTATGTCTATTGCATTTTATATGTTATCTAAGAAATACTTGCTTTTTCCAAAGTCACAGAAATACTTCCTTGTTTTCTTCTAGAAGTTTCATCACATCTTTTATTTCAGCCTATGATCATTGTCAAATGAATTTTTATTTATACAATGAGGTAGGATTTGAAATTATTTTTTATACAGATGTCTAGCTGTTTCAGTGCCACTTGTTAAAAACTTTGTTTTAACTTTTTTTTGTTCCATATTAGATTGCTCTGGTGTCTTTGTTGAAAAGTGATTAAAAATGTTTGTTTAGGTTTATTTCTAGACTCTATTCTGTTCCATTTATCTCTTTGTTTATCCTGAAAGCAGGGTCATGTTTTCTTGTTTCTATATCTTCATAGTATATCTTGAATTCAGATATGAGTCCTCAAACATTCTTTTTTTTTTTAAAAGATTTTATTTACTTATTTGACACACAGAGAGAGATCACAAGTAGGCAGAGAGAGAGGAGGAAGCAGGCTCCCTGCTGAGTTGGGAGCCTGATGTGGGCCTCGATCCCAGGACCCTGAGATCATGACCTGAGCCGAAGGCAGAGGCTTTAACCCACTGAGCCACCCAGGCGCCCAAGTCCTCAAACATTCTTATTTTTCAAGGTTGTTTTGACTATTCTAGATCATGTGTATTTTGACAAAAATTATGATGAATTTGGCAATTTTTAAAAAATTCTGCTTGTATTTTGATTGAGATTGCTTTGATTCTGTATCAGTCTGGGGAAAATTAATAACTTATAGTGTCTCTTAAGTTTTTTTTTAAATTTCTACAACTTTATATGGTTTTTACTGTTTATACATGTTTTGCTACATTTACTTCTAAATATTTTATTTTTATGTTATTTTTAATGTATCTTACTTTCTAACTTATTTTTAGTATATAGAAATATAATTGATTTTTATATATTGACATTGTATCCTATGACTTTGCTAATTCTCTTATTAATTTTATAATTTTTTTATATTGCAGAGGACTTTCTCATCTTATGTAACAATATTGTCCATGAGTAATGATAATTCTCCTTTCCACTCTTTTTTTTTTCCTCCCTCTTGTGCTGTCTAGAACTTTTAGTACACTCTTAAGTAGAGGTAGTAAGAATGGATATCTTTGCTTTGTTCCTGATATTGGGTAAAAATGTTCAGTGCTTCACCACTAAATATGTTAGCTCTGGACACGTCATAGATGTCCTTTATCACACTCAGGAAGCTCCCTTCTGTTTCCAGTATCCTGAGAAGTTTTAACATGAATAGGTTTTTGAATTTTGTCAAATACTTTTTCTGCAGCTCATGTGATGATGATCTGTTTCCTTCCTTTATTATGTTAAATTATGTTGTAAATTATATTGATTCACTTTCAAATGTTAAACCAACCTTGTATTATTTCTGAGATGAACCCCATTTGGTCATGACATATTATCCTTTTTATATATTGTTGCTATTTATATATTGCTTATACATTGCTAATATTTCAGGGGACATGCAACACATGCTCTCTCACTGGATTTAATTCTTGAGAAAGCAATTTATTTCTAATTTCTGAAAGTAGCCATCACTGTATCATACTCATGGTGTCCAATAAATATATAGACATTAATTTATTTTAATAATAGAAGAATTCTTGAAAAAACAAAGGTATGTGCTTTGGTTCTCCTGTGTCTCTTTCAAGAGAAGGCTTTGCTTAACAAGAAGCTTGGGCTTAAGATCTTCTCCTCTGCATTGGTTAGAATGTTTTATATAGCTGTCGACCATTACAGCTGTCCATGGTGGATAGGCATCCCCATAGTTCCATTCTCACTCATGAATGGAGGCTCCTACATGAGACTGTAGTAATCAGGAAAAGGCTCTGGATGGGAAGCTAGTCTGGGCTCTGCTGCCACCAGGAGATCTTGAGCAACCCATTTCTGCCTGTGTCTCCATTTTCTCATCTATAAACTAAGAAGTCTCTGTGGTGTCTAAGAACTTTCTAGGTTTAAAATTCTGTGTGTCTAGGGTGAAGCCCAGTGAGAGGAGCCCAGGTGAGAGGAGAGAGAAACCAGGTCTTCTGAGGCCAAGCAGGCTGTTTCTTCCACTGGAGGGCTCTGCTTTCCTCTCATAATGACTATTCCATGCTATTTGTTTGAGGCTTATATTAAAAGTTTTTAGTAAAAGAAATGCTTATTCTCCCTCTCTTCCATTACCAACTCCCATGAAATAACTCTACAAGGTTTTTTATACCCAGTTTCTATTAATGTGAGAATGGAAATCAAATCTTTACATTTTTTTCAGCTTTACTGAGCTATAAGTGACAACATTTTAAGATGTTTGAAGTATACTCAGATCCTTATTTACTGATATGTTAATCCTTCAGTACCTTGGAGCCATTCTATATGTATGATTCATTTGAAGAATAACGACCCTATCTATGTTTTATGATGTTCTAGTCCTCATTTTTTTCAGCTTCATATATATTTCCTCTGCCTAGCTGGTGCTAAGCTCATAGGATATTCTTCAATCTAACCCTTCACAGTTTCTCATTGAGTTTTTTGTTAAGGAGGGATTAAAAATATTAATTTTTAATTGAATTAGTAATATACAAATACAGTGTCATTTTTTTAAAACTTCCAACATTATAGCCAATGCTGAAATCCTTCTGAACCAACCACCTTCTTTCCTGATCACTTCCCAAGAGGTTGCATATTTGGTGACTTATGCATTCTTATGCATACGTATGTACACCTAAAGAAGTCTAAAATGTTAATATAAATGCCATCATGCAATGCACAACTTTCAGTATATTTCCTTGTTATGTTGTGTCGGTTTATCAATATTATGAATGGTTCTACAGTGAGGGTTCTTATACAGGTTGACTTGTACAGGGGTGCAAGGAAAAGTGACAGGAAGTAGAATTGCTGTATCGTGCAACGTGTATATATTTGATTTTAATAGATAATGTTACAGCAGAGTGGTTAAAAGCGGGGGCCTGGAACCAGACTATTCCGGTTGGAATCCCTGCTCTGCTACTTCTGAGCTGTGTGATTTGGGGCTTAACTACTTTGCAAAATGAGGACAAGTTCTCATAGGATTATGATGGGGGTTAAATAAGATGATACATGTGAAGCACTTAAAATAGTGTCCACCCCAGTGTGTCCTCCACCATGCTTCAGTTGACTAAAGCCAGCAACCATGTCTCACTCAAGTTGTATCCCCAGTAAAGTGCTGCACTTGGCCCATATTAGGATTTCAGGAAATCCTTACTGAATGGTGTTAGTTTAACACCAAAATGGCTATTCTTCCACGTAGCCATAGTAGCTCCTTGCGTAAGATGAGAAGTGGAGTCAAAGTAGGGAAGAAAATGAGTATCTATTGAGTATCTGTTATTGATACATATCTGGTATCTTGGCGGTTATTCTACATTCCTTCCCTAATTTAACTCCCCTATTAAGTCTCACTTTATAGATCAAATAATTGTGGCTCCGAGAGGTTAAGTAACTTGTCCAAGGGCACATTAAGCTAGCAAGTTGTGATTCAGGTTCAGTGTTGCCTTCTGATCCAGTGAATACTCTCCCAGGACAAAGAGCAGAATGCTTTTAATTGCTATAGACACAGTCCTCATTGGGGAAGGTATACTTTTTCTGAGGTGTCCTAACCCGACATTAAGAAACTTCAGAAAACATTTTCTTAAACGTAGTCACTATCTTAAGATTTAGTTAATATTAAACATATGAGAGGAGTCCTGGATCTTAGCCAAAAAATTAAAAAGTACTTTAAAATTCAGAAAAAAAAACCAGAAATGATGATTGTGCAGAGTGTATCAACGAAATTATTACTCCAAATTTTATACACAATGGAATATAGCATTTGTACCCTGAAAAATATGTTTATAGCAACAGACCAAGGACAGACTACTTTCTCTCAGCTCTCAATGCCTGGGTTAGTACTAAATCAGTTTGCTATTGCTGCAATGATGGTGTGGGACAAATAACCATAGAAACTCAATGGCACCAGAAATATGACTTTATTTAGCTCAGGTGTCTATGGGTTGGCTGAGGGCCAGATGGTTTAGGCTGGGCTCCTTCATGTTCTTTTTGGTTGGGACAACTCTGTTCCTTGAATTTCTTTTTCTTTCTTTCTCTCTTTTTTTTAAAAGATTTTATTTATTTATTTGACAGAGAGAGACACAGCGAGAGAGAGAACACCAGCAGGGGGAGTGGGAGAGGGAGGAGCAGGCTCTCCTGCAGAGCAGGGAGCCAAATTTGAGGCTTCATCCCAGGACCCTGGGATCATGACTGGAGCCGAAGACAGACGCTTAATGACTGAGCCACCCAGGTGCCCCTGTTCCTTGAATTTCTAAGTCTCTTCCCTGGACCAGAGGGCTATCCAGGACACATTCTATCATGGTAATGGTGAAAGTCCCCCAAAGCAAGAAGCATCACACAAGGCCTCTTAAGGCCTGAGCTCAGAGCTAACACACTGTCCCTTCTGCTTCATTCTATTGTTAAAGAAAGTCACATGGACAAACCCAGAGTCAAAGTGTGGAGAAATGTACTCTGTACCCTTAAGGTAAAGAAAAACTACTGACAAAGGGCATGGAATCAGGAAGGGTAAAAAATTGGGACCAATGATGCAAGGATTTTATTTATTTATTTATTTATTTACCTACCTACTTACTTACTTACTTATTTTCTACCACTAGGATTTTAATGAGAATTCCCCTGAGGATGTATGTCTGCTCCTCCAACCACAATTGGGTAGCTGAAACAGAAAGAGGAGATGGATGGTGTCTTTGTTTTTGTTTTTATTTTTTCCCCTCTTTTTTGGAATTACCTCTGTCATTTCACTAGTGAGGCTGTGATGGAAAATGCCTTCTTCAATCCTCCCTCCCCTATGGGCACATGGAGTGAAGAGTAATTTAAAATGAGCAGGCTGCTTTAGAATTTTCAGAACACCTGCATCTTATTTTAGAAGCAATTGACGCTCTTGGCCTGGTTTGTGCTTGGGCAATTTGGAGTGATTAAAGAATTTTACATCTCTCAAGTGCCTCTGTGTTCAGATGAGCCAAAATAGGGGTTGGGTGCAAATCTTCTTCAGTACTTTTTTTTTTCTTTGAGGCATTTTTAATTACTAATCACCCAATAAAATAGTTAAGATATGAAGTTCCCAGTGTCCCAGTTTGAATTCACAGCAGAACAAATTTAGAAGCCTCCCTGGCAAACTCCAACTCATTGGGTTGGTATTTTTTCTCCTTTCCTTTCTTATTTTTAACAACAAGAAGTCTTTGCCTCTGTATTTGTCATTTTTGCTTATATGGTGCAGGCCTGAAGGAAATCAGCTTAAAACAGATGCTCTCTTAAATGAGCTGTATTCTGAGATGAGGATGAAATGAAGTAGGGAGAAAAGAAGAGTAGGCGAATGGATGTCAGAAAACAAGACTGGCCACTGGTAATGCCTGCCATCTATTAGGGATACACAGATAACTGAGAGCTTCTGATCTTGATGCAAAGAAAACAAAAACACTTGACTTTTTAAATGAAGCTGCCTTCCAAGAGGGTAGATTATACAAAATACATGTTCCATTTATGAAGCAGAACAATGGGTTTGGAAAGGCCAAAGGGTAAGTTTGGAAATGTAGGTTGGCCTGGAAGAGCAGAACTGATCTGCATAAAGGAAAAATATGGAATTCCCAAGAGCCTTTTCAAAGTATCGTTCTGGGACCAGTAGCATGGGCAACACCTGGGAGCTTGGGCCCACCCTAGACTTATTAGATCAGAATCCACATTGTAGCAAGATCCCCAGATGATTCACATGTATGCTGGAGCTGGAGAAGAACTTCCTCAGAACAGTCAGGATGGAAAGGAGGAGTAAAGATGGGGAGAAAGGGAGATTAAGAAGGAGAGGGGTTTGGGCTAAGGAGTGGGAAGCTGCCTGTCAAAAATCACCAGTGGTGGGCAGGCCAATGGACTTTTAAGAACAAAATTGCCTAATGTTCGACTTTAGTAGTTTGCTTTCCAGAAGTATAAATCCCTGAGCTGTATCCCCCTACCCTTTAGTAAATTTGTTCTGTACATCATAAAGGCTTCTGGTAGTGTCTGCTTCCTCCTTCTGCATTTGTGTGTAAATCCCAAGACTATCTGAGTTTCACATCTGAGTCTAGGAGGGAAATGATGGAAATAGTAGGTACAGCAAGGCAACATGATTCAGGACCTGAACTGATCTGTTAGGATTGGAAATTGGGTTAAGAGACAACCAAGGAGATGGTGTTAATGATGAGAATGTTTTAGAATATGTTAATGTATTTTCCCTGTTACCATTTGCTAGAGGAAACCTTTGCCTCAAGGAGTGCTGGGATTATCAAAACAAACAGAGAGTGTGCAACTGCCTATTGTCTTGAAGATTAAAAGGACTTCTTAAATTACAGAAGCTCCCTTTTATATATCAGGACTCAAGTCTATCTGGCTCTGATTGAAGAATGTTATTCTAAATTCTGGTATAGAGAAAATTCAGGCTATGAATATAGGGAAGGAACACGCTGGCAAGAAGTGGACATGGAAGTCTTCAGCAGAGTGAGGAAAGAGATAGTTGAGGAGATGGGTCTGAGGTGAGGACTCTGCCCCACTCAGAATTCAGTTTCTCCATTCCATGGGCTTTAGCTTGAAGGAACCCTAGATAAGTTGAGGAAGAAGCCAAAAGCAGAGAGGACTTCCTGTTTGAAACTCTGGGAAGGGACATGGCAGAGCTGCCTCATGGCAACATGTGGTGACCTCAGTAGGATTGAAATGGCATTGTAGAATGTAGAATGAAGAACTTGATATTATTGTCCCACTAACACGCCCCCCCCCACTGTTCCCACAGCCTGTGGATAATGAGGCAAGAACCACATTTTACCTCTGTGTTCAGTGAAAATATGTAGATATCTGAAGGGCATTCTCTGGCAATCTCTGGCCAAAAAGACCCTGTGACCAAGGACTTCAAGGAGGACTGGCCAATCTGCTATTCAGTTGGAGTCATAGTCAGAGCTCAGAAGATCAACTGAGCTTGCAAAAGCTGATGGCAGAGTCAGCAAGGAGAATCCAGGCTTCAACCACAGGTGACCCCTGCTGTGGAGCAGTATTGCACTGAGGACAGAGACCCAGTGCCTAAATCCTGGGTGAGGTGAACTCAGCCTTGAGTTCATCAAGCACCATAAGGAAGGATGACAGAGGACCAGACATCTCTTCCCCCTGCTCCCAGACTTCTTCTAGAAAGATGGAGAGGTGGAGATCCTTTAAGAAAAGAGAAAAAACCCTTGATGGAGGATTTTGACAAACTGACAGTATTTACCCAAAGGGGTGGAAATAACTAGAAAGAATATTTTAATGTGAGGAATGTCGCTTGATTGGCACATGCATGTTTTCTTCAAAAATTGAGAAAAAGATGAGATGATTTAATAGAAAATTTAAAAAACTACATTTTTGTAATTTGATTTATTGAGTTGAATCTCCTCCTTGCACATTCACTTCAATACACACGCACATACATATTCCTGAGAATTTAAAAATTATGAGTCTTTAGAGTTCCATAACTCTATGAAGTTGGAGCCCTTAAATTCTATGGTCATGTAGACCACAGCTGATATCTGGGTGACAGCAGGTATCAAGAACTTGAGCATCTTTTTTTTTTAATTTTTATTTTTTTCTTTTAAAATTTTTATTTTGAGATAATAGTAGATTTACATGAATTTGTAAGAAATAGTACAGAAGTGTTCCATGCACCCTTAACATAGTTCCCCCAATGGTAACATCTTAAAAAATTATAGTACAAATCACAACCAGGATATTGACGTTCATAGTTAAGATACAGAACATTTTCATTAGCAGTCATATAAACACATGACACCTAAAGTCAAAATGGAACTACATTTTGCATATCTACCTAGTCAATTATGGGTTTCTTATGACTGTATCTGGAACTCCATGGGCATTATAGGAAGTTCAAATTGATGTTCACATTAAAGTTCAACCTGGATATTGATTTAGACAGTTAAGATACAGAACATTTCTATCACCACAAGGATCCCTCATGTTGCTTTTGTTTAGTCATACCTACTTCCATCCTCTTCCACCCCTTCCTTAAACCCCTGGCAAACCCTAATGTGCTCTCCATTTCTGCAATTTTATCATTTCAAAATGTTATAAAGGTGGAATCATGTAGCATATAGCCTTTGGGAATTAGCTTTTTATTTTTTTTCATGCAACATAGTTCTCTGGAGATTTTCTTTTTCTTTTTCTTTCTTTTTTTTTTTTTTTACNGGTCTGTGAATCATCAGGCTTACATCTTTCACAGCATTCACCAAAGCACAAACCCTCCCCAATGTCCATAACCCATCCACCCTATCCCTACCCTCCCACCCCCCAGTAACCCTCAGTTTGTTTTGTGAGATTAGGAGTCTCTTATAGTTTGTCTCCTTCCCCATCCCATCTTATTTCATTTTTTTCCCTCCCTACCCCCATGATCCCCGTCCTGCCCCTCAAGTTCCTCATATCAGAGAGATCATATGATAATTGTCTTTCTCTGATTGACTTATTTCACTTAGCATAATACCCTCTAGTTCCATCCACATCATTCAAATGGCAAGATTTCGTTTCTTTTGATGGCTGTATAGTATTCCATTGTATATATATATATACCACATCTTCTTTATCCATTCATCTGTTGATGGACATCTAGGTTCTTTCCATAGTTTGGCTATTGTGGACATTGCTGCTAGGATCACTACCTTTGTGTCTTTAGGGTAAATACCCAGTAGTGCGATTGCTGGGTAATAAGGTAGCTCTATTTTCAACTTTTTGAGGAACCTCTATACTGTTTTCCAGAGTAGCTGCACCAGCTTGCATTCCCACCAACAGTGTAGGAGGGTTCCCCTTTCTCTGCATCCTCACCAACATCTGTTGTTTCCTGACTTGTTAATTTTAGCCATTCTGACTGGCGTGAGGTGGTATCTCACTGTGGTTTTGATTTATATTTCCCTGATGCCGAGTGACATTGAGCACTTTCTCATGTGTCTGTTGGCCATTTGGATGTCTTCTTTGGAGAAATGTCTGTTCATGTCTTTTGCCCATTTCTTGAATGGGTTATTTGATCTAAGTAGATCATTTCTTTATTATTTTTATTTTATTTTATTTTTTTATTAACATGTGATGTATTATTTGCTTCAGGGGTACAGGTCTGTGAATCATCAGTCTTGCACAGAACTTGAGCATCTTTTATGTGCATTATATTGATATTCAATGTATTATTCAAAATAGCTTTTACAGGGCGCCTGGGTGGCTCAGTGGGTTAAAGCCTCTGCTTTCGGCTCGGGTCATGATCTCAGGGTCCTGGGATCGAGGCCCTCATCGGGCTCTCTGCTCAGCGGGGAGCCTGCTTCCTCCTCTCTCTCTGTCTGCCTCTCTGCCTACTTGTGATCTGATCTCTCTCTCTGTGTCAAATAAATAAATAAAATCCTTAAAAAAAATAAAAAAATAAAAGAATTTTATGATGAAGCATTTGAAATAATGAAAAATTCAGACAGAAATTGTACTGATTATATAGTGTGGGGTTTATTAATTCCTTCAATTCTTTTTTTTTTAAGATTTTATTTATTTGAAACAGAGAGAGCGAGAGAGAGAGAGAGAGAGAGAGAGAGATCACAAGTAGGCAGAGAGGCAGGCAGAGAGAGGAGAAAGCAGGCTCTCTGCTGAGCAGAGAGCCCGATGCGGGGCTAGATCCCAGGACCCTTGAGATCATGACCTGAGCCGAAGGCAGAGGCTTAACCCACTGAGCCACCCAGGTGCCCCTAATTCCTTCAATTCTTTAAATGACTTACCTGTAAGAATATAACAACTTAGCATGCTTTAGGGGGCAATATTTTGAGAATTTTTCCAATTTTTTAATGGTTATTAGACAATTCCAATTGTCTGTTTTTTTATGTCACTTTTATTACTTCCTGTTTTTTTCACCAATAGTTCATCTCATCAAACTTCATATCCTTTGTAGTTTCACAAGTCTCCGCCATATTTGTAGTAATAGATTTTCCCCAGCATTTTATCATGAAATTTTTCAAACATTCAGAAATGTTGAAAAGGTTTTATATACCCACCACCAAAAGTCTACCATTAACATTTTACTATATTTGCTTTATCGCATTTCTATTCTGTCAATTCATCTTTTAAAAAAATGTACTCCAAAGTAAATTGCAGACATAATGATAAGATTTTTTAATGATCAAAATTATTATTTCTTTAGTAGCATAATTCTCTTATATTATCAGTTGATGCGTCTGAGGCTCATGGCAGGAAAGGGATGACATATCAAGTTGGGAAACTTGAGGACCATTCACAAAGATGGAAATGATCCTGTGCCCAGGGACAGTGAGACACCAGCATCACTCAGGGGCAAAAGTGGGGCAAGGGAAGAGAATCCTAGCACCAGAGATGGAGCTTTGTGGAGAGAGCTGCTTGATGGGAGAAATGCAGGAGGGAGCTGGGGGAATAAACACCAGCCTTCCATCTCTCTTCTTCTAGTCATCTGCTCAACTTCACTCAGCCAAACCCAGTCAGAAGCCATGGGGCAACGTCAGCCTTTGGAGCAGAGGGCAGGATGGTAAAGAGTAGAGTGGATCAGGAGGGGAGAACAGAAGCATTCAGTCTTGAGTTTTCTAGTTGGAAGCATTTGGACCTCCTATGTAGCATACATTTTAGGTAGAATGCAACCTGTTCGGCAATAACCTAGATTTTGAAACCCTTGGAGTAGCTTGAGTGGACATATGCATGGTAGGTGCCCAGGAAATGTCAATTACATTAATATCAGAGTTGTGAAAAGCTTAATTTAAGGTGATAGAAGTCTGAAAAGCCATTGGCACAATCGCAGAGAGGCTTCTGCATGCTAGAGGTAACTGAGGGAAGGAGAGACTAAGAAAACTGTATGGTGGATTGACTATGCAGTAGGTTTTTATTTCCAGTGGCTCTCCTGCCCCATTAGGTAAAATAAATGGTAAGAACAAATGACTGTGTCAAGTGCATGAAAGTATGCTCCCTGCTGTGCAAATCTGGGTTATTGCTGACTTACTTAGGCTGGCCCACAGGCTGCAGGGCCTTAGGTCAGGCCAAGGGCAAAGAGATAAAGAGGTCCACACTACAAAGCATGGTAGGTGCCTCCCAGTCAGTTCAGCTGCCACACTTATTTCTATATTTGGAAAATCTCCCATCTTGTAAGTTTGGATACATAAACCTCCTCCGCCCATAAATTCTTAGGCTCTCTAAACTGGCGATGCTATTGCTGGATCTTGCCTCCAAAACTAGTGAAATTAGACACAAGGGACAGAAGTTCTTTCTTTTTGGTGGCTGTTGCCATAGGGGCAGTAGTTTCTTCACCAGAAACAGTTAAATAGGGAGGCATTAGTCATGTTTCCTGGCTGCGTAGCCTTGAGGTTGTTTTTCAAGCCTTCCTACAGTCTCCTGCGAAGGACCTCAAATCCTATAAACATAGTTCTCTCCCTCCCTCACTCTCTCTTTTTCTTTCTTTCCTTCCTCTCCCTGCTCCCTCTTTCCACTCTTCCTCCCCCCTTCCTCCCTCACTCTCTTTCTTTCTTTCCTTGCGATTAAGAACTCTGACAAATATTATCACACCCCAGTAGATACATGGGCACAGACAATGGACAGATAGTACTTAAAGCAGACTCCTAAATGGCTAACAATCACATTAAAATACTCTATTAATAATCAAATAAGTGTGGATTAAAATAAGATGCAATTTTTCAATCATCATAATTACCTAGGTTTTTAAAAATGATAATATCCAGGATTGTTGAGGGTGCGGGGGAGGGATGCTCTAAACCCATTATGATTGCTCGTGGAAATAGAATCTAATGAATATGTAAACTTTATGTATAGAGAAAGGTGCTCTTCACAATGTTATTATAATACTGAAAATATGAAAACAGCCTATATGTACAATAATGGGAAAATGATTACATAGATTATGTTCTTACAATTCACTAGTGTTCAGCTGTTAAAAATGAGATTTTCAAACAATATTTAATGATATAGGTCATGAAAGCTGTTTAAAAAGGATATTTAAATGGAGGGGTAATATCCCATTCTATTAAAATTATGAAAAAATATGTTGTTATATGCATAAAATTACCAGGGAGAAAAAGTCTCACTAAAATGTATATACTGGGGCACCTGGGTGGCTCAGTGGGTTAAAGCCTCTGCTTTCGGCTCAGGTCATGATCTCAGCGTCCTGGGATCGAGGCCCACATCGGGCTCTCTGCTCAGCAGGGAGCCTGCTTCCTCCTCTCCCTGTCTCTCTGCCTGCCTCTCTGCCTACTTGTAATCTCTCTGTGTGAAATAAATAAAATCTTTTAAAAAAAATAAAAAATAAAAAATATAAAATGTATATACTGTTTATCTGTGTGTTATGAGAAAATGGGATGTTTTAACTTTCTTCTTTATTGTGGTTGATATTCCAGGTAGTCTTTAATAATCAATTAAATTATTTTTTTAAATCCATGGTCACCATTTTCGCTCTTCTATCTGATAATAGTGAATCTGCTGCAGTTAATATCTATTTTCTCTCTCCATTTGAATTTTTTAGTACTGTATTGAAATAGTGGGATTTTTTTTTTAAACGGTTGGGTTTCTAAAGTAGATGGTAATCTCCGTGCTCCTGAGCTGGTTCTTAATGTTCATTGTGCCCGTCTGGACAAATCCCAGTATGTGGGATTTGAGGGAGACCCTATTATTTTGACATTTTAACACCTGATTAGCAGTAGCCTTGAATTCAACCTCTACTGATTCATGATTCTCTTTCCACTTTTGCCTCAAATCAGAAAAGAACCAGATTTATTCTCTGAATAGACAGGGTCACCAATGCATTCAGTCATACTTAATCATATATGCCCAGGGGTGCAGGGAAATAAATCATTAAGAACAGTAGTTTCTGGAAATAGGAATACTGGTTATGACTAATGATGGAATGAATGGAATGTGTTTCTTTACTGGCAAAGAGGCAGAGAGGTGAAGGGCATATATACAAAACTTTTATCCGATAAAACTGACAGTGAGTAGAAACAGTGGTGATGAGCAAAAGCAGGCACAGGTGGACAACTGGATCCAGGACATCGCCATGGAGGAAAATGAGATGAAAGCCATAAGATACCGGCATCTGGAAGAGAATGATGGGGACACAGCCTGTGAGGAGATATTGTGCCTGAGAGAGAACACTAGACCAAGTCAGAGTCTGAGGGGGAGTGTAGCAGATTGTATTTTCCAAAGATGGCCACAGTAACTGACCATCCCTCATGCTCTTTCTATAATAGGACTTTGACCATAGGACTTTGATCCCTCCTTCCTATGCTGTGACTTGTGACCATAGGGAATGTGATGCTATGTGACTTCTGAGGCTAGGTCATAGACAGAAACAGAGCTTCTGCCTGGTTTGGGCTGGGGGGACATTTGCTTTTGAGACTCAGCTATCATACTGTGAGGAACTCATGGAATCCATGAGCATGTTAAGTGGTGGCTTTACACCATTAAGTTTGGGATGTTTGATACATAGCATGGAAATTGGAGTAGGGAAGATGTGGATATAAATGGTCAAAATCTGGTAATTTGGTGCACAGACAAGGTGGATCTCAAAGGCTAGAATCACGTTGTTTGCAAAAGAAAGGTAAAAACAAAGCAGATCAACTGATGTAAAAGTGACATTTAGCTATTAGTAATTCCATGCTGCGATGTCACCAAAAGCACAGAAGAAAATCCACAACTCCTCCGAACATTGAGAAAGACTCCCTCTAGAAGAGTTTTTACACACTTTAAATCTCATGGAGCTGAACTGAGAATCTCAGGAGGCAGCCTGCCATCTGAAGCCATTCACCAGTGTGAAAGAGGTAAGGAAATACTTTCTCACTTCCCTACTAGGGTCTGAACCAGGCAGGAAACGGAACATCTTTTTACTGTGTGGATATGAGTTCATGAAGCAGTCAGCTTATTCCATCCTTGCCATGCCTTCTATAAATGTTCCTAGTAAATTCAGCTGATTCACTACTTTTATGTACCTCCTGCGTAAGGCCAAGCCCTTAGTACCTCTCTTACTACATCTATTCTGACACAGTTTTTCCCTCTCGACAATGAGGGTAAGAGGAAGCAGGCTGTGTGCAGGTAACTGGGGTGATGCAAAGGGCTTTTAAAGAAGAGTTCTGACAATAAAACACAGTAAGTGAAGGGTAAAAGAAGAATGTAGGTAGCTGGATATGATGGGGAGATAGTGATTTCTGCAATTTTTTCCATCAAGAAGACATCATCGGCTCATACCAGGGCATCTGTGCTGAGTGTCTCTTGGATCCTGAAAATTATACTAGATATTCCAGGGGCTTCTCCCTCTCTCTCTCTCCTGCTCTCCCTGCTTTTACTGTCTCTCTCTCTCTCTCTCTGTCAAATAAATAAATAAATAAAGTCTTTAAAAAAAATCATTGAGAAAGACTCAGTTGTCAATTAAGTGCAGCTAAAGTTTTGATGCAAAGCAAAAATACAAAGCCTGTAAACATCCAGGTGTTTTTAAAATACCCTAGAAGAAACCAAAACCAAAACCAAACTCGTGTCCAATTTCTGCCGCATTAAATGCCAGAGGAAACAGAATACTCTACATAGTCTTTGAGTTAGAAGGGTATGGACTAATAGTTTCATGCCTAGTTAAGTTGCAATTTCATCAACTGTTTGTTCATTCATTCAAACAATATGCCTATTAAGTGCCTATTGTATTAAAGGAAGTATATGAAAGCAGCAGAAAAATATCCTTAGATATATTTTAACTGCCTTGGTGCCATGTTCCTTCTCTGTGTTTCTTGACTAGAGTGAGTTCTTAAAAGTATGGCATTTTTCTCCTGATGAAGTTAGGTAGACTATTAGAATTCTATTACACTCAACTTTAATCTTCAGATTTGACTACAGTTAAATGGGTGGGTAGTGTAAAACCTTGGAAGGCAGAACTGCATGGTAAAGAGCAAAAACGTTGATGTCAGAGAACACTGGGTTTGAGTCCTGGGTCAGCTACTTGGACGTGACTTTGGTAAGATATTTATCCCTTTTAAGGTTCAGTTTCCTCATTGTGAAATGGAGTTAACCCTATGTCATAGGGTTGTGGTGAAGATTAAATGGGACAATATGTTTAAATGGTTAAGCATGGTACCAGGCATAGAATAAATATTCAATATAAGGTAATGATGATGGTGATGGTTGTGATGATGTTATAGACATATACAACAGGGGTCAGTATTTTAAATCAATTTGCTAAAACTTTTCAGCAAGTCTTAAATCCAGTGAAAATACACAAGTGAAA
Source organism: Ailurus styani (assembly GCA_002007465.1). Lineage (NCBI taxonomy): Eukaryota > Metazoa > Chordata > Mammalia > Carnivora > Ailuridae > Ailurus > Ailurus styani. The sequence continues at coordinate 232,705 of LNAC01000519.1, forward strand.
TCAAAATATTGAGTCTATTTTTCTTTTTTTCTATTAGACATTTCCCCAAATCATCTTTTTATCGCACCTGAAGTTGAAATATGTAGAAGAACTAGCAAGGAAAGTGATTATTACTAAGTAACGAATGTATGAGCTAGAAGTAGAAGATGGGGTAAAACTCATAGCTCATAATAATTGTACTTTTCTAAGAGTATTGACTTGTATGGTGTACAGAATAGGCTTCAGTGTCATGTGGGAGCCATTCTGAAGAACTTCAAAAGAGAAATAGGAAGTTTGAGGCTGGGAAAGATGTAACATATATAATGTAACATTGTATATATAATATATAATAAATATGTAATATTTACGTATGTTTTATATATACGATATATAAAAGTTATATATAGGTTATTATATATGTATGTATATATATATATATACATACATAGGGACTGCACTTAAAAAATAAAAAATGAGAAAGTGATTATATTTTCCTTGATCTATCCTGTTCCATACCCTCAAGGTTGAAATCAGACAACTGGCATGAATTGGGTGTCTACACTATGCCAGCCTCCTGAGGGACTCTGGTATGGAAAGAGCCATGAGGTATGGACATCACAGCCTAGTTCCTTAATGCTTAGGCTACTGAGTTGACAACCCGGACCCAAATACCTATTCTTTTCTTTCATCGATCTATGACCTTTTGTCCATTACCCTCTCTGAGCCTCCATCGACTTATCTGTAGAAAAGGGATGATAATAGCATCTAAAACAATGACTTGTGAGTATTTTATAAGATGTCTATTAAAACTCTCTGCTTGGCATATAGTTAACGGCCACAACATGTTAACAGTTATTTTTTACTACGTATCAATTTCAAGGAGCCACAGTTTGGTGGATAGAATGGGTTTGAAATAAGTTAGGAGAACATGGCATATGTATGGAAGATACAGAGATCCTTAGGATCATTTATAGGAAAAAGTTGCTTTTGTCTTTCTGGAGGACTTAAAGAAAATGTCACAGAGACCTTAGAGAATGAGCAGACATTTGTATATGCTGTAATTAGAACACAGACTGGGACCAAGACAGGGGGTAGGGATGGGGGTGTGTGTGCAGAGGCGGTAACCAAAGATAATGAAATGGAGGGAAAAATTGTTCTTTTAATTAATTTTCCCCCTACATCTTTGTGTTGCTTCCATACCACTGTCCTCCCCCATGTCTTCACACTGCTGTGTTCAAGAAATACTCTTCTGGGGCACCTGGGTGGCTCAGTGGGTTAAAGCCTCTGCCTTCGGCTCAGGTCATGATCTCAGGGTCCTGGGATCGAGGCCCGCATCCGGCTCCCTGCTTGGCAGGGAGCCTGCTTCCTCCTCTCTCTGCCTGCCTCTCTGCCTACTTGTGATCTCTCTCTTTCTCTGTCAAGTAAATTTAAAATAAAAGAAAGAAAAAGAAAAAGAAATACTCTTCTGTGTGTGTGTTGGGGCCATACTCAGACCAAGCCAGGGAAAAAGAATCCATGCTATTTAAACAGCTTCATGGCAATAAGTCCCCTTTGTCTCCTTTAACAATACAAGATTAGGGAAATCGGGGCAGAGGATCACATCGGTGACCTGGGGATAAAGGGAACATGGTCCTTACCACGCTAGACTCACACCATTTGCTGTATGTACAGCCTATCATTTCATCTTCACAGTGATCTTCAAGGAAGGTCTTGTTGTCCCCATTTTGCACAGGAGAAAAATGAGGCTCAGAATGATCACAAAACTGAAACTAGTGTAAAACTTGACACTACGGTTTAGAAATAATGTGCTGCTTGTTCAAGTAGCCTGCTGAATAGCGGGGGAGGAAAGGCCTTTTTTTTGGAATGGGCATTGTCAACACATATTACATCATCTTTAAAAAATATATCTAAAGTGTGTAGAATTGATTAATAAATACTCATATTTTCAATGTAAACACTGTTTTCTGTGCACCATATCGCTTTGCCCTCTTTATTTGAGCAATGTACCCTGCGCTGTGTAAATAAGAGATGACAACTCCTATAATATGTGTGGGGAGGAATGGATTTGATAAAACAGAAGCATGCATAGTTCAAAAAGCAAGCCCTGTCCCACTCAGTCTCTACATAAATAATTTGCAAATTTTCTGAAGTTCTTTTAGCAACTGCCAAACCCCCTAATCTCAGAATCATATTGGGCATTGTATATGGAGATGGGGGTGGTAGAGATAAGATTTGTTTTTCTCTGAATCTAATTATTGTCATTGCAGTTTTTAAAATGTTTTATGATTAATATTATTGGGTTTTACTTATTTTTACTAGCTGGCAAGTTGAGATGCAATGATGGTTAAAGGCAGACTAAGGTAGTGTTGCATATTGGGAGAAGGGATGAGATTGGGACTACAAGCAACCATGTGTGAAGGGGGCACCTGGGTGTTTCAGTTGGTTAAGTGTCTGACTCTTAAAAAAAAGTGTCTGACTCTTGATTCAGCTCAGGTCTTGATTACAGGGTTGTGAATTCAAGCCCTGCATTAAAAAAAAATAAATAAAAGAGCAACCGTGTGGGACTCAGCTCATTGAGCTGTGCCTTTTTCTTCCATGCCTTATTTCCCCAGTGGGTCTTGTTCTTCCCATCATGGAGCACCTTTCTGGTGTGTGTCTAGTGGAATCAAGTGTTTCATGTTACTTTTAAAGATTTTGTAGATGGCTGAAATTTCTCAGTGACACCTCAAATGTGAAAAGATATGACTGGTTTTCTACAGCAGAACATGACTTACTCCTGAGACCTCATTTCTGCTTGGTGGTGACAGGGATGACCCTAAACTTGCCTACGGGAGCTAACTTTGTCATTTCTGGTTTATAATAGTCTCACCTAGGTTAACATAATTATTTCGGAGTAAATAGTCAATTGAAGATTAAAACGGAGTCAATTCAAAATTCATACTTCTTATCCAGGGAATTCTTTTCTCTCAAGGAGCCTTCTCTTTCCAATGTGGTGCCTGGGTTCAGACTGCATAGATAGCTACCTGGCATGAAAGGAAAGGTGTCTGGCTTTTGTGCAGTCATCTGGAGCCTTCCTGGCCACCTTTGAAGTAAATATCTATACCCATTGTACTGAGTGCCTTGGGAAATGGATCCACTTGGACATTAGTGGAGTTCCAGCACCTGTTGATGTTCATGGTTCCTGTTGACTTTCTGTCTATGCCCTCATCACCTCAGTCGCAGGTTTTTTGTTTTGTGTGTTTTGTGTTTTTTTCCCCAGGTGATTGGCCCTTTTGAGCTACTTCCAAGTAGAACTTTCTACTTGCAGAAGAAAGTTCTGCAAACCACATATAGGTATTGGGAAACTGAAATATATTTTTATCCCTCCCCTTTTGTTCAAAATGCTAGCCTATTTTTATTCTATTGTGGTAGGCTAAATTGGTCAGGGACACACTAAGAAGACCCCAAGCCCATCTAGGTTTTCATTCTACTTACGCTTAAAGAAAAAAAGGCATGAGGCAGACTTCAAATTGTGTTTCAATATCCCTCTCACCCTCTTTCTCAGTATCTCTCTCTCTCTCTCTCTCTCTCTCTCTCTCTCTCTATATATATATATATATATATATATATATATACACACACATATATATGGCAGAATTTTTACATATGTATTATATATTTATATATTATATATATTTTATATATCTATATGGCAGAATTTTTAGATATAGATCTATATATAGATCTCTATCTCTCTCTCTATATATATCTCCAGCCTTCTTTAACCCAGGCAGAATTTTTATTTCTTCCCAGCATGCCAGGAAACCACCTTCACTTTTATATCATAATGTCTCTTACTCCATGGTGTACAGCTGACTCTGGAGTTGAGGTGATTTCTTTTTTCTTTTTCTTTTTTTTTTTTTAAAGATTTTATTTATTTATTTGACATACAGAGAGAGATCACAAGTAGGCTGAGAGGCAGGCAGAGAGAGAGGAGGAAGCAGGCTCCTTGCCGAGCAGGGAGCCCGATGCGGGCCTCGATCTCAGGACCCTGGGGTCATGACCTGAGCTGAAGGCAGAGGCTTTAACCCACTAAGCCACCCAGGCACCCCTGAGGTGATTTCTAAAGAAGCTTCTACTGAGGACTGTCTGTTGATAGCACTCCCAACTGCTGAGGTAACAACTCCTTCTTTAAAGAAAGATCTGGGTGGTACATCTCCATGAACGTTACAATGATGGATGATTTCTAAACTTTCTTAGTGATACAATGTTGTCTTTCTTCCTATACATATCTAAATATCCTGTGTTCTTTTCCTATGTAGGAATTTCTTTGCCTGGTGGCAGTGAAAGGAGGGGCAGTTTATACTCCTTTGGGAAGGTGCAGTCACTTCCTCATGGGAATCTGAACCAAAAATTGATTTCCTGTACTCTTGTCAGCTCAGCTATTTCCCTGTGTGACACCACGTAACTCCCCTTCTCATTGCGGTAGTTTGATGGTTCCTTTCTAGCCATTCCAAGCTCAGTGCGATGCAGGTGCTACAGTTTTCTCAGGAACTAGAAGGACAGCATTTCCCCTCCTTACCAGGTAGTGATGAGTTGGGGAGGAACTATGTTCGGAAGCATAATGCAGGTGCAGGCAGGAGGGAGACAGCAGAAAAGGTTGAAAGGAAGTTACCCTCAATCTTGAGAAGTAGAAGTTTCCCCAAGGGGATGACACAGTCAGTGGCCCCATATCCAGATAAATGGTCACACCAGAAGGACTCCTGAGATAGTGTGAAAGCCTATTTGTATCACTACTAATGGGAAAACCGCTCCAAGTGCATTTCCTACCAAGCCCAGGTCATTAACAAGCCAGAATCTGTGTTCTAGAAGCCCACTCTGGGGATATGAGGGCATTCAAGTAGCATAATACAAAAAGCTAGTTAATAAACACATATGGGACTACTTAAAGGGCTCAGGGTGGTATCTGAAGGTGTTCAAGAGCCATACCATCTAAGGTTGGCAACTGAAATACTAACACAAATATTTGTCTTGCTGCTTTGAAGGTCCTTTGATTAGAATTCTGGAGTTAACTGGCTAGATATACCCCACACTCAGCTGAGCAGAAATTTAAATCAAACTGTAGAATTAAAATCCTGTTGATAAATATTTTGGCTGCCTGTTTCCTACTGAGGCCGGCATTTAGCCAACATATTTGTTAACTGAGCTGCGATTTGTTCTTTTGGATTCCAATTCACTGGTTTTATGTCACTCTTTGGCTGCTGACAGGGCTCACTGCAGAGGAAACTGAAATAAAAACTAATAATGATCCAAACGACTAATGGAATAAAATTGGAAGCCAATTGAGAAAATTATAGAGGAGAAAATCAGCTGAACTGGGAGTGGAAGAGATAAGGCTGATTATGCTCCTTCATGAAAATGTTTCTGCTCATCCTGCCAGATGTGGCTTCTCCTCTACTAAACCCTCATGGCACTAACCAGATTCTCCCCGTGCTAGACGGATTAAGATGTGTAGACCATTGTTTCCTCCTGACTAGGCATTCAGGTCCTTCAGAATAAGTCCATCTTTTCCATCTTGTATTGCCTCTCATAGTGCCTCATGCATGCTTGCTAACTGAACTGTAAAATACCAAAGCTGGGAATCCTGAAATGATGTCATGTAACTCCTCCTTTAACAGGTAAGGGAACTGAGAAGGAGGAGGTTTTGATGATTTGCCTGGAGTTACCTGGTTAGTGACAACAGAGTGACTAGCCACCAGGTGTCTTTTCTCTCAAGGTGTAGCCTTTTTCTGATTATGATATTATTGCATGTTTACATATGTTACGCATGAAAATGCTCCCAAATGTGACAATATAAAGCATAAAATAAAGGCAACCTATAATCCCACTACTCAGAATTATCACTATCAACATTGTACTAATATATGTATATTTAAATATATAAATGTCTAAAAGAAACATTTAATATATTGACATATAAAATAAAATATGTAAGAATATGTAACCTATATGTAAATGGAAATAAATGTTTGTCAAATTTTAGTAATTCAATATATATTAAATTGGTTAAACTAAATAAAATATTAATATATTCATATAGTATACATATATGTGTATAACATTGTGCCCTGATTTTTATAAATTTTATATTATATTTTAAGCCTTTTCCCGTGATATTGTCTCTATACATATGATCTTTAAAGATTACCTTAGAAATTCCATTGTAAAAAAACCCTCCATTTTGATTTACAAATATTTTCTCCCAGTTTGTAGCTTGTCTCTTCTTTTAACAGTGCCTTCAGCAGTACGAAAATGTTTCATTTGGTAAAGTCTAATTTATCAATTCTATTATGGATCACCCTTTTGATCTCATATCTAAGAACTTTGCCTAATCACCAGTCACTAAGGAAAAATTTTTATTTCCTTTTTTCCAAACCGTATTTATTTTGTTTTCCCTATCACACAAACTAGAACATCCTTATGTTGAAAAGAATGGTGAAAGTACACATACTTGCCTTATTCTTGATCTTAGGGGGCAAGCAGTCAGTCTGTCTCATTGAATATGATGTGAGCTGTACATCGTTTTCTAGCTGCTTTTTATCATGTTGAGGAAGTCTCTTTCTATTTTTACTTGGCTGAAAGTTTTAAGTAGGAATGATAGTTAAATTTTATATTATAAGATTTTTTTTTTGCTGCCTCAATCAATATGACCATATAGATTTTCTCCTTTAGACTATAAATATGGCAGATTGCATTAATACATTTTCTTTAAAGATTTTATTTATTTATTTGACACAGAGAGAGAGAGAGAGATCACAAGTAGGCAGAAGCAGGCGGAGAGAGGGGGAAGCAGGCTCCCCGTGGAGCAGAGAGCCCGATACAGGCCTCGATCCCAGGACCCTGAGATCATGGCCTGAGCTGAAGGCAGAGGCTTTAACCCACAGAGCCACCCAGGCGCCCATGCATTAATTCATTTTTTGAGTATTGAACCAACATTGCATCCTGGAATAAACCCCACTTGGTCATGATACATTATTCTTTTATGTATTTACTAATGTTTTGTTAAGTTTTTCTATTTGTGATCCTGAAGGCTGTGGTTCAAATGCCAATTTCATTTTAAAGCCTTTATTTTTTTTTTAAGTTTTTAAATTCCAGTTGGTTAATATACAGTCTAATATTAGTTTCATATGTATAATATAGTGATTCAACACTACAACTCCCAGAGCTCATCACAAGAGCACTGCTTAATCCCCTTCACCTGTTTCTCCTATCCCCCACCTACCTCCATTCTGGTAGTGCAATCCTGGTCTGCCCCACTTGCGCGCACTACCTGGAGGACAACCTGAAACCTGGGTAATATTTGATACCATAATCCAGTTCTCAGAGTATTTGCCATATTCATTCTGATTGGTTTCATGCATGGGCCATTTCAGGGTAACCTGGGTCTTCACACACAGATATAAATGATTCCTTTCTAGCCTCCTCTTCTCAGCAACCTCTCCCCACTCTCTAGTTGAGGTGAGGAGGGAAGAAGAGAGATGTTGCCTCTACTTATATTTGCTTAGTGAAGGATGTGGATAGCCCTGTAGAGCTCCCCTCCACTGTAGCTGCAGCTGTCATGCAGGGGGCGGGGTGAGTCTTCACCTCTTACTGGCCTTTGCTCAGTGTAAGGAGTGAGTTGACTGGGTCCCCCAGGCCAAGACTCTGGTGGATGAACTCACCAGGGTGAGGCAACGAAAGGGACACTGCCTATATGTTACAACTGTGCGGTGGGCTGAGAAGGCAACTGCTTCTTTTGTGTGGTTGATGGGGCAGGTAGGGTAACAGGGATCCACCCCATAGGGCTTCTCTCTTCTCAGTTCTCTGGATAAAGGAAGCAGGCTTTTATTGGGACATTACGTTTTTACTGTACCCTTCAGGGTTCTGTGTTGCAGGTAGCTCAGCACCCAGACCAAGATGTACATGAGACAAAAATAAACCCCAAGGAACTCACCGTCAAGTCCTCCTTCTTCAGTAGACCAACCATCTTCCTGGTGCCACCTTTCAGCATCTTCTGATGGTTGCTTTATGTGGGTCTAGGGTTTCTTTGTAATTAGCCCCAGCAGAAGAAGGGTGGAATCTACTTATCCCATCTTCACCAGAACCAGAGCCAACATTTTGTTTTCATTACTAGTGAGATAGAGTTTATTTTCTATATTCATTATTCTCATTCCCTCATCGAATTACTTGTTTATGTCCTCTGGCCAATTTCAAAGGAGATTAAATATTTCTCTTATTATTTAATAGGAGCACTTTATATGTATTACTTGTTTATAATAATTATATTTGCTGTAAAATAATTTCTCCTTTTTAATTTTTATTTATTTATTTTTACAAATCTATAATTATTTTTTCTATTGTGATTTCCTCTTTTTACATCCTATGGTCAAATAAACAATCAGTTATATTTTCTAGGGTTTCATTTATTTGTTTTTCACATTTAAATCATAGTCCATCTTGAATTTATTTTTATTCTATGGTAAGAAGAGATTTAACTTGATTTTTTTTTCTTCCAAATAGTTAATTGTCTCAACATTTTTGTTTATTTAGCGATCCTTTCCTCTTCTACTCACTGGTATAATTATTGAATGGATAAGCCCCTTTTCCTTCAAAGAAAAATTTCTTTGCTACCCACACCTTCAAGCCTAATGAAGCCTCTCTTGGAATCTAAATAAGAAAATAAAATCTAACTTCTTTTATAAAAGCTGACTCAGAAGGAGTCTCTTTGTCTTCATTTTTCTGCCCCTCCCTCATCAATCCACATCTAAAGGAATAAATAAGTAAATGAGCCCAACAAAGAAATAAGAAACATAATTTAAAAGGAGGTAATGAAATCTAGCTGTCCCATGATACTAATAAAGGGAGAAAATGCAAGAAGATAAAGGTTATTATAAAATCTAAAGAGGAAATTTAAACCACAGGCTTTCACTGTAGTTTGCATTTTTCTTACTAGCTTTTGTCTTTTAAAAAATGCAAAACATAGGAGTATTTATGTCATCTTATCTCTCCAAAATGTGGAATTAAAGTTGATNTTATTATAAAATCTAAAGAGGAAATTTAAACCACAGGCTTTCACTGTAGTTTGCATTTTTCTGACTAGCTTTTGTCTTTTAAAAAATGCAAAACATAGGAGTATTTATTGTCATCTTATCTCTCCAAAATGTGGAATTAAAGTTGACATTTCATGGAGAAATAAAATAATTGTATCTTTCTTGATTTGCAGATATTTCTTGTTTTCCTGCTTAAATCCTTTGAATTATTTGAATAATCCTAATTGCCTATTTTGATAGCTATATAAATTTAAAGATATACATCAGCCCCCAGTTGCCCCTACTTTTGGAAACATGGGGAAAATATACACCAAATGCCAATTTTCTCTTGCTGGAATGTGGAAGTGGAAGAAGGAATCGGGGTGAAATGTGGGGTAAAGGAGAGAATTGGAAATGTTGGATGTTCTTGATGAGTCAGTGGTGACCTTTGCAAATTTCCCCAATTCTGATGAATTATTCTTTAGCTAGTCAGCCCAACTGAATTTCATACCTTGATACACTGGGTCAGCCCTCCTCTGGTACAGATGGCATTTTTAGCTGGAAGATCATCCTTGTTCCCAAAGTGACCTCAGTTGACCTACCATTTACTGCTAGTCTCCATTCAAAACTGGCTGGGTTTGCTGTATAAGAATGTCTGTGACAAGTGCTCCCTCCCCCAAACTTTAATGACATATTGATATAAATGTCAACTACAAAATATAAGCTATAAAAGAGAACTTTTATGAAGCCATTAAAGAGAACTTTGAACCTTTGGCCTTGTGGACTCATGGGTGCCCTGAACGGGGAGGAGTTGAAATTAAAGACCAAGAATCTTGTTTGACCCAGAAGGGAACTAATGTTTTAAAGCATCTGGTTGGTGGTTTCACATATTCTATCATGCATGTAACTGTCACATCAGTCACATGCGAAATAGGCACTATTTGCCCCATTTCACAGATGAGGGAAAATGAAATTTGGAGAGATTATATATCTAGCTCAAGGCTGTGCAGTCAGTAGACACAAGAATATTATAGGGGAAATCTGGGCACACTCTTGAGTAATTCTGAATCACACATTGGGATGCACCCTAAAATTCTCTTTCTACTGATAATGTCAAAAAGAAACTTTTGTTTTGGTATTATATATTTCATATCTTTTTAAACATTCTTTGTTCTCCATTTTCAACAAAGATAAAAAAAGACCAAACTCAAAGCAATGGGCCAGCAATAGTATCTAGCTGAAATCTAATAACTTTAAAATTTTCATTATATGTATGTTTGTCTCTTCTATTTATGGCAAGTGATACTAATTTCCCATCTGTGATAGTGATATAAAACTTCAGGTTTTGAGATATACTAAATTTTGTAATATGTCAATTTAAGGAAAAGAAATATCTAGACATAAATAATAGTAATATATGAAAGATGAATATGCGGGAAGCACACATTTTGTTTTAGATATGATGCTATAAATTCCTAGAATAGTGTCAATGCTTGAACAACATGATATATAATCCCTTCCTCTAGGGCTCACAACGTTAAGCCCATGAGGCATGGACCACTGAATTTGAGAAATATCAGTGCCAGAACACGACAGCATTTTTCTTTCAGGGTAAAGAAAAACTTATTGTTCTCACTTTTGAGGAATTTCTAACAATGTTATATACTAGAGGAACTGCTAGAAAAACTAGATTTTTCTTCCTTTAAAAGCTGCCTTCTACTTCCAGGTAAGATAACTTTTACCTAGAGTTCTATATACAATTTAAAATTTGACGTGCAACAATGCTTCTAACAGTATCTTTCAATATATTTTCTAAATTTTCCATGCTGATGTTAACCTCAAGGGAGACCTTCATTTTCAGAAGCATCTAATGCAAGGTTATTCATTTGTTCCACAAATGCTTATTGAGTACCTAGTACATGCTAAGTATTGCACACTTGGGGTATAATCTGCGAATAAAATAGATGAGAATTTGTGGAGCTGGCCTTTGGGAAGAGGCAAGGGAGCTGGCTAGGGAAGAGAGACAACAGATAACATCTATAATAAATAAGTACACAGAGAATGTGTTATGCACTATGGTATAAGGAGAATTGGGAGGGCAGGCTGGTGCTGGGATTTGATTAAGGTGGTCTGAGCAGGCTTTATCAGAAAGATGACATTTGAGAAAAGACTTGAAAGTGGTAAGTAAGAGAAGGAGAGGGAAATACCATCACAGTTTTATGACACAGGAGTATCCCTGGGATGTTCAAGCAGTATCAGGGAGGCCTGAGGTGCAAGAGGAGAGGGTATAAAGAAGTAAATGGTAGGAGGCAAAGTGTTGGGTTGGAAATAGAGTACCAGTGATCTGTCTTGTCTTTTAGAAGAATCGTGCTGTCAACTAGGTTGAGAACAAGCTGTAAAGGAACAAGAGTGAACACAGGGACACCAAAAGGAAGGGTGTTAGAATAATACAGGCGAGAGAAGATGGTAACTTGCACTAGGGCAGAGGTAGAGAAAAGTCATAATATTCTGGATATATTTTGAAGGTAGATGGATTTCTAAATGAAATGGATGTAGAGTGTGAAAAGACTTGTCAACAAGAGGGCAACATAGGATGGAATACCTGGGAAGAAATCACTGTAGCAAAAACATAAATCTGGAGAAGGATATGGTCCTTAGATAGCCATACTTTAATGGAATATTCTAAGCTCTAAACACATACTTGATTTAGGAGAAAAGATCTATAAGATACTTGCTTTTTGCCTGTATAGTGAAGTAAATCTAAATGATGACCAATACTTCTTGCGAGAATCTTCCATAGTGTTGAATTTTGGAGAGAGAGAGTGTGTGTGTGTGTGTGTGTGTGTGTGTGTGTGTGTGTGTGTGTGTGTGTGTTTGCATGCACAAAGGATCTGCTAATTTCCACCTCTAAAAGCTATCATCTGGGGCTTCACTGAAATGCATCATCACATTCTGCTGGTAAACAGTCTCAATGGCAGTGATGTGTATGAAGTTATTTCAACAACAGATGACACATAAATCTAACCAATTTCTCCCCATCCTCTTGTGAAGGGGTGTAGCTTGTGATTTATTCTAACCTAGTACCTTCAACATTTGTCAAGCAATGTCCCATTAGGCTCTTTACTCCTTAATTTGTTGTTTTTATAGTATAGTTACAGTATCATTTTATAGGATTGTGTAGTTAATGTTCTGGGCATCCCTTTTTTTTTTTTTTGTATTTGTTGCTATATCAGCTCCATCTGGGATTTGAATGTTAATTCCTGGTTCATAACTTTTCACCTTATATTGATGAGGTTGGGTTGTGGATAAGAGGGAATAACTAAACTGTACCAGTGAAATGTAAGTTTGGGTGACTCAGCAGAAGCACGCGTTTCATTTCCCAGATATTTGCTAACCTCTGGCCATGTGCCAGGCACTGGGATCATAATGATGAAGAGATACTGTCAAGATACTTCAAGGTGCAGTATTCCGGGTGAATGATGATAAGGCCTGTTCTAGAGCAATGACGTTGATAGTAGATGAGAGAAGAGATGGAATTCAAAAGTGTATTATTTATGTACGTAAAAACAAAGGCATATTTGTTTAAGTTCTCAAGAAATAAACCATTTCTCAGAAACATATCATCTATCAAACTTTTCAGCAAAAAGCATTCAAATATGTGGTCCAGATTACTAAGAGATCAATCAGAACAAAAGTTCAAGAATAAAATATGTGAACTCAACAGTTTTCCTCCTTCATATTCATCCATGAAAAAAATATATATCCACACTAGGACCTATACAACAATGTTCGTATCAAATTTATAATAGCCCAAACTGCAAACAATTCAAATATCCTTCAATATAAGAATAAATAAACGAAGTCTGGTATATTCATACAATGGAACACCACTTGGCAGTAAGAACGACCTGTGAATGTACACAATAATCATAAACTTTATTTTAGTGAAGGAAGCCAAATATAAAAAAGCACATACTGTACGGCTCCATTTATATGAACTAAAAATAAGCAAATCTAAGTTTGGGTGATAGAAATCAGTACAGGGAGAAGCTTGGATTATGGAAATGTTCTGTATCTTGATGATGGTATTGGTTATATTAGTATATACATTTGCCAAAACTCATTGACCTGTACTCTTAAAATCTGTGCATTTTATACCTCAAAAAATTATACCTCAATAAAAAAATTATACCTCAATAAAAAATAAGAGTTGGAGGGGATAATATTTGAGGATCAAGCAATCAGAAAATCACCACAAGTAGATTTAATCTGAGCAATACAGATTGATTGCTCCAGCCTTATCAGGATGCTATCACTATACATATGATTTACTATATCAGGCCATTTTAAATCATTGCTTCTTCTTCGTTCTCCTTTGTTCTCCCTCACTGAGCTTATTAGTCTCTAATTCATCTTGGTTGAAAGCATAGTGTATATCATGAAGTATTTTCTTGCAATCTATTTTGTCCCTGGACTAGGAAAACTATCAAAACTACCAGTCCAACTCCTGGGAGATTTGTTGTAGGATGGCTGTATGCTTATGTCATGCTCCATCAGGGTCAGGATCATGTTTAATCTTATTTTATCCTATCAACTTCCCAGTTGTTTCTATTATAAATCCAACTTGAAGAGCCACCACTTTTCAACATTTCATTCCAACTCAACGTTCTTCCTTATGATACCATGAAATAAGTCTAAAGACTAAAATTAAATACTCTAAAACATAATAGTCACTGTGGCAAAAATATGGGAATTCACTAGATTTGATTCACTCCTCTATTTTGCCTTTTTTTTTGGCATTATGGCTCTTGTGTTTAAATCGTAAAATGTTTTATGTCTTTCTGTGCTGCCAGCTATATTCTATTTGTCCATTTCTGCTGTTTTCTAAAAATACAAATGAAATAAGGCTAGAGACTTCTATTGTAGATGAGCCCATGAGACCGTTATAAGAGCTGTTGATTGTTTTTTCCACATGGTTTAATGTGGTTTTTTTATATATATATAAAGCACATTAACCCACATATATAATATGCACATTAAAGTCATATGTGTAGTAAAGCAGGTTTCCACTTCTGACAAAGCCAGGAAACTTTGGAATAAATAGATCATTCTTATAACGCAAAGTCTGGTTTCTTCCTAGAATACATTTTAGGTAATTCAGTGTCTGTGGTTGGGCACAGAAGCTATTAGGAACTGGGCTGATCAGGCTTGATGGTGTTTTTTTTCTAAAGTGGTCTTCCTGAGACATGTTCTTCTTCTCTTGAATATGTATCTCTGACACTAAAGTTTTAGCTGCATCTTTTTGAATCCCATAGGAGAATTCCTCAACATAGCTCAAATAATTTATTTTCTTTAAAGAAATGAAGTATAGTTGGCACACAATGTTAAATTAGATTCAGGTATACAACATAGGGAACAAGTCTATACATTGTCCTCTGCTCACTACAAGTGTAGTCACCATCTGTCACCACACATCACTATTGCAGTATCACTGATGATGTTCCCTATGCTGTGCCTTTCCCCCCCATGACTTATTCATTCCATGACTTGAGATATCTCCCACTCCCCTTCACCCATTTTTCCCACCCTGCCCCTACCTCCCCTCTGTCAATCATTAGTGTGTTCTCTGTATTTACGTGTCTGTTTCTGCTTCTTGTTTGTTTTTTAGATTCCATATATAAGTAAAATCATATGGTATTTGTCTTTTTCTGACTTTCTTCATTTAGCATAATACTCTCTAGGTCCATCCATGTTGTCACAAATGGTAAGTCTTCCTCCTTTTATATGGCTGAGTGATATTCCATGATGTATGTATATACCCCATCTTATTTATCCATTCATGTATTGATGAACATTTGGGCTGCTTTCATATTCTATATCTTGGTGATTATAAATAATCAAATTCTTCCCTTTCAAAATGAAATAGAGCATATGTTATAACTTCAAATTACATGGAACAATCTTTAAAGAATAGTGAAGGCCAAGAACAGTAAGAAAGAAAAAAACTCAGGCTGTGTGTGGAGACACAGAGTTCATTGGATTTTGGTGTCTAAGAAAGAGAGCCAGAAGTCCTAATGTGGTGGGGTGTATAGTACCTCTGTGTGTGTTTACACGTGGGGTGGCTGTTAAGATCTCAGTGGATAACCCTGTTCAATAAAAACAATGTTTAGGATAAGGTTTATGGAAGGATATTAGCGTAAAGAACAGGTGACATGAATTTCTTCCATTTGCTTCATCTCCCTCAATTCTGAGTGAGTTAGTAGTACGAGGGAGCTCATCCCACAGGGGAGCTAGAGAGACCAAAGAACACATTGAACCTGAAAGCTACTTGAGAATTTTCCCTGAGAAGGTATTGTTTTCTCCCAGGTTCATCTTGTAGTTTTCCTTTTACTCTGAACTTCATGGTGTAAGAGAGTGGGTGAAAAGTAGCCCACTTGAAGTTCTAAAGTGGGGATGCAACCTGATGGTAGAAGTAACTGAACACAGAAGAACTGGGGTTAGTCCTGCCTGATCTAGGCAAATATATCTTTGTCTCCTGAGCCCTAATCTATAAAAGCACAAATAAGACTTCTCTAAATTTCCTTTCAACCCACTCTGACTTTCTTTGACTCTGGCTTGAACCTTTCTCAGTTATGAAATGATCCATAAACCTTCTTTTTTCTAATCTACCCAACTATCCTCATGTTTGTATCCTTTATTTATTTTTATTTATTTATTTATTTATTTTTAAATTATTTTTTATTATGTTCAGTTAGCCAGCATATAGTACATCATTAGTTTTTAATGTAGTGTTCAATGATTCATTAGTTGTATTTAATACCCACGGTGCTCATCACCACACATACCCTCCTTAATATCTATCACCCTTTTGTATCCTTTAATCATTTGTATTACTCTTAACTAAAAGATCCCAGATTCTCTAAGCTCCCTTAAGCCCTGAAGAACCAAACAAACACAATTTTTTACTCTCTGCTGTAAGTTAAACATTCTATTAGACACATATATGTGCACACACATGCACACGCAATTTTATTTCATCATAATCCACAACCCCATGAAATAGGTATTATTTCCCCAATTTTCAGGAGTAGGAAATGGAGCGACTTACCCAGGATATAGCTTGTATGAATCACAATTAGACTCCAGGGCCCACGATCACCTCTCTATCTTGCTTCAACTCCCTAAAATACTCATTTCACTTATTTATTCATGCAGGACTTGTATTGAGCACCTATTATGTGCTTGTCTCTATCCTGGGGATTTGGGATGTTCTTAGCGTCTACAGGAATATTAGCTCAGGCATTTTGTTTCCTTCAGCAGTGACAATACTTAAACACCAGAGCTTTCGTGGCATTCTCTGCTTTTATCATAAACATCTCTGGGCCTGTTGCCGTTTTTTTGTTTTGTTTTGTTTTGTTTTTTAATTTTTAGCTTCACATAATGTCCATTAAAGACCCAGAGGCAGAGGGTCTGGGCTCTAGGTCATGCTTTGGTTATCAACTGCCATGCTAAGAACAGATGGCCTGTGCCTTTGGGTCTACTATTGTAGACTGGGAAATATCTAATGAAATGACTGAGCATTCACTGTGTGTTATAGCTTTTATGAAGCCCAAGGACCTTGGTTGGGCCTCTCTCTGATGACCTGAATCACAGTCATCAGCCTGGGGAAGAATTTTATAACCACTTTCAATATAAGCCTCCACAGTGTAGATGCATCCTAGCTTGCCTTGAACTTTGTGCTGCTACTCAAATTACTGTATGCAAGGCAAATCAGGACATGACCAAGAAGCAGCTGACAGTGGTAGGAAAAGAATGAATTCTTACATATTTACTTGTTCTCACATTCTTCTTGCAACTAAGCTCTCCCTTAGAAATGACTACTCACAGAAATTACCACTTTATTTGTTGACCAGACCTCAAAACAGTGAAAATGGTTTTGCCAAATTTTAGCTGCCATTTCTAAGGATAATTTTTAAGAAGGTGCTGTAAGAACCATTCACACGGTCCCTATTTCTTATCCTGAATAACATTTGGAATAATTTGTTACTAAGATACCAAAAGCTACTAAGGAGTCTCAAGTTAGATAACTCATGGTTCCCTGAAGCTCCTGGGTCCCTCATCAGGTCCTGCTTCAGCAAAGCCAGCTGGCTCATTTATATTTTGAAGGTAGAAGTTCAAGTGTCGCATTCCATGAGAATAGGACTAGAGGCTCCACTTGGGTGGTCCCACCAAGATTTCAAGATTCTGTGCTGCTCTGAAAAATTTGCAGGAATATCAGGCCTATCGTACTGCCTATTCCTTAATTTGCTGTCTACTCCAGAATCTTAACCAAAGATGCTGTTCAAATACGAGGTACCCTAGAAATGAGAGGAAGGATACTCTGTCCTTCTCTAGTTTCTCTCTCTTCTCTAATCCTCCATACAAGAAGGAGGTAGATGCACCAAATAACTGGGAAAAGTTTTTCTTCTGAAGAGGTTCCTATGCTTAATCTGCTTTTGCTTATATAACGTGTTGTTTTCTTTCCTGTGAGAGAAAATTACGTGGGCTTACCTACTTAAATATGGATAAAACTGAGACCCAGACACATTAAAAGACATGATCAGATCCCTGACTGGAATTAACCTCAGCAATTCTACCCTCCTTTCCACCATGTCCAACTAAAGGATAAGACTAGGCACCAGGTCACATCACATGTGCAAAGGTTACTGGCAGCCACTAAAGATTTGACTTCCAGACTTTGTCCACTTACTCAAGAGTCCTCATGGTGCCTTTTGAGCTAGGTAGTCCTTTTTTTTTTTTTTAAGAGAGAGAGAAAGAGAAAGAGCACATGCATGTGTACGTGAGTGGGAGGAGGGGCAGAGGGAGAGAGAGAATCTTAAGCAGAGTCCACACTAAGCATGGAGCCCAATGTGGGGCTCCATCTTATGACCCTGAGATCATTACCTGAGCCAAAATCAAGAGTCAGACGCTTAACTGACTGAGCCACTGTATGCCCCGATTCTTTTTCTTTTTTTTTAAACTTTGAGTTCTGCGTTTCTTTCTAAGCCACGTTTTTGTCAAACTCCTATGTTTTTGGATAACAAGGAAGATACCAGAGAGTAAGTATCGTCTGAATAACTGATTCTATTTCATAGAATCACAGAGCCATGGTGTTAAATGGGGCCTTTCAAACCTCTCACATGATAAAGTAGGAAAGACCAGAAAATTTAAATTATTTACCCAACTAGTTAGCTGTAGAAGTCAGGTTTTCTGTCTTCTAGTCTCATGTTTAGTCTGAGAGCTTAGCAAATTAAAGATTCTTAGTCAGTGTTGGGTTCTGTCCTCTGGACTCTGAATAAGGAAATAGGATCTCATTCATTCATTCAGTAAGAATTGGTTGTATATCTTTTCTGTGCTGATAAAAGAGCTCCAAAGAATCATGAAGTAGCTTCTGTATCCAGACCTTACAATTTAGTTACAAGTTCCAATGTGCACATCGGTTCCTCCATTTCTTTTTTTCATTTAAATAAAGAAAGAAAAGAAATATCTGGCTTGCTCCATGTGATACCAGACTGGAAACAGAATATAGTTTTGATGTTGGTCTTATTGAAACCCCGCAACATGTGCTTATCCTTAAATATTTTGCAATGTGGCTGATGAAAGCAACTTGGCCTTCATGCCTAACTTTTAGAGAGGGTGTGATTGCAACACGATTTTACAACTCCAGTCATTTTTGCATTCATTAGAAAGTGCCTCAATGATGCGCCAAAGCTCATTCTCCATCATGTGTTTTCAGGAAGGTATTTAATTGCCATGCGCTCAGTGAAAATGAAAGTCTTGACCCTGTCTGTATTCAGAACATATGTCCCATTTTAATATCAACAACTCATAGTGGTGGCATCTGTATTGATGTGACAGTCTCCAAGAGGCTGATTTCTGAACTGTCGTGCTGTCAAACTTGTGGCTTGCTTGCTGTGCTATAGTGGAAGGCTCAAGAGTGATGGAGTTGGGGCCAACTACAACTCTGCCAATCATAGGCTGTGGGATCTGGGGCAAATTACTAACATCTCCAAATATCCATCCATTCAGTGAAAATAACACAACATCCTGCAAGATTGCAATAGAGATTGAATGATATGTGGAGTATCCAGCATGAAGCTTGGCACATTTTTAATAAATGTTAGTTTTCCAGATTTTTAATAAATGTTAGTTTCCATCTTTTTTCCTGCATAAAGAAACCTGTGATGTGTAAGTGGACACTTATTACTCCCTCCTTGCTGAGTAATGGGGAAATTACATTGGATATCCAATACTGGATGAAAATAACAAGTTGAAGCGTACAAAACAGCAGTGCTTTCCAAATGATCATCTAGATCGTTGGATTTTTCTGGAACTGCAAAGGTGAGGCAGTGACCTCAATGTGTGTTACATCTGTGTGAACAAGGTACCTACCTGCTGACTCTAAAATTGTATCTGGTCAGGCATTTGGTTCTCTGTGCAGTGAGAAAATCCAGTCAACTCCCCAAGGCAGACAAAGACACTATCCTTGATATCTGAACAGCAAACTCAAGGTCAAATTCTCTCCACCCTGTTAGATTAGTGGATTCTGAATTATGTGGGAATGTGGGAATAGGATAGATATTTAAGGAAAAGAAGAATAGATTGATTATTTTCTAACCCTTTTTAATTTATCACTTTGGAAAGTGATCCATTTGAGTTATGCCTAGACTTAGTGATTGGTCTGTGCTGATCTAAAGATCAGGGCAACCAGCATAAGGAACACATAAAAACCTCACTTTGGGGGATGCCTGGGTGGCTCAGTAGGTTGAGGATCTGCCTTTGGCTCAGGTCATGATCCCAGGGTCCCAGGATAGAACCCGCATTTGGCACCCTGCTCAACAGGGAGCCTACTTCTTCTCCCTCTCCACCTGCTTGTATTCTTTCTCTCTGTCAAATAAATAAATAAAAGCTTTTAAAAAAATCTATTTTGGGGGTTTCTTGACAAATAACCAAATTCCAAATCCTATAAAAGAACTCCGAAAGGATTCCTATAGAGGTATGGGAAATACTTTTGTTTTAACCTGACTGGAGGTTAAAAATCTAAGTAGTTTACTTTAGAACCTGAAAAAAAAAAGATTTTATTTTGCATAATTGACTGATGCATCAGCTCCATTAACTTCTACTTTGTTTTATAAATCCGGTTTCTCTGAATTTATAGGATTTGAGAATTAATGGGCTTTCCCTGCCCTGGTTATTAGGAGTATGTGTAAAATAGCAATTTCTCCAGATTATGGGAATATTTACCAAGTCCTTCTTACTTTCTGAAAATGTAATTTAACATTACACTTCTTTTAGTAATGAGAGGATAGGTAATCCCTTGAAGAAATACTCAGGTTGATAATCAAGTTTTCCTATTTTCCAAAGGAATCTATCAGCCATAAATGGGAGGTATAAGAACCCCTGGAGCAACCTAAGGATCTGAGAGGCAGGATCCTGAAAGGATTTGAACAGCATAAGAATACCAAGAAAAAGTTGATTTAGTTTGTGGACGTAAGACTGAGAGAGCAAGCTGCAGTAGTAAGTGTGGGAATTTGCACTGGAAGTGCACAGCTACATCCCTTCTTCCAAATGTACCCATTTCCTCTCGTGAAATGAACTCTTCTCCAGTCTGTGTAGCCTTGGTGGGAGAAACATTCCATGTGCCTTCATTGATAGTGGAAACCAAAGGGATGGTGCCCTCTCTGTCCTCTACCTGGTATAGCCATGGAGCATCCAACAGATGATTTCTATTCAGACCTTCCATCTAGAGTAAGTGACAAAGGGTGGAAGGTGTATTTGACAGTCTTTCATCACATGGTTACCCTACCAGAATGGACAGCATCTGTCCAGTCTTCTTACAATGAGACCGCTTGCTTCCGGGTTGCTAGCCCCACAAGGCTATGTAGTTCTGACAGTTTCCAAGCTCGGTCCTCCAGCCTTCCACTGATTTCCTAAAATCCTAGTATTCTCCAACAAATGTACTTTTTTTATACATTGGCCAAAGCTAGTTTTTATTTCTTGCAACCTAGAAACCATAACTAATCTTGTCCTTTATCCTAAGCTTGTCTCAAAGTGCATTACAGGCCCTCAACTAATAGGTGGGATTTGGGGTGGAAAATTCTCAAGCTGAAAGGCGCTTTAGACGTCCTGTAATCTGACCACCTCTTCTTTTACAGTTCTTAGGGGGAATGTGGGGTGAGACATAGGCTGATTATGCTTGAAATGTGGGAACATTGTAGCATAAAGGTTAAGTGAGTTGGCAAGATACATGAGTCACCTATCTCAACAAACGGGAAGAAAGGGAGCACAGCTCCTTGACACTTTGTTCAATCGTTGACGGACTGAGTTAACATTGAGCAAGCACAGCAATGGTGTGGCGAGAAGTGCCTTTATAGGCCTGTTCAATATAGCATCCTTTCATTCCCAGCTGCTTGTTGGAGCTGTTTCTACTTAACTCTCTTCACTTGTTTCTTCAACTGTAAAATGGAGATGAACATTACCTCACAGAATTATTGAGAAGTTTAAATGAGGTAAGAATGGGCTTCAGAACCCCAGAGCTCAGGACCTAAGAAAGCACTAAAAAGTTACTTTTAAGAATGAAATTTTTAGAATGTTAATAAGAGTGAGGTTCTTCTGGACATCACCATCTCTGTCAATAAGAGGTGTTTTGTAAGGATTACATATGCAAAGGAAGTCACACCAGCATTACTTATGTAATGTGTATTTGGATATACCCAGATCCCCCTTGGGAGGATTTGTTGCCTAGCTGCTGTTAATGCTGGCAGTCCCTTCAGGGACTCACTTAGCTGCAGAGGAACCCCCTTACCCAAGGTCACAGCCTTCCCTGAGCAGCCTGTCTATTGACTGACTGATGGAGGTAGGATGAATGTCCTGGCCGTGGACAGGTCAGGCAACTCTGTCAGGCCGTGTGAGCTCCAGAGCTTCCTGTGGAGGTCAGCCGAGTCTGTCGTTGGGCCTTCTTCTGTCCCTCACTTGCTTTCTTCTCTTCCCTTGCACAGCTGTTGATGCCAGGGACATCGTCTCATAAATATGCTGAGCACTAAACTCAGAATCTGCTTCTAGGGAAACCCAGTCTAAACACCCTGTGTTGGGCATTTTACACTGAATTCTTTGAGGGACCTTATGAAATACTATTATTTTTCCCATTGTAACAGATGAAGGAATTAAAGCTCAGTGAAGTAAGCAACTTGTCTAAGGAAACACATTGCATAACAAGCTAAGATTCAAATCTAGTTCAGTTTGATTACCAAGACTGTGTTTCGAGAAATTATTAATGTATCGCTTCTTGGCCTGAAAGAATAGTTTTCTCTCCCAGAGTGAGCAGCTGGGCTCATGCTTTGGACAGGGTCAGAATCATTCTGTCCACATAACTGTTTTGGTTGGTTCAGAAGAGATTCCCTTCCTTTTGCCTTTATTGGGATCCTACTTTACTCCCCAAGTTCATGGCTATTGTTTTAGCCTAAAAATAGCAAGTGTCAGCTTTTACACATTTTCAAAAATTTCAATGTAATCCTTTAAAAATAGGCTCCAAAATTGTGTTTTCCCTCTATTGGCAACCACGGTTGCTATGGAGTTCAAGTAATAGATTGTGATGTTTAACACTGAATTAATTACTACTTCTCACTCCTAGGGAACATCTAATTATACATATTCATGCTGAGCAGGATTTGGTTTTCTTAAGGAAAGTGTGTGTGTGTGTGTGTCTATGTGTGTGTGTGTATGTCCTTTTACTCTACAAGATACATGGGATGGAGGAAGAGTCTTGGTTTGGGATCTTCTGCAAGACTTCTCTTTCTTTCTTAATTATAGTTTCTCCCACTAGGTCTGGCCCATACTAATTTCACATTTCTCTCTTACACACCCAAATGGCTTTTTCCACGTGATCATGTTGGCCTTTTTCTTTTATTTTAGACATCATGATGGGGTAAAACATGAAGATTTCCCCTTATTTCCTCTCTCAGTCTTGTTCATCGCCACATGTATCATCAGGCAGTGAAGTATTATTGGAAATAGCATGTATCTTTTGGAACCAGATATATACCTGAGTCTGAATCCTGATTTCACCTTTTAATTGACCAGGAGCAAGTCACTTCAGGAATGAACCTCAACTCCTTCGGCAATAAGATGGAGATGATTTTGTCTACCACATGGATTCAATTAGGTTTAAAACAAACTTAGCACTGTGTTTCTCAAACTTTAATCTGCAAAGTGGAGATCTTGTTAAATGAAGATTAGGCATTGGGCCCAAAGTTCTGCATTTCTAATAGGCTCCTAACTGATGACGATACTGCTGGTTCATGAACCACAATTTGAGCAGTGAGAACTTACATAATGCTGTATAAATAGAATGAGGTCAGTGCATTTGTAGCTCTTAGTATGACTCCTTCATTGGTTATCCTATACTTTTTGGACAGAAGAACATAAAATTCATACCCATTAGCCAGATGGGTAAGCAGATCATGCGGAATCAACAAGATGACCACTGGCTGTCTCTGCTACTTATTGTTGCCTTACGCCTGAGAAGCACCTATTTTTTCTCTGATGGGAGCTGTTGTAAGTCTTACCATTAATGGGAGTTACCCAGGCATGTGTTGAAGAAAGAACATAAATGTTGTGGCATTTTTATGTATTCAACTAATAATGCAATTCTGTGTTTTACGAAAAAGAAACCAATTTTTTGACACTGACAGTAAGGCATTGAGGAATTTATTCCTTTTGATGGACTTATCAGGTGACTATTTTTTTAAAATTGGATTTGAGGTGTTCATTTGAAAATGGAATTGTAGCTCAAAAGCTTAGGGGACCCAAATGGTTGAAATTGTGCAAAACAACACGGTGCCTTTTGAGATTAGAATGCAGCCCCTTGCTGAAAAGATCCTGGGATTCTTACAAAACAGGAGTTGGCAACTTTTCAGATGTGGGTAGGCGGTGTTTCTTTTATTTATACTCTTCATTTAGGGAAGGTGGTAAAATGCTGCTTCCCGGAGAAGGTTGGGAAAGGACTTTTCTGCATTCCTTTATCAGTGGCTCAGGGGAGTACTTATTTCTTTAACTTCTGCCATGAGCATCAGCAACACAATTTCATGTCTCCTGGGCCTCCTGGCTTCTTTCCTGGAACTTCTGTGTTCTTCTAGCCTGCTTTCTTCATCTCTTTTTTTAAAAAAAAGGATTTTATTTATTTATTTGAGAGAGAGCGAGCGCGGGCGCGCACACAGGCACAAGTGGGGGGAGGGGTAGAAGGAGAGGGAGAAACAGATTCTCCTCTCAGCAGGGAGCCCTGATGAACATGGGGTTCCATCCCAGGACTTGGGGATCATGACCTGAGTTGAAAGCAAACTCTTAATCCACTGAACCACCCAGGCACCCTGGCCTGCCTTCTTTAATCATTCATCCCTTCAGCAAGACTTTGCTGCTCCATCTTTTTGGATCTTGGACCACAACTAAAACATACCTGCCACTTTTTCCTTAGCTAATGACATTGCTGGCCCCAGGCTCTCCCTCCATGCTCCCTTATGAATGGTGAAATAATAATACTCAAAGTCCTCCAGTGGCTATATAGATTGGTTCCTCCAAAATCTCTCTGACCTTCTGTCCTACTATTTGTCTTTCATTTACCACACTCCAGCCACACTAGTCTCCTTGGTACTTCTTGAATATACCAGGCACCTTCCTACATTAGGACCTATAGCTGTCCCCTTTGCCTGGAACTCTTTGCCCTCTGAGAGCAGCCTGGCTAACTCCCTCCCCTCCAAGTCTTACCTTCTCAAGGGAGGCTTGCCAGACTACTTCTCTAATATTGCAAATTGCAAATTGCAAATCACGGCCACTCCCACTCCCACATTCCTGACCACTCCCCCAACTTAACTTTTTCTTTTTTCCATGGAGCCAATAGCCTGTTCCTATGTAGTGATTACAGTTGCAACAGGAATCACTTCTTCCTCCTCACTCCCTCTCAACATTACCCTTTGGACTGAAAATGCCCTTTCCTCCACATTAGGCAAATCTAAGTCTTCCAAAACAGCAGAAATAGTTTGTTTCCTAAAGGAAAGTCAAGACTGTTACTTATCTTAATTTTCCTGGTGGCTACACAGGTATACACACTTGTCAAACTCATCAAACTATACACTTTAAAACTATACACTTTTTTATACAGTTTACTAACTGCAGATTATACCTCAAAAAAGTTGATTTTAGAAAAGAGGATATAATTGTCCATCTCCGGACAAGGGGTAGGTGTGGGGTGGGCTGATATTATAGGGTAGAAGTAGAAGTTGGCATTCAGGAAGGTAAATTTCTTCCTTCTAAATAGTATGGATGAAGAAATCATTATAAATTGTATCATGCAAATCACTCTGGCTTTGAATGACTGGAGCAAATTCCTTAGTGTTAACACATCTGTATTGTCCTTCCTGGTTCTTTTCTTATTTGCAGAGTTACTCTTCAGAAACCCAAAGATTAGGGGAGCCTGGATGGCTCAGTTGGTTAAGTTTCTGCCTTAGGCTTAGGCTCAGGTTATGATCCCAGGACGCTGGGATCTAGCCCTGCATTGGGCTCCGTGCTCCGTGGGGGATCTGCTTCTCCCTCTCCCTCTCCCTTTGCCTGGTGCTCTGCCTGCTAGTGCCCCACCCACCCCCACCATCAGACAAATAAATAAAAATCTTAGAAGAAAGAAAGAGAGAGAGAAAGAAAGAAAGAAAGAAACCCAAAGATTAGAAATTTTCAGGTCAGTTGAGTTTTGTGTTGCTCTGTAGTAAGTTGATCCCTGTTTCACTCCTATGAGGAAGTGTGGATTAGAATCTCTTAACTCTGAAGACATGCAGTTTTCATCTAGAAAACAAAAACAGAAATAAACAAATAACCCTCCCCATCCTTTCTGTTTGAAAACAAGCTAGAAAAAAGTAAATAATTGAACTCTTCTCATATTAATACCAGAAATGACTAGTAAGAAACCAGTTAAGAAGCAATTCAGTGTGCATACTCAGATATCTAAAGGTGTCCACTCCCACCTTCCCCAATTTCATTTTTAAACTCTTTGAAGCAAGAGAGGCAAACGTCTAACGTGAAGATGCAAAGAAGTGAAGGAAAGACATAAATCTAAATTCCACCACTGCCACCTCTGAAACACCCACCATGACAGCGTGGAAAGTTTGAGAAGACCTCTTAGTACCTCAGTATCAGTGTTAGTCCTGGACATATTAAAACCTATAGTTCCAGACTTGGAAAAATATTAAAATCTTTATAGAAGTCACTTAAGTAACTATATTATAGTGGATGTTAGGAATTTTCACCAAATGTAATCCATGTATTTTTTTATAGCTAGGTTCTGGTATGTTCCCATACTGGACTAGAGGGAGGGCTCGTTGTGAAGTGTTCCATGGTTTAGTTAAATTTCAATTCTCACTACATCAAAAACTAATGATGTACTGTATGGTGACCAACACAACACAATAAAAATTAAAAAAAAAAAGATGACAGAAAAAAAGAAAAAAATAAACTTCAATTCTCAGAAGTGTTATCAGGAGGGTGTATCTGCTTCTATTCTGTTCCCTGAGGTGGAATCTGTCTAGCAATCAGAAATCTCTAACATGAATATAGAAGGTCAAATTTGCCCCACCTGCTCTTCATCTCCATCCCTGAACATCTCCATTTCTTATCCATTGAATTTTCTTTTTCCTATCTTCTCAAATAAAAAATATTCCATAATGCTACTATCTCTTTCACTTTATACTATCAGCAGGTTGTCTAATTTTGTGATATCAGACCCTATTTCCTCATATCTATCTCTACAATATCTAGTGCTACTTTCTGTTTTTCATGCTAAATAATTCTCCTTTCTGATCCTCTACATCTTATGAATATTTTTAGATTGCTACCATGTCCACCTCTACCACCCACTGTTGCTCCCTACTGGGTTTGCTCAGCCAAACTATACATATTTAATTCTTCTAATCTTCCTTTATCCACCAGACTCATCCGTCTCTTAAAATTGTGTTGCTCTTCTTTAGACCTTCTCCTGATTGTTGGTGCCCTGTGTCCCTGCAGACTGTCACTCTGAGATGGTATTTGAAGGCTGCTAGCATCACATCTCACTGCCTCATGCCTCTGTTAAAAATAATGCAGAAAGAAGGATTCTTGTGGTTGTCATTGGCGATGTTTGTCAAACATTTCCAGTCCTCTGCCATCTGAACACACAGTTGGATTGCACTTCCTGGGCTCTTATCATTGGTAGAGACTTGTGACTAATTCTGGCAAGTGAAATAGGAGCAATGAGTCACTTACAGACCAGTGAAAGACCTTCCAGAGGGTTGTTTTCTCTCTAGAACAGTGACTACCAGTGTTCAATATATTGGCTGCTCTGTTAGCCTGATTCCTTGAGTTATTACAATGAGCTGAAACCCTTCTGCCAAGCTATGATGCCCATGTAAAAAGAACAAAGAATATAGTTTTGATGTTTTAAGTCTCTGAGATTGAAGAGTTGCTTGTTACTTGGAATAATCCAGCCTATCCTGAACGATACAACTCTAACAGATACCACTCGAGGCTCCCTTGTCTATAGTTGTCTATGTTATATGCAGCAGCCTGTTTTAGTTGTTTGAGTATGTGAACACAGCAAAACTCTGTTGGATACACTGCCACATCAATGATGCCTACATCCAGACCTTTGTCATTTATCAGACGTACATAAATCAGGTCCACAAGAGATGACACAATTGAAACCTTTTGTCAAAGACCCAAGATACAGAAAAATTAAGTATCCTCCACATCTCCAGCAGAAATATTTCAAAGCTGTGTCAGGTGTAATTAAGCACATCACATCTTGGATTCAGATACAGTGACAGTGACAGAAATAAATATGTGTTCTGGGACTTTCCGTCCTAGAACCCACTGTTTCATAGCATGCAAATCACTCCCTCTTCAGTTGGTTGCTGTTTGGTATTTCTATTTAAGAATGAAAATCAGTGAACTTTTTTTTCACTCCTGAGAAATAGGTTAACTTGTTTCTTTCATACTTAGACAAAATGGAATATTTTAGATAACCTACTAACCCGCTTTTACAAGATTCTGATGTGTTTGATATCACTTTGGTTCACCACATTTTAAATTTATATGTATGTGTGTGTATGTATACTGACATAAATTATCCACACACATGTATTAAAACAACAGGAATGGATTTCTAATATTCCCATGCTTCTGTTATTCTGTTAAAACAACTCTCATTTCTGTTTTCTTTTTAATCTTCGTCTATATGGAAACATATTTCACAGACAGGAACTTATATTACACATGGAATTTTTGTTCTTTGTATTTTACCTGCAATTATTTCATGAATTCCTTTCTCTATTTCTACATAGTCTTCACAGATTTTCTCTCATTTTCATTGGAATAACATTCACTAGATTGAAATTCCACTGGATTAAAAGATGGGAAACTGCCATTTATAGGTCAAAAATAGTCAAATAGACTAAGAATCAACATAACTTTTTTTTTTACCTATTCTTCAGTAGTTGAACATGCTGATTGTTTCCAGGTTTTAACCTCAAAATAAACCTTCTTTATGTATCTTTGTGCATTTGTTTAGAAATCTGTTTTCTTAGCATGTATTCCTGGCTGTGGATGACTGCCTAAAATGTTTATTCTTCCCTTTATTCCTCTCTGGTGAACTCCTGTGTATACTTTAAGATCCAGCGGAGACGGTCCCCTATTTGGGAAGACACGCAG
Organism: Ailurus styani; assembly: GCA_002007465.1. NCBI lineage: Eukaryota > Metazoa > Chordata > Mammalia > Carnivora > Ailuridae > Ailurus > Ailurus styani. The sequence goes on from LNAC01000519.1 coordinate 261,492, forward strand.
TGCACTCCGAGAGTCCCCCTGCAGCCCTGTTCGTATTTTGAAGCATTAGCTCTTCTATACATCTTGAAATTTTTGGTCTAGCAATCTGCTTTCACTGGCCTCTGAGCTGCTGTAGGGCAGGGGCTCTACTTTATTCTCCTCCTCATCACCAGTGTTGTCAACCGCACTTGGGACCAAGTAAGTGCTCAACATGTGGTTGTGGAATAGAATGAATAAAAGGTTGAGCACACTCTCAGGAACATAACATTTCCATGTGTTTGGTATTTATTCCCGGCTGTTGGTCACAAGACAAGACTCAGAGAAGCTCAGGTTCTTTCGTTTTTGTTTAAATAAGTGGGACTTCTGTTTGGGCTAATTGACAGAACAGCAGGCTCCAGTATCTTTGTTTTTGTCCCTGAGCCTGGTTGCTACCTTGACTGGACCTTCACCTTGCTTTGCCTCATACTGTGCTAAATATTTGTCTTTGCCTTTTTCCCCTCCCTAAGCATTCTTTTTGCACCTTTCCTCCCTTTACCAAGCTAAATCTCTTTGTTTGATTCTCATCTTAATGTCTCTAGCTTTATTGATTCTTTGAATAAAATTGTGCTTTCCAGACTTTGTGGGCTTTTTTTTTTTCCCCTCCCAATTTGGCCAGCATAATTTCCATCTTCTTTCTTTCCTCTTGGATAACCACAAACACTGGAACCTAATTATAGTTCTGGGTGATTTAGAGCATCAGGACATAGGACAAAATTGTCCAACTTGTTTTTCATAGACCTAAAGACACAGACAGGGAGCACACTGGAATTCCTAGCAAGGATTGCTGACGTCTGAGCCCCCCCACCCCGCATATGGACAGCTGATTTTCCCATACTTGAATCCCAAGCAATACCCTTCAACACTGCCTTTCTGAAAAGCCGCATTCCTAATTTTGCTGATTGTTATCTGTGTGACCTTGGGAAACACGCTTTATTTACCCCTTTCAGACTCAGTTTCCTGATCGGGATAATTATAGCTACCAAATAAAGATGAGGGAGTTAAATGAGATGATGCATTTAATATTTAAACCCCTTAACATGGTGTCTGACATGACATCAGCTCTTTATAAGTATTGACATCCTCTTTATTTTGGATTGAGCTCATCTTGTTTCACTACGCTGATTGCTAACTTGAGAAGATCTATGTAATGCCCTCCCTCTGAGACACTCAGCAGACTGAGAACTTTTATATAAGCGCTAATTTGAACAACATTCTCAGAGAAAGAATTAGAGGCAAGGTTGGGACAGAAGGAAAACATGGTAGGGTTTGAAAGGTAGCTTAAAATATAAGGTAGAAACCAGTTTGTACCAGATGACTGTGTCGCTTGGCTGTGAAGCCATTCACTGAGTTGTCTTTCTGTCATTTCTTTATCCATGTCCAAGTGTTCCAAACAAGCATATTTAGGTTATTTCTAGCTATTAACCTCTTTATACACGATGTCTCTTACACCTCCATCTTCTTCTTCTTTTCTTCATCCTCCTCTTCTTCTTCTTCTGTTTCTTCTCTTGTTCTTTTCTTCTCCTCTTCCTCCTTCTTCCCCCTCCCACTCTTCCTCCTCCTCATTTGGCTTAAAATTTTTTTTTCTTGCATGTCTCACAAGATTTTTGGCCAATGCAGAAATGTATCCTATTAGACTAACCTAAGATAATAATTTTTGACCCTTAAGAAACACTGTCTGCCTTTTAATAGTCTACTTTCAATTATTTATTCCCTTTTGTGTTACATTTGCAACGTTCTACAATAATCTATCAGACAGTTATGACCTGTTCACACTCTTATAAGTGATTATTCAGATAGCTTGTGATCTGTTTGTTTGTCCACATTATATTTCCTGTTAGCACATGTTTCATTGCTTTCTCATTAACCCTGGTATATTTTATTGCCAATCTTATTTGATTTTTATTACCACACAGTTGGGTTTGACCCGTCACATTCTGGTCTTTCACTATCTCTTAGGTATCCACTGAAGCTTTGTGGACGGAGGGAGAGTGCATATTCATTTTCTATTGCTATTGTAATAAATTACCACAAACATAATGGCTTGAAACAACACGTTTATTATCTTACATTCTGTGTAAGTCCAACATGAGTCCCAATAACTAAAATCATGGTGTTGGCAAAGCTGGAATATCTAAGAGAGAATCCATTTCTTTTCTTTTTTAGGTTCTAGAGGCCACTTATATTCCTTGGCTTGGGGCCCCCCTCCTCCATCTTCAAACCATAATGATAGGTTGAGTCCTTTTCATATCACATTATTCTGACCTACTCTTTGGCCTCCCAATTTTACTCTTAAGGACCCTCGTGATTACATTGGGTCCACCAGAAAAACAGAATAATCTGCCTATTTTAAGGTCAGCTGGTTAGCAACCCAAATCCTATCTGCAATCTTAGTTCCCTTTTATCATAATCACAGGTTCACACATTCACAAACCCACACATATACACAGAATGCACACATGCACACACACACATGGATGTATGCACCCCATATCATTGGGATCTTCAAACCATAATGATAGGTTGAGTCCTTTTCATATCACATTATTCTGACCTACTCTTTCACCTCCCACTTCTATTCTTAAGGACCCTCGTGATTACATTGGGTCCACCAGAAAAACATAGAATAATCTGCCTATTTTAAGGTCAGCTGGTTAGCAACCCAAATCCCATCTGCAACCTTAGTTCCCTTTTATCATAATCACAGGTTCACACATTCACAAACCCACACATAAACACAGAATGCACGCACGCACGCACACACATGCATGTATGCATCCCATATCATTGGANTTTTAAGGTCAGCTGGTTAGCAACCCAAATCCTATCTGCAATCTTAGTTCCCTTTTATCATAATCACAGGTTCACACATTCACAAACCCACACATATACACAGAATGCACACATGCACACACACACATGGATGTATGCACCCCATATCATTGGGAAACCACAGGCTACTATTATCAAAGATGTAAGTTCTGTTCATTCAGTAGCTATAGAAATCTATACTTTTGGGAGAAGTACCTTCCTTCTAGAAAAAATTACTTTTATTACCATGCCTAGTTCCCCTTTTACAAAATCCTTTATAACATATTCTTCTGAAAACACTGGGCAAAGAAGTTTATTCTCTTCAATATCAGAATAGAAACTGAAAAACTGTCATGTTTCCTTTCTGTGCTGGGTATTAGGAACCTCAATACTAAATTTATTAAATAGATTTTCTCACAGAAGTTATCTTTACTATCTCAAGTTTTCTAATTTCACAAATAATATATGAAATGATTCTATTTAAAATATTTTAAAGATTATACAAATGAGCTCATTTTTTAAAAAATTTCAAATTATTTATAGTAAGTTAAGCTTATTACCACATTTTAGCGACCATTCAATTAAGATTTCTTTTTTCTTTCTTTGTGTTTCAGTTTTAGTAGTTTGTGTTGACCTGTCTGTATTCATGTTCACTGTGTTAAGTCTACTAATGACCTTATCAAAGTCATTCCTCATCTCTGTGACTTTGGTTTTTATTTATAACATTTCTGTTTGACACCTTTTTATAGTTTCCTTCTCTCTACTTTTATCATGCATATTGTCCATCTTTTCCACTTTAGCTTTTATATATCAGTTAATCATTGTTATCTTAGGTTTTCTATTCTGATAGTTCTAACATTGGATCATCTCTCAGCCTGGTTATGTTGATTAGTTTTTCTCCCAGTTCTGTTCTATCGATCTATGTGTGTTTTTCTGCCAACACCATACTAGCTGAATCTCATGTCCTTTTATGGTAGCCTTGTCTTCCTCTCATGCTCTGCCACAGGTATGCTAGTGTCAGCAGTCCATCTCGCCTCACGGGCACTTGTCTTTCCTCAGATTTGGGGCTGGTTTGTTACCTCATGACCTCAGTCCTCTGTAGGGTTTAAGGAAAGTTGTGAATGTTTAGATTATCTGGTTTCTCTGACTGTTATAGTGGAAGTAATGTTCTTTTCAGCTTTCATCATCCTAGCCAGAAATCTTTATTTCAATAGATTTAAGGAATGTACATTTCTCCTTCCATTCTCCTCTATGTTTCTTTCCTCCCTCACTCCCTCCCTCCCTCCTTCCCTTCCTTCCTCCCTCCCTTCCTTCCTTCCATCCTTCCTTCTTTCCTTCAATTAATACTGATTAAATGTCTTCTATCATGTACCAAGAACTGTTTTGATTTCTACATATGTAAAAATAAACAGGACAAGCAGTGTTTTCTACTCATTCCTTTGTTGTTAAAATGCATCATAAATTTTAAGAAGTATTTGTAAAACAATAAATGTATAAATGAATGTATGGAAACAAGTTACTTCATATTTTTTAGGTTAAGATATTAATTGCCATACCCACTTCAAAGGATAATTAGGCAAGACTGAAAATATGTATTTTTAAAAATGCATCTTCTGTGACCCAGGGATTTCTCTTTTTTTTTAATCCTGAAATGATACATGAAAATGTTCACAAGGAGACTGTTACAAGGACATTCACTGCCACATTGTTTCAGAAGAAAATTAGGGAAGAAAATAAATATCTACAAATGGGAAAACATATTCTACTTTGTCCATACTATGAAATGATACGCAACATATATAATAGGCTAGACTTATATGCAGTGACCTAAGTGTTCTAAGACAATTTTTTTTAAAGATGTGAAATGGTATATGTAATCTGATGTCTTTTAAGAAGTAACTTGTAAAAGCACCAAACTGTAATTTTTATTTCTATTGGTACATATGTGTACATGTCTATTCATAGAAAAAGATCTGGAAAAAATACAATGCTGAGAAATAAGATTTGATTGTAATAGTAAAGGTAGTTTCATTGGAAATTCAAAAGAACCAAGGCTTTGAGGAATGATAGGGATTACTAATATAATTCAAAATCAGAACACTTCTCTTCAGAACACAAGAACAAGTCACTTCAGAACACAACAGTGAGATGGAATCAATAAGATGAAATTGATTAGCAGTGAAGATAAAGGCTCACCCTTATGTTCCAAGAGTCAAATATGCAAGGATATAGGAATTAGGAGACCTGACTCAACTGAAATTTAACCTAAGGGTTTGTTAGCTGTGAGATCAGTAAAAGCCAAGAACATGATATGAATGGGAAAGAAATTATGCACAAATATATGTGTACAGAGAGAGAGGAGAAAAAAAGTGTTCTCTCTTAATCACTTGATGTCAAATGTCCATAAAATTTTGTTAGTAGGATAGATATCAAAAAATTAGTGATAAATAGAAGAACATACTAAACAGAAATCTAGATGGTTTGTGATCTGAAAACAATGTTAAACGATGAATAGTTGAAATAACTACTTAGAAACATAACAGACAGATTTGAATAATGCCGGGGGAAGAGAAATATTTCCTCATAAACCCACTATTCAGATATTCACTAAGAAACTGTATATTCATGCACGTCCCTGAGTTGAGCAAGTAGATAATTAAACGAGCTAACCTGAAGGTCTCTTGCAGCTCTGATGTTATATGAGACTATTAAAAGTCAAAAGCAAAAGCAAACTTGAACTTGTATTTCTAATCTTAATACTCAACTGAGCAGATGTGCCACTTAGCCCCAATACATGAGGACAACTTAAGTTCTAGCAGGAAATATTATAGCTAAAGAGAGCTGACTGACTGAGAAAAATATAAATGGGTTCTGAGGTCTTTGAATGGTTTCATGGAACTTTATATTGTCTATTACTGTGTAACACTTTACCCTGAAACTTAGTGGCTTAAAACAATAAAATGGTTTTGTTTTCTGTGTTTTTGGCTGTTGTTGTTGTTGTT
>LNAC01000519.1:268861-341554 GCA_002007465.1 Ailurus styani
TTTATTCTCTTCAATATTAGAATAGAAACTGAAAAACTCTCATGTTTCCTTTCTGTGCTGGGTGTTAGGAACCTCAATACTAAATTTATTAAATAGATTTTCTCACAGAAGTTATCTTTACTATCTCAAGTTTTCTAATTTCACAAATAATATATGGAAAAATTCTATTTAAAATATTTTAAAGATTATACAAATGAGCTCATTTTTAAAAAAATTTCAAATTATTTATAGTAAGTTAAGCTTATTACCACATTTTAGTGACCATTCTTCAATTAAGATTTCTTTTTTCTTTCTTTGCGTTTCAGTTTTAGTAGTTTGTGTTGACCTGTCTGTATTCATGTTCACTGTGTTAAGTCTACTAATGACCTTATCAAAGTCATTCCTCATCTCTGTGACTTTGGTTTTTATTTATAACATTTCTGTTTGACACCTTTTTATAGTTTCCTTCTCTCTACTTTTATCATGCATATTGTCCATCTTTTCCACTTTAGCTTTTATATATCAGTTAATCATTGTTATCTTAGGTTTTCTATTCTGATAGTTCTAACATTGGATCATCTCTCAGCCTGGTTATGTTGATTAGTTTTTCTCCCAGTTCTGTTCTATCGATCTATGTGTGTTTTTCTGCCAACACCATACTAGCTGAATCTCATGTCCTTTTATGGTAGCCTTGTCTTCCTCTCATGCTCTGCCACAGGTATGCTAGTGTCAGCAGTCCATCTCGCCTCACGGGCACTTGTCTTTCCTCAGATTTGGGGCTGGTTTGTTACCTCATGACCTCAGTCCTCTGTAGGGTTTAAGGAAAGTTGTGAATGTTTAGATTATCTGGTTTCTCTGACTGTTATAGTGGAAGTAATGTTCTTTTCAGCTTTCATCATCCTAGCCAGAAATCTTTATTTCAATAGATTTAAGGAATGTACATTTCTCCTTCCATTCTCCTCTATGTTTCTTTCCTCCCTCACTCCCTCCCTCCCTCCTTCCCTTCCTTCCTCCCTCCCTTCCTTCCTTCCATCCTTCCTTCTTTCCTTCAATTAATACTGATTAAATGTCTTCTATCATGTACCAAGAACTGTTTTGATTTCTACATATGTAAAAATAAACAGGACAAGCAGTGTTTTCTACTCATTCCTTTGTTGTTAAAATGCATCATAAATTTTAAGAAGTATTTGTAAAACAATAAATGTATAAATGAATGTATGGAAACAAGTTACTTCATATTTTTTAGGTTAAGATATTAATTGCCATACCCACTTCAAAGGATAATTAGGCAAGACTGAAAATATGTATTTTTAAAAATGCATCTTCTGTGACCCAGGGATTTCTCTTTTTTTTTAATCCTGAAATGATACATGAAAATGTTCACAAGGAGACTGTTACAAGGACATTCACTGCCACATTGTTTCAAAAGAAAATTAGGGAAGAAAATAAATATCTACAAATGGGAAAATATATTCTACTTTGTCCATACTATGAAATGATACGCAACATATATAATAGGCTAGACTTATATGCAGTGACCTAAGTGTTCTAAGACAATTTTTTTTTAAAGATGTGAAATGGTATATGTAATCTGACGTCTTTTAAGAAGTAACTTGTAAAAGCACCAAACTGTAATTTTTATTTCTATTGGTACATATGTGTACATGTCTATTCATAGAAAAAGATCTGGAAAAAATACAATGCTGAGAAATAAGATTTGATTGTAATAGTAAAGGTAGTTTCATTGGAAATTCAAAAGAACCAAGGCTTTGAGGAATGATAGGGATTACTAATATAATTCAAAATCAGAACACTTCTCTTCAGAACACAAGAACAAGTCACTTCAGAACACAACAGTGAGATGGAATCAATAAGATGAAATTGATTAGCAGTGAAGATAAAGGCTCACCCTTATGTTCCAAGAGTCAAATATGCAAGGATATAGGAATTAGGAGACCTGACTCAACTGAAATTTAACCTAAGGGTTTGTTAGCTGTGAGATCAGTAAAAGCCAAGAACATGATATGAATGGGAAAGAAATTATGCACAAATATATGTGTACAGAGAGAGAGGAGAAAAAAAGTGTTCTCTCTTAATCACTTGATGTCAAATGTCCATAAAATTTTGTTAGTAGGATAGATATCAAAAAATTAGTGATAAATAGAAGAACATACTAAACAGAAATCTAGATGGTTTGTGATCTGAAAACAATGTTAAACGATGAATAGTTGAAATAACTACTTAGAAACATAACAGACAGATTTGAATAATGCCGGGGGAAGAGAAATATTTCCTCATAAACCCACTATTCAGATATTCACTAAGAAACTGTATATTCATGCACGTCCCTGAGTTGAGCAAGTAGATAATTAAACGAGCTAACCTGAAGGTCTCTTGCAGCTCTGATGTTATATGAGACTATTAAAAGTCAAAAGCAAAAGCAAACTTGAACTTGTATTTCTAATCTTAATACTCAACTGAGCAGATGTGCCACTTAGCCCCAATACATGAGGACAACTTAAGTTCTAGCAGGAAATATTATAGCTAAAGAGAGCTGACTGACTGAGAAAAATATAAATGGGTTCTGAGGTCTTTGAATGGTTTCATGGAACTTTATATTGTCTATTACTGTGTAACACTTTACCCTGAAACTTAGTGGCTTAAAACAATAAAATGGTTTTGTTTTCTGTGTTTTTGGCTGTTGTTGTTGTTGTTTCATGCTATTTCTGTGGGTCAGGAATTTGAGAGGTGATGCTGTGTGGCTCTGGCTCAAGGTCTCTCATGAGATTACAGTAAAAATATTGACCAGGGTTGCAGTCATCTGAAAGTTTGACTGAAGTTGGAGGATTTCCTTTTTAGACGTCCCATTTATGTGGATAGTGAGTTGCTGTTGGCTGTTGATGGGAGGCCTCAATTCCTCATCATGTGGACCTTCCTGTAGGAATATGGGAGTGCCTTCAGCATGTGCCATCTGATTTCCTCTAGAGTAAGTGGTCTGAGAGAGAGCAGGGTGGAATCCGCACTATCTTTTATGACCTAGGCTGTGAAGGCACACCTCATCACTTCCACGATACCTTGTCCATTGCACAGGTTGACCCTATTCAGTGTGGGAGGGAACTTCACAGAAAGGAGGCTACCAGGAGCTGGGAATCATTGGAAATTGTATTGGAGTCTGACCATCACAGGGTTATTTTCCAACCCATTTTATTTTAGCCGCACTACTAAAGAAAGCAATGGACAGACTACATTAGATGATAAGAACAATTTCTATCACTTTTTATGATATATTCCGTATATTAAAATTGGGTTTTTCCATTATTTTCCTTCCAAATTAATTGTATTTAAATTGACTATTCACGATTGCCTACAATATGCAAAGAGGATAGGAGAGGAAGACTAACATATCTGGAGTTATAAGGCTGCAATTTTACAGCAGGTTTTATATATTTTGTCATATTTAAGCTATTCAAGAATCCTGTACATAAGTGTAATTTGTTCCATACTGAGAACAAATGAAACGTTTATAATTTCACACCTGGTCCATGGTGTTATCAGGATTTGAACCCCAGCCAATCTGTCTTAGTATGTTCTTTCCACAAAGCTAGGATGAAAGGCATTTTCTCCTTGTTTCCCTAATTTTCTATCCATTAATGTGGAATTGATTTTATTGAATTTAAGAATATAGGGACTACCAAAATGTCATTTCTCTGAAAACAATGCACTGGTGATGAGTCTCATGAATAACTTGCTCTATTTTATATAATACAATTTAACAGTACTACTCTGTTCCCATGAAAAAATAGGAAACTTTAACATCGGTCTTTTTCTGTGGCTCCCCAGACCCTCTACATTCCCTGTCTAGATGGTTATCAGATTTAGACAAGAACCACAGAGATGGTCCCTGAGACATCCTTTGCCTTATGGCCTCGAGGACTCCTGATTTCATGAGGCTTCGCTGTCTGGTTTGGGGCAAGAAAATTTTTTTTTGGGGGGGGCAAGAAAATTTTTGTTCAAGGTGTCATTTGCCCCCTGCCTATGCCACCATGGCTATTTCTCCCCTACAGATTTGCTGTGACCCCTTTTCTCCAGGGCTTCAACACACTGGCCACTCAGAGCTTTGGTTCTAGGTATCTAAATTCCCCCACACCTCTTTGAATTTGTTGGCAATCCATGGTCTGGCCAGGAATGCGTCCCCTGTCTCTAGAGTTATGTATACCTTTCTTTCTCTTCTTTCTTCTTCCTAACTTGGAAAACTCTATTGTTGTGAATAAGAAGAGCTTCTTTACCTCCTGCTTCAATTTAAGAATTTTTGTGAAAACTTCAAACTTTCTCCCTCCTTATCTATCTCCCTGAATGGATGTTAGGTTTTTGGAACCATGTCTTGTTTCTTGCAAGCCATCATTCTTTCTCCACTGTAGTACATACACCCTTCTTCAGAGGCAATGGACATGGAGTAGACCACCTATAGGAAATGCGAGCGAGACAATGAGGGAAGGTTTGTTGTAGCTAATGGCTTCTAAAAGTATCTCAGAGATTTTTGTGAATTTTCACCTTTTCACTGCACCTGGGAGGTAATATCAGCTGACCAAGTTGGCTGTGGGTTTTTGCTCCTGGCAGAGACTGACAACTGCAGAATTACTATGTTCTGATTAATATTTTAAGGTGAAGTTTGTATTTCAAATTAAATATCATTTAGCTGAATATGGAAAGATGGCATCCAGCCAACAGAAATGTTCTCATTAACTTTAAAGATGCTTTTTAGGAAGACTGAAATAGGGAAAATTTCAAGTTCTAATTATATCCAAGACCTGGCCGAATATGGCCACACCGTATTTAATGCCTAAGTCATTAGCTAGTGTGATTCTAGCTGTAACTATGTTACTAAAAGTAAAGTAACTCTAGAATTCCTCATTTCCCATTTTTTATACACACATTTGGCAAGTTTTATTTTCCAGTGGAAGCTATACTACTATCTTCCACCCTACATGTTCTTAAAATGAGACCTTTCTACACCCATGGAGAGGTAGTTTCCCTTTCTCTTGTGCTTAGGCACACCTTTTTGACTGAATAGAGTGGAATAGACAATGCAATCTATTTTACAATATAAGTGACACTATGTGACTTCTGAGACATTGAAGGACATCTGCCTAACTTTCTCTTGGAACACTTGGTTTTTTTTTTTTTGGTACACAGTCATCATGCTTTGAAGAATTCCAGGCCATGTGAAGAGAAGAGTTGTAGGTGTTGGAACTGACAGGCAGTATTAATCCCAGACGAGTAAGGAAGTCTTCAAGATAACACTTACTCCACTAACAGTCTAGCTGCAACTTCATGAGAGACCTGGAATGAGAATCATGTAGTTGAGCCTACTCCATGCCCACAACTGTGGGAGATAATAAGTGATGGTTGGGGTGTTTTTTATATGTTTAAATTTAGGGTGGTTTTTAAAGACAGACAGAAAACTGGAACCGAACAGGGACAAAAACAGCCCCGAACTGGAGGTGTCAAAGTTGTTGGAATCACCTGCTTGTGGTTTCACTGTAGCTCCAGATGCTAATTTTTTTCATCCACCTCTTTATCTTGCCATAAATACTTGGAAAGCATGAGAACTTCCTGTCACATACAGCTCTGCAAAATTATTCTTCAGATTAGTATCTCCCCAGAATAATATATCTCCCCAGGACACCAAGAAAAGTAAGAAATGGCCTTCCCAGGAGAATGCACGTCTCTCAGTTTTACAGGCACTATGTGACTGAGTCTTGGGCTGATTAGATGGGAATGAGGATAGAAAACTCACAGAATGGGCAACTAGAATTTTTCTGGCCAGACTCAAGGCAAATGAATCCAGGAAATGGTCAGATTTCTGTTCGTTTTAGAATCTAGTCAGTATCTATTTCCTTTTAATAATAAACCCACCAATCTATAGTGGCTTAAAAAACAACCATGTATTTAACTCACTATTCTGTAGGCAGCAATTTATGCTGGGCTTAGTTGAGCAGTTCTTCTGGTCTCAGACGAACTTTCTCATGTGTCTGTGCTCAACTTCAGTGAGGTCTGGGTAATGACAATGGCAATGGGGATGACTGGGCAATGTGTCCCTTGTTCTCCGGCAGGTTAGCCTGGGATTAGTCACATGGTAGTGCCACACTTCCAAGAGAAAGAGCAGAAACATGCAAGTATCTGATAGCCTTGGCTTAGACCTGGCACACTGCCACTTCTACCACAGTCCATTAGCTAAAGCAGGGCGAGCCCAGATATAAGGAATGGGGAAATACACCATACCTTTTGATGAGGTGAGTTGAAAAGTCACATTATAAAGAATGCTGGCACAGAGAAGGATAAAAAAAAAAAATCCAGTCTAGCAATAACTTAGTCCTGGTCTTGGTTAACCAGTAGTACAAACCTTTCTGCTAATTCTGTGGATCAGGCTCTGGAGGGCAATCTAGCTGGATGCAGGCATTTGTTCACAAGGCTGAAGTAATACTTGGAAGACATACCTCCATTTGTAAGCATGTATTCTATAGATATTTACAATTTGTATTTTTGTAATACTTGTCCACTCCTGACATTAACATTTCCTCTCAGTACCCTGATTTGCTTTGTCTAAATCATGTGGATTCTTTTTGGGGCTGACAACTGAGTTCCACAGAGATATAAATACTGCTGCTGATAAAACCCAGTGTGAATGAATTGGAAAGGCAGAAGGGATATCAACTCTCACAATTTGTACCTGATGGTAGAATCAAAGAATCTCAGACTTCCAGTGCTAGAAGGGAATTTCAACCAACCACGTCAGCTCTAATGGGATAGATTAATTAACAATGGTGTGTGTGTGTGAGAGAGAGACAGAGACAGATTCATTTCAAGGCATCATGAGGCATAAGAAATAAAACAAGGTGAGAAAAAGAAACTAATATTTGTTGTGCCGAAACCATATCTTACAAACTCAGATGTTCAGAAATGCAGTTGACCTTAATAAGAACCATAATTTCTTATTTGGTAAGAGGCTAGTTCTTATTTATGGTTGTCCATTCTTTTTATAGCTATCATTTTGACTACTGCATGATGTTCCAGCAATTAGAAGCACATAATTTATTTAACTGTTTCCCTGTTGTTAAATATTTATATTGTGTCTTGTTTCTCATCATTACAAACAGCGCTGCAGTAAACATTTCTGAGCAGAATATGTTCTCCCCAACTTGTAAATAAGCTTCAGGAGGGCAGAAAGCTGTCCATCTTATGTATCTCTGGTGCCAAGAAGAGTGCCTAGCCCAGAGCAGGTCCCTAACAATGTTTTTCAGTATCTTTCCTCATATATTAAATTCTTTGCTCAGGAAAGATTCCCAGATGCCCATGGCTTTGAAGGTGTTCTTATCCAAATAGTTCCTTTAAGGAGGAGAACAAGTCACATACACAGTTTTCTTCCCTGTGAAAAACTTGACCAAGGCAATTCTCAGCTCAACTCTTTACTTTTGTTCTCTGGCAAGATATAAGGAACTGAACTGGAGTGGGGCTGACTGTCCAGAGAAGGGGGAGAGAGTGGGCTCGTCTCCTCACCCGCTGTGTGCCAGGAACTGTGCGAGGTGTGGCGCCTGCATCATCTCATGTCACCTTTACGATACCCAAGATGTGGCTGAAATCATGCCCATAGCCAAGCGCTGGGAGATCATGCAACTTGCCAGATCCCAAGGGCACCAGCTGGCTAATGGTAGAGCCAGGATTTGAATTCAGATTTGTCTAATTTCAAAGCACTTCTGGTTTTTTAGGGGGTTTTCTTTTGCTTGTTTTGTTTTGTTTTGTTATCTCTTACTGCCTGCCTGGAAACCAAATTGGATATATAACTTAGCAAATACTCTAATAAGCCAACCCCAAAACTTTAATGCCAGTCTTGTGTTCATCAAAGTTTTCAATCTGAGGCCAGGATGTTAAAATCCCAGGCCCTAAGTACCCATTTAAAGACAATTACCCTTGTGGGTTGCTGACCTGTTCTATTATGATTTTTGCTCTGTGTTTATCATAAACTGGTCCCTCTTTGCAGATAGGGGAAAAGCAGCATCTTTTTCTGTATCTGTAAAGCTCAGTATTCTGTTTTCACTGTTTGATTCAGTTCTGAGCTTCCAAATACATTAACAGATTTGGGGGAGATTCCAGGGTTTCCCTCTATGAACACTTTGTGGTTTGGGGATGCTGCTAAGGGGCTCTGTTTCGACATCTGTTCGTCGACATCATTCACGGCCACAGACTTGCTGTGAGATCACTGCAGTGTGACTTAAGTCTTTCCATTTAATAGTGCCTGTCCGCACTGTCCTGGCCCCCTCCCAGCTGTATTCAAGGCATAGCCAGTATCTGCTGACTGCCTCACTCCACCTCAGTTTTGGAACCCAGAGGGAGCAGCTGGATAATTTGTCAACATTTTTTGCTGTGCAAACCAGAAGAATTTGTAATAGTCTACTGTTCTGCACCTGAGACCGGAGGCCTGAGGCATTTGCATGATATTCCTTAATATTCTTGGTGCTTTCTGCTTTGGGTACCTGATGTTTGTGGTACCCATTGAAAGGGAAGCCTTGCACTCTACTTTGGCCGGGTGGGTGGGTCCTGATTCTTCCCCAAATCCTTCTGGGACAGTTTCTATATTATTCTTTTCCTCTCTCACTCTGGATGCATAGCCTGATTTGGTATGGAAATGACCCTCCTTTTATCTTTTCCTTGAACCTCTCCCACCCTGTTTCCTTGGTGTGGAAGATACGCTCATCAGTTTTTGCCATCTCATCTAGGGATCCTAGCAATGCTATGCTCTCTCTCTCTCTCTCCATTTCTTTTGGCTTCCAGCTTAGTTTCCTTTGAATCCTAGCATGGCTTAGGCTTAAGCCACTAGTCAATTTACCCAGACTAAATCCCAACACAGAGCATTTGCTAAATACCTATCAGCACTCACAAGTCTGAGAAAATAGCGATAAAGTATACTACATTTTATATTCCAGAATTTTTTATACCATGATACCATTTTGGAAAGAGTTAACCCAGGGTTGAGCCCTGTCTTTGGTAAGAAGTCATGGCCCATAGCTCTCAAGACTCCCCAGTTTCTCTTCTGCTGACATATAACTTCGGCAGAGACCTGAGCATGGAACTTCTGGGTTTAATTCTACTTCTGTTTCTATTTAGGGTCACAAGGCAACTTTGTGCCTTCATCTCATAGATTCAACTCTTCTGCATTGGTATACGTGGTCTGGAGTGATTAGACAGGAAGTTCTTGTGAAACGCAGTCAAATGCAAAAATAAATCTGACCCCATTTCAATCACAAAAGCAGCATGCGGTTTTTAGAAAATTTCAGGCACTGCCTGTATAGTGACTGATTGGCCTGCTGTAGGCATTGCTAACAGAAGCAGGTCATTTCTCCCAGGCCCCTTGAATCAATGATTGCTGCCTGCAAATGCCGTCTGAGGAAATGTATGTTCATGTACGCCATTACAGGGCTCTGGATACTTACTCTACTTGGGGTAAGTCCCTGCTGGTATTTTGAACGCTGTCCTTTTTCTTATCTCTATTTTCTTCTTTACAACCAACATGGAATCCCTTGGAAATCTTTCTAGATGATACCTTTCTGTGATGATGTGATCTTTTTTTTTCCTCACCCTTTTTGAGGTCTTCTTCATTTCTCTCAGGCACATCGGCCTCTGTCCTCAGCCTTCTCCCATTGCTACCAGTGTGGTTTTCCCAAAATAGATCNAATGACTGCTCAGTGTGTATCTCCAAATGTATATCATCCTATTCATTCACAACTACTTCTCCACAATTAGAAACCAAGGCTGAATTCAACTCTTTGTTGAACTATTAAATATTACTGTGTTTGGAAGATCTTTGTGCATATTACTCATCTACATTTTAGGGCTTTCTTTGGAATGATTTCTAGAACTAGAGTTATTCAGTCAAAGAATATAACAATTTTAAACATATAATATGTATACTGAAATAATTTTTAGGTCACCTGATTGCTTTGGAGATGAAGGCCTTATGGGGTGGCGGAGGTGGGGACTAGAAAAAAGGTACTGACCTCCACTTTCACATTTCTCCTATTGAGGATATCCCAAACTCCTCTCATGTCTGTACTTATAAACTAATCTTTCTCATTATTTTTATTATTCCCTCTGATTCTATGGTTGTGAAATGTTACATTAAATGGTAGCTATTATTGCCTGAATTCTGTACCACATTTTACCTAACCATCAAGCCTCACACCAATCAATAACTGCCATGTCTGCATATCTTTTCTGCTAGGCTAGCCTGACTATAGCTTCAATGAACTAAAAAATTCTTTGAACACTAGCTTTAAGATTTCTAAGAAAGTAATTTAAAAAAAGGCATTTACTAACATCCTCATGTTCTAATTTCAAATGCAAGAGGAACTATTCACATGCCATTTGGACATGCTATGGACATGAATGCTCAGTATTTTCTTTCTCTAAATATTTCTTCATTCTTACATGATTTTCTTAAAATGTGTTCTCTATGGTTGCATAGCTCTATAAACATTCTAAAATAAACTCTATGACTTCTACGAATTAAATGGTCTCGGTTTTATCTTTCCCCCCCCCTGCTGGAAGACTGCACATGCTACTGAGGCTGAAAAGTATACTCTGAAGTTTATCTGTTGCACCTAAGGGATGTTTCTCAGCTTTCTTCATTCCACAAGCTCCCTTCTTCTCCCCCCGGCCTTTTTTAAAAAATTTATTTATTTATGTATTTGACAGAGAGAGAGAGAGACAGTGAGAAAGGGAACACAAGCAGGGGGAATGGGAGAGGGAGAAGCTGGAAGCCTTTTGTGTGGGACTTGATCCCGGGACCCTGGGATCATGACCTGAGCCGGAGGTAGACTCTCAACAGCTGAGCCACCCAGGCACCCCTCCCTTCTTTCTTTATAAATGTCTCTTTAATTCCATAAAACTGTCTTTTCTTGTTTTTCTAAATTATTCCTTTTACAGTTTCTCTTCTTCTCTCTGATTTCTAAATTAAAGTTCCTCCAAGTATTTGCCTGAAGCCCTGTGTGTGACTGCAAGCTGCTCTCCTCATTTTTGCCCATTCAACGGTTTCCAGTAATGCTAAGGCATTAAACTGTGCTGACTTCCTTTCCAAGCTTGAGCCCCATATTTTCAAGTATCTTTTTGGCTTCTCCCCTCACTTATACCTTACATTAACTTTGACCTTTCCCCTGCCCTTGTCTCAATTAATTCACAATTCTGTTTCAAATCTTTCTGTTTCTTTGCTTTTTCCATTTCTATCTCTTTGTTCTGCTTCTACTTGGTCAGAGTCTAGTCTATCTTTTGGAATTCATCTTTTTTTTCTTTTTGGAGATTTTATTTATTTACTTGAGAGAGAGAGAGAGGGAGCGGCAGAGGGAGAGGGGGGAAGCAGATTCCCTGAAGAGCAGGAAGCCCTCTTGTAGGGGCTAAATCACCAGACCTGAGATCATGACCTGAGCCAAAGGCAGAGTCTTAACCAACTAAGTCACCCAGGTGTCCCTAGAAAGTGTTTTTTTATTACCTCTTACTAGGCTAGATTAAATGATGTTCCTAGGTGTCAGTTTTCATATCACTCTATGCATAGCTTCAACATCAGACTACATTACTTTTTTTGTGTTTCTAAGTATCTGTTTATGGGTCTCTTTTATACAGTAGTTCCCTCCCTGCAACCCTGTCCCATCCACAGTTTCACCTGCAGTCCACTGCAATCTGGAAACAGATGCTCCTCCTTCTGACATTGTCGGAGGGTCAGTAGTAGCCTCTCCACCCCGCTCCCCCGCCATCTCAGAACCCACCTCTTTCACCTCATGTCATCTCATCATGTGGCCATTTTATCATCTCACATTAACAAAAGAAGAAGGATGAGAACTGTACAAGAAGATATTTTGAGAGAGAGACTCTATTTACTTAACTTTTATTATAGTATATTATTGTAATTCTCTTTTGTTCTTAGTTGTTGTGAATCTCTTACTGTGCCTCACTTATAAGTTAAGCTTTATCCTAGGTATGTATGCATAGGAAAAAACATAGTACATATAGGGTTCAGTACTATCTGTGGTTTCAGACATCCACTGGGGGTCTTGGAACACATTCCCCATGGATAAGGGGGGACTGCTGTACTATAATATTCCTGAGGCTGGAAACCGTGCCCTATTTATTTTCCCATTGTCTTGCATGGGACATGGAACAGAGTAGGTCCTTGGTGGTCATTGAATGAATTATTGTCTGTATTTCCACAGATCATCTTGGTTGGCAGAAGTCTGTAACTGAGGCCTTTTGAGGAATGCTCTTCGTCTGATTATGGTAGAGTTTCAGTGGGATAGCATCTAAGATCACATGTTCATTTACTGGACAATTTCATTCATCCACTGCACTTAATCAGCAGGCCTCAACACAGCTCCTTCAGTGAGCTGTGATGTAAAACACATTGATGTGTTATGTCTGAGCAGGACAGTCGATCTATCTTAGAACATCTACTTTAGTTTTAGTGAACAGTGATCAGCCAGCTTGCCATTCCTAACTGGAGTATAATGCTTAACCCACTTTCTATGGCCATTGACTCTAAAGTATTAGCAAGGTTTATAACTAGAGCTCCCCCATTTCTATGTACCTGCTTCGGGCAGAATAGGACAAAAGACATGTAATAGGTATCCTGAGTGTTGGACCATTCTAGGAAGTTCATTTCATAAGCTTGTAACACAGTCTAATTGAAAGTTTCTAATGCAATGTCTTGTCACCTTTGTCTGCATTCTGGGAGGGTCTGTGAAAGAATAAACCAGTCAGTCTTGATTAGTCAGTGGCTTGAAGCCAGTCACCGTTGTGGTTTATTCTGTGGTTTATTCGTACAGAGATGCCTAGTAAATTGGATATATTCTGTACTGTCTTATCCAGAACCACCCCCCATTTCCAGTTTGGGGATACTTGCTCAGGAAATGTTAAATCCAAGAAAACAGACGGGAGCCCAAGGTCATTACAAATTACGAGGGTATGGGATGTTCTACTTCCAGCTCATCTCTCCTTGACAAATTGAGAATGCCAAAAAGGATGGTCCTGATGTGGTCAGCATTTCAATCCAGAATTCAGACTTCTTAGCTAAAGAATACCAAAGCCACTGTGACCTCCAGTTTGGAGTAAAGCTTAAGTAAATACATGTCTAGAGGCTGGAGGTGACTAATACCATCAGGAGTGAATAGGAGCCATTGTGCCCTTTTCCAAAGAAAGACTTTAGTCATCTGTTTGGAGGCAGAGTTGTTACCTATGCAAAGAAAGTTAGACTTGCCCAACATCATTAGATGAAAAGAATATATGTGTATTATTCTAACAACAAAGCAATTGTTGTGAGAGGAAGGCTCCTGCCTTCTGCTTCTATGAGCTACAGTGGCATTGATGCTCTTTGAGTGGGAGGTTTCTGTTCATTTGCAAATGCGATGACATTTTCAGCTTTTTGTCCCAGGAAGGGAAGCGCCTTGGGAAACTTGTGGTTGAATGCATTCTCCCTTGAGAGCAGCAAATGAGGTTAAATCCGTTTACTGATGAGAGTCAGGAGGGGAAGCAGGAGCCAGGGAGAGGAAGGGGCAGATGGGTGTGTGGCAGTGAACTGACTTAGAGAAAATGTTTTTGTTTGCATCCTTCCTCCAACCTTCACTGTTTCCTCCAAGGACTGCAGGACAAGGCTTAGAAAACCTTAGCAGAAAGCTACGGGGTGGTTGTGTGCTCTTGACCTGAGGAGGCAGGTCCAAAATAAATGAATGTGTCTGTAATTAAGCTCTTGGAGACAGGACATCTGACTTCATCCAAGTTAGGGATTCAATTCAAGAGCAAGTTTGATAAAAAAGAAGGTTGGTCGTGACCAAACTAACCCCCATAAGTAGTTAATGAGACTGAAGGTAATTTCAAAATGACTTAATGTGGCAGAAGTTGTCTCACAGGATGGTTTTGATTCAAGTAACCTTGGGCTAGCCGTGATGAAAAAATAAAGAAAGTTCTCCCTTTATGAAAAGCTCTGCTGCTATCGTGNGTTGTCTCACAGGATGGTTTTGATTCAAGTAACCTTGGGCTAGCCGTGATGAAAAAATAAAGTTCTCCCTTTATGAAAAGCTCTGCTGCTATCGTAAGCCAAAGATATTAGATCCCTCTATCAAAGTTGCTGGATTGGTGCTGAGTCCACCCAGTCAATTTCCAAGGAAGGAAAAATGAACTCTGAGAAATTAAATGACTCCCATGGAATTGGAGGCTATCATTAATGGACTTCTCTGTGCTGTAATGATTAAGCCTCTTCCTCTGGAGTCTTGTATCCAACTGTTGCCTTGTAAGCCGTGGTTACAAACCAGAGATCACCCAAAGTAACAGTGAGAATACTGATCATGGAAAGAGCTCCAGGTATTTTGTCAATTCACTAGCAGCTTTTTGACTCATGGAAATAGCTTCTACTGGGATAGGGTGCTTAACCTCTGAATAATGGAACTGTCACCTGCAAAATAAAACAATAAATATACAACAAACAAAAATAGCAGCATTGCCTGGGCTACCGTCCACCACATGGGGCGCCTTTGCAGAAAAGAGAAAAAATGCCCCCTCTGCTGGTTAAATTTGAGAAAAACACCCTTTCCTCTGGACTGACTTTCCCCTGCCAGGGACCAACTTGGTCAGGGCTGACTTTTGTCCCTCACACACCCCATTAGCCAAGCACATGTCCTAAGATGCCTGTGCACCCTAGGCAAAGTAACAGAAGGGCAGCCACTGACAAAAAGCTCTTAGAAAGAGGACACATAATATGTGAGTAACTGGACAATGCAAGGTGGAAACTCCTAACAGGAGGAGACTGATCTCACGAACACAGATAAGGTTTGCAAACCTGCTGCCCAATTCTGTGGGACTCTCTCCTCATTGAAGAGGTGAAATTTGCGCTGAGACCTGAGTGATGAGAGGGAGCCAGCCACTTTGACCATTTGGGTGTAAAGCATTCCAGAAAGAGGAAGTGGTTAGTGCAAAGATCCTGGGGGCAGGCATAAATTGGTGTGTTCAAAAAAAGAAATGCATTGATATGTTTAAGATTTTAGTGAGTGAGAGCAGTATGATTTGAGAAATGGCCAGAACAGTGGAGAGATGTCATATCATGTTGGGCAGTGGTTGTCAACTCTCACCACGTATCAAAAATTCAGGTGCTCTACTTGCAGAAATTCTAATTCCATTAGTCTGGGATGGGGTGCTGGTATCTGATTTTTTTCATAGTGGCTGTTGCCACTCTTGTTAGTATTTTAGGTTCTCCAGGGATTTTAATCACAGGTGAAAATGTACTGGTAAAAAGCCTTATAGACTCGTATAGAAGTTTGGATTTTATTTTAAGAATAATAGAAAACCAGAGATGCCTGGGTGGCTGCCTTCGGCTCAGGTCATGATCCCAGGGTGCTGGGATCAAGCCCCTCATTGTGCTCCTTGCTCAGTGGAGAGCCTGCTGCTCCTCCTGCTTGTGTTCTTTCTCTCTGATAAATAAATAAATAAATAGATAAATAAATAAATAAATAAATAAATAAAATCTTAAAAAAAAAAAAAAGAAAGAAAACCAGAAAGGACTTCAAGCAGCAAAGTGACATATGATTTCTATGTTTAAAATGTCATTCTTGTTCCTGTGTAGAGAATTGATTGAAAGGGTAAAAAGGGGCAAGAATGAGGGAAACTATCAGGAGACCATGGCAAATACTCATGGAAGCTTGCTTTAGTGGAGATAGAAGTGAAGAGATAGGGGAAATGTGAAGGTGGAGTCCTTCGTATTTTCTAAAATGTTTACTTGCTGATGGATTAGGATCTGGGGGAATGGGAAATGATGAACGACCAATGGATTTTTCACTAGAGCAATTTGGTGTATTGTGGTGCCATTTACAAAAACAGAGGATCCTGAGGAAAAGCAACTTTTTTGGAGGGTGAGGGAGTAGAATATATATATATGTCTTGGTATGTTATCTTGGGGCTACATATTGGAATTCCAAGTTTAGATGTCTAGTTAGTAGTTGGATATTCACAACAGGAATTTAGAAGAGAGAGAAAGGCTTTGCACAGAAAATTGTGAGTTTATATAGTATATTGATGGTATTTCAAACCATATATTGAGATTTTCTTGAGACTGAATGTGGACAAATTATTGGGGTATCTAAGGAAAGTGGGAGTTTTTTGGGAATTGGGAATAATGGGAAAAATTGGGAATAATGTCCCTATGCAGAACAGCCTTACACTGGAATTAAAATATCTTTTCCCTGAAGAAGAAAAAGTATTGGAAGTGGAAGAAAATGGAAGAGTCACTTATATATACAACAATGTGTATTATATAAATTTATGTATATGTTATATACTTTTCTATACAATTAATATATAACAAATGGTTGATTGATTTTTCTCTTGAGAAAGAACTTGGATAGAGACACATATGAGATGGTTTGAGGGTGGGGGGGCAGGAATAAATTTTTCAGTGATAATAGTGTAGATTCTTTCATACGATGACAGCCAAAGGCAAATCTATGAGGGTAAACATTGCATCCTATTCTGATCCTCTCCTCATCCCAGCTTGGTTCTCTCTGCCAGGAAAGAAGTATGTACTTTTAGATCTGGTTTTCTTTAATTCTGATACAACAGAAAACTGCCAGTTTTGTGACTGAATAATTATAATCCAATATAGTAAGTAACCTCATGATGTCTTAGTACCAGCCTTAATGCTGAAAATATCTAATACCAGACTTAATGGTGAAAATGTGTTGATAGAGAATGGCTGACATCATAGTGGACACAGGCATGGCTGCAGATGACTGAGGAGAGGTGAAGTCAGCCACCAGTATGACCCCAGGGCTCACATGGTCGTGGGTGGTACTTTCCCAGAGAAGTTTGATGGATTTCTCCATCCCAGAAGCATGACAGTAATTTGCCTCTTTCCCCAATTTTACATGATCTGTTGATTCATTGACTTAGGGCAGCACTCTTTAAACCTGGAAAAGCACACCCGTAGGAAGGCATGAAGATTTTCTGAAGAGTACACAGGGCTTAATTTACAGTTCAAGTATCACCTGTACTATTTCCTAAAATTGAGCTGCCTAGGAACTCACCCTTCTCCTACTTTAAGGAAAGAAACTTGGTGCCACTGTGCTGTTTATGACACATTGCTCTGTGTTTTGAAAAACCTCCTAAGTGCTAGGCAAGGGGCCACTGAAAAGACTAATGTAGGTGTTGAGAGAATGGATAACAGTCCAGGGGCACCTGGGTGGCTCCATCAGTTAAGCGTCTGACTTCGGCACAGGTCATGATCTTAGGGTCCTAGGATCGAGCCTTGAGTCCTTCCAGGGTAGGGCCCTGCACTCAGTGGGGAGTCTGCTTGTCCCTCTGCCCCTCTCCACTTGTGCTCTCTCTTTTAAATAAATAAAATCTTAAAAAAGAAAAAAAAAGTAGAAGAAGGAGAAAATGGGTGACCATCCTGACTCGGCAATCAACAAATCTTTCTGTAAGTCAGGTCTTCCAGCTTTTTGCTTTCTACGTAGCTAAAGGTGAACCTAATTGACTTGTCAGTTGCTGGATCATTAACAATAATTTTTGATGATAAATGACATGTGATATTGACATAAAACTTGGAAGGGGTACCAAAAATTGAGTGGCACTGCTATTAGAAAACTTCCATTCATGTCTATTTATTTATGAGAAGCTTCTCAGTGCTAAGCATTTATAAAAATGAAAAATAGGAATGTAGTTGAGGCTGAATCTCATTTATTGTAGTGATTGGTTATATTCATCCCTGAATACATGAAGTCATTATAGGAGGAGTAGCCATTCATCTCATTAAGAGAGGTATTTTGAATTATAATTTTAACTTTAGTAATTTTTTATTAGAATTTAGATGACATCTTATTACTTTGATCCATTTTTCACTCATAATTATAATGATAACTCAATCCAAATTAAATTCTTTAACACTTAGGGTTACAGAAAACTTTTTGTAAAGATTTACATTTATAGACGTATTTTTGTCATGAAGAGGTAGGAGATCAATAAAATATTTTAAAGCATAAAATTCTGTTTCATTAGGATAGAATTTTATGAGGAAAATACAATAGAAATACAATTTGAAGGGAGAAAGGAAGTTTAAAAATTTTGTTTTAAAAGAGCTTGTTCATGTAAGTTTTTCAATAGATAATAGCTTTCAGTCACTATGGCATCACATTGCCACTCTTTAGATTTCAAACAGTTGTAAGATGGCAGAATTAAAATACACTGTATAGTATATTCTTTGCAGCTACTGTTGCCTGTAATGAAATATCTTGAATGCCAGCTTACAAGTGTTTAAGTGGATTCGTAGCTTTTCAAAGTTCTTTTTAGGGAGCATATTAAGCCACGAAGCTGGAAGATGACTCTTTCAGAGCACATGGTGGGTCTTCTTGTGGGCCACTTAGGTTTGTCTTAGGCCAAGGACACAAATCTTCATTCTAAATGGCCACTCTTGGGCCACTGAGCATTACTATTGCAGTCTTAGTTCAGGATAATTTCAAAAGAGACCACTGGGTGGGGGAGGGGAAGTTATATACGTAAAATATACATGACATAAAATTTATCATTTAGCCACTTTCAAGTGTGCGGTTCTTTGGCATTAAGTACATTCAACTTGTGCATCCATCACTGCCATGGCAATATATATTTAAAAAAACTACTTAGCACCTAAAATACTTATCATCAGTGAGTTGCAACTGATTGATCTTTGCCAAGAGAAAACCAGATACATGGAAATTTTTACCTTATTTTCTGCATAACTTTGATGGAGAGTTTTGTTTACTCTATGCTGCCATTTAAAGTCCCATGTGAGAAATACCTCCTAGCATGCAGGAATTGGAAAGAATTTGATTTAGAAAATGTTAGCCGTGGTTGGTCTCTTTGTTTTATTTATCTGCATTAAAAAACCTGTAACAATCCTATATTCCTTATGTGGCAAAAATATAAAACAAGAGAAGTTTGGGTGCCTTTTACTGAGGGGGTGAGCTATCTGTTCAACTGTAAATGATTAAGGGTGGCCCTCTTGGCAGCCTGGGGAGACACAGTCCAGAAGGAGGTCTATGAGGACATTTTTCTCTCTAGAATTTCCACTGTTATCTTTACATGAAGTTATATACCAAAGCTGTCTGAGAAGTTCATTTGCCCATTCACCCATCGTTCATTCATCAAACATTGAGGACACCTACTGCATCATGCTAGCACTAGACTACAAGTAAAAGG
Organism: Ailurus styani; assembly: GCA_002007465.1. NCBI lineage: Eukaryota > Metazoa > Chordata > Mammalia > Carnivora > Ailuridae > Ailurus > Ailurus styani. The sequence goes on from LNAC01000519.1 coordinate 288,098, forward strand.
TAAATAGCCACTTTTTAAAAGATTTTATTTATTCATTTGAGAGAGAGACCGACAGAGAGCAAACAAGCAGGGGGGAGAGGGTGCAGGAGAGGGAGAAGCAGATTCCCCACTGAGCTGGGAGCCCAACACGGGGCTCCATCCCAGGATCCAGAGATCATGACCTGAGCTGAAGGCAGATGCTTAACTGACTGAGCCACCCAGGTGCCCCTAAATAACCACTTTCAAAGAAAAAGAAAACCTCAGGGTTGAGTGTGGGAAAGAGAATTACTTTAAATGTTACCAGTGGGTTAAGTGCTGGTGCTGATGTCTAAGAAGTACCTAACTGAGCCAAGAGGTAGAGTCACAGAAGGAGTTTCAGATGGGATGATGCCCCAGCTGAGTCTCAGAAGACAAGTAGGAATCACCTAGGTAAAGAAAAGAAAGGCAGCATTTCTAGCCAGAGGGCACAACTGGCCTTCCCAAATAGCCCTCAGTAGGCTTGGCCCATTCTTGATCTGTACTGGAGAGATTTGAACTTCTAAATTAGATTCTTAAGAAAGGTGCCAATTAGAGCCAGGCACAGAGTGACTGGCAAACAAAATCAGCTGTGTTGGGGTGGGGGGTATCCAGATAGGTCCCATTTAGCCTGCAGAACAAAGAAGCACCCCTGGGGCGGGTGGGTTTTGGCTAAGCAGCTTAGTTAATTTTCAAATGTTCCTGTGTTCTTAAAACTCTGTGACAGCAAGACATGGGTATTTACTCCTTTGTGAGCCCAGGAGTTAGCATAGCCTTTCACAAAAGGTCAAACCAACCCATGGAGGAGAAGTCTATAACTCCCATATCTGGCTGGCAGGAACAGAAGAAAGGACCTTGAAATGTCAAAAGTATGTCATGTATGAGTGCAAGTTGGTATTTCACTGCCAGCCTGCCTGAAATGGGAGTGGATAAGTGGAACTGGGAGAATGAGCGTGATTCTCCCTTATTCCCTCTCCCTATTTCTTGTCACCCAGTCTCCCCTTAAGGACCTGATAAAGGGAGGTTAGTAGAAGGAGAATGGAATAGAGGAAGAAAATGGACATTGATTGAGTGTGTACTGTGTGCTTTAAGCTTCAGCTCAGTATTATCTCCTTCGTTGAACTCATGGACTCCATAATGAGGGGCTCCTTCTCTGTGCCCCTCCAGTCCCCTGTACAGAACTCCAAATTGGTTTATTCTATTCTTTTAGGTTTTTTTTTTTAAGATTTTATTTATTTATTTCACAGAGGGAGAGAGATCACAAGTAGGCAGAGAGGCAGGCAGAGAGAGAGGAGGAGGCAGGCTCCCCGCCAAGCAAGGAGCCCGATGCGGGCCTCGATCCCAGGACCCTGAGATCATGACCTGAGCCGAAAGCAGAAGCTTTAACCCCCTGAGCCACCCAGGCGCCCTTTTAGGGTTTTTTTTTCTCCTTCCAGTGCATACCTCTTTCTCAAAGTCATGACTTTCTCAAAATCAGAGGAATTATGTTTTAATATTCCGGATCCCTAACAAGGACTTGGTACATAGTAGGCACTAAATTCTTAATTAACTGAATTGCATATCTTCAATGATGTTTTATGTTAGATACCTCCTTGCATAGTTGTAACAAACACTAGCATAGTGTCTACTCAGGATGGCCCTAAGTGCTTATAACCCTATGCTTCTCCTAAAACTCTTCAGCATGGGCGCTGTTATTATCTCCCGTTACATATGGTGCCACAACATCCCATCAGAGTTAAATAACTTGGCCCTAGTCTCACAGCCAGTGGATAGTGGGGCTGGAATCTTAACCGAGGCAACCTGACACTGGAGTCTGCTCTGACCTGTTGTACCATACTGTTCTTGCCACAATACTATTAACTTTATAACCTTGTTTTGCAAAGAAAGAAAGAAAGGGGGAAGTAAGTCTCCGGGAGCACAAGGGGGCTGCCCAAGACATACAGTAAGTCATTGGCTGGCCTAGGATTCAGACTCAGACATGTGCAACTCAAAATTCACACTTCACAGCAATTTTCACACTCTCAGAACTCCAACAATCATCTCAAGTATTTTGACTGAGGGAAGCTGAGAGGATTAAAGTATCCTTCATGAATGTAGGTATAAGGGCAGGAGCAGGCTGAATTTTTCTCTGTTATTTGTCCCTTATTTAAAATTCTGTCAGAGCACCCAGCTGGCTCAGTCCATAGAGCATACAACTCTTGATCTCAGGGTCCTGATTCCACTCCCACAGTGGGTGTAGAGATTATTTTATTTAAGGAAATAATAAATAAATAAATAAATAAATAAATAAATAAATAAATAAATAAATAAGTGTATGTGTCTGTGTGTGTGTGTGTGTGTGTGTGTTTGGTTGATTATCTGAATATAAAATACATATGTGGACAGTATAAAAATGTTGAAAACAGAAAAAAGAATAAATAAGGAAATGCCATAATTATCATTATACCCTCCTGACATCATGATTATGAATTTCTATTCATCTAGTGTATATACATATATGTATATATAGTATATGTATAAGGATATTTATAAGTGGATTAAGACTCACGTTGCTGTGTGTGACTTTTTTCAACTTAGGATTATAACCTAAGCATTTTCTAGTTTCATTAAATATTCTTTAATGATGTGATTTTTAATAGCTTCACAGTAACTGGATAAACTATAATTTATTTAATCCTAATTTTTCTGTTGTTGCATATTTATCAGTATTTATATCTCAGATAATTTCTTTTTTTTTTTTTTTAGATTTTATTTATTTATTTCACAGAGAGAGAGAGATCACAAGGAGGCAGAGAGGCAGGCAGAGAGAGAGAGGGGGAAGCAGGCTCCCCGCTGAGCAGGGAGCCCAATGCGGGCTTCGATCCCAGGACCCTGAGATCATGACCTGAGCTGAAAGCAGAGGCATTAACCCACTGAGCCACCCAGGCGCCCTATCTCAGATAATTTCTTTGCAGAAAACTCTTCAAAGTGGAATGGTTGGATCATAGACATTTTATGCAAATGGTGAAAATGTCCTCAAGAAAAATGATACATATTTATTCTGCCACCAAATCTGTATGTAAATCTCATCTCCCCAGTCTTTCTTTATGCTATTATCTTTTCCAAATTTGTCAGTTAAGTAGATGAAAAGTATAGTCTTCTGATTCTTAAAGGGGCTAGACCTTTTCAACATATTTCTTGGTCATTTGTACTTCTTTTTTGGAGCTGTAGTTTCATATCTTTTGTTCTTTTCCCATTAGGGTATTTTTATTACCTTAGTCAATGTCTCTGATCTCTTTATTTATGAAAAGGATGACTTAACCTCTTATAAATACTGTCCAAATTGTTCATTTGTCTTTAAATGTTCTTCTTTTTTTTCCACGTAGGGAAGTTTAAAAATTATATAAGTAAACTATGAATATATTTTGTGGTTTCCTTCCTTGCTTCCAAAATTCAGGTACCTCAAAATCAGTCATACTGATCTATGTTTTCTTAGACTTATGATTTCAATTTTTTTAATTAACATATAATGTATTATTTGCTTCAGGGGACAGGTCTGTGAGTCATCAGTCTTACACATTTCACAGCACTCACCATAGCACATACCCTCCCCAATGTCCATAACTCAGCTACCCTATCCCTCCCTCCCCACCCCCCAGCCACCCTCAGTTTGTTTCCTGAGATTAAGAGTCGCTTATGGTTTGTCTTCCTCCCCGGTCCCATCTTGTTTCATTTTTTTCCCTCCCTTCCCCCCACAACCCCCTGCCCTGACCCTCAAGTTCCTTCATTTCAGGGGCACATGCCCCCAAATGGATGACTTCAATTTTTATGGTAGAGACTTTAAGGGAGGCCTGGGTGGCTCAGTTGGTTAAGTGTCTGCCTTCGGCTCAGGTCATGATCCCAGGACCCTGGGATCAAGCCCTACGTGGGGCTCCCTGCTCAGTAGGGAGTCTACTTCTCCCTCTGCCTCTCCCTCCATCTTGTGCATGCGCTCTCTCTCATTCTTGTTCACTCTCTTTCAAATAAATAAATAAAATCTTAAAAAAAAGACTTTAATACACTTGCCATTCATTTAGGCCCATGATATGATGTCGATGCTAATTAGTCTATTTTTTCACAAACAATTGTTCAAAAGTGATATATTGAGCAATCCTTTCCCCTGTGATCCTTGTACAATTTTCTTCTAGTTTTTTATTTAACAAACATCTGCTCTACCCTCTATAAAGGGCATGTGGTAAGGACTGTGATATGTCTTCAGATCCATAATTCCCAGCTCCTGCCCTCCAGGAACTTCTTTTTTCAGTTTTTATTTAAATTCCAGTTAGTTAACATATAGTATAATATGATTTTCAGGTGTACAATATATTGATTCAACACTTCCATACAACACCCAGGGCTCACCGCAACAAATGCACTTCTTAATCCCCATCATTTATTTCACCCATCCCCCCACCCATCTGTCCCTTGGTATCCATCAATTTGTTCTCTGTAGTTAAGAGTCTGTTTCTTGGTTTGCCTCTCTCTCCCACCTCTCTCTGTCTTTTTTCCTTCTGTTTGTTTCTTAAACTCTACATATGAGTGAAATCATATGGTATTTTTCTCTGACTGACTTATTTTGCTTAGTATTATACCCTCTAGTTCTATCCGTGTTGTTACAAATGGCAAGATTTCATTCTTTTTTGTGGCCAAATAATACTCCATTGTATTACTTACCATACCTTCTTTATCCATTCATCAGTGGATGGACAATTGGGCTGTTTCCATAATTTGGCTATAGGAGATAATGCTGCTATGAATATTGCCCTCCAGGAACTTATAACCAAGTATAGGAAAGTCAAGCTACTGAAAGAACTCTCACACAAGATAGAAGGAAGAAAAAAGAAATCATTTTGGCAATGGCCTCAAGGTCCATTAGAATATTAATGAAATCTCCTGTCTAGTTTTAATCTCCCCTGTGGAATAGGCAGAGATACATCATCCAGATCCGCCTTCAAGGAAGGTTGATGCTCAGAAGTGGGGAGGACAGTCATCAGAGAACCCCCAGCTATTAGACCCTTTGTGGTCTGGCTGGGTTGCAGAAGAACACTTCACCCAAGGACATGCCCTTTCAGGGGCTTCTGGTAACTAAGCAAGGCCAGGGCGTAAAAACCTAGTTATTTGGGCTGAATGCAAGGTAATTCTTTGTTTTTTGTTTTGTTTTGTTTTGACTTTTTAATTTTTTTTTTAATTTTTACTTTTTTAATTAACATATAATGTACTATTTGTTTTAGGGGTAAAGGTCTGTGTTTCGTCAGTCTTACACAATTCACAGCACTCCCCTTACCACATACCCTCCCCAATGTCCATCACTCAACCACCCCATTCCTCCCACACCCTCCTCTACTCCAGCAGCCCTCAGTTTGTTTCCTGAGGTTAAGGGTCTCTTATGGTTTGTCTCCCTCTCTGGTTTCATCTTGTTTAAGTTTTCCCTCCCTTCTCCTACGATCCTCTGTCTTGTTTCTCAAATTCCTCATATCAGTGAGATCATATGATAATTGTCTTTCTCTGACTGACTTATTTTGCTTAGCATAATAGCCTCTAGTTCCATCCACATCATTGCAAATGGCAAGATTTCATTTTTTTTAAAGATTTTATTTATTTATTTGACACACACAGAGAGAGAGAGAGAGAGAGAGAGAGAGATCCAAGTAGGCTGAGAGGCAGGCAGAGAGAGAGAGAGAGGAGGAAGCAGGCTCCCTGCCAAGCAGGGAGCCCGATGTGGGCCTCGATCCCAGGACCCTGAGATCATGACCTGAGCTGAAGGCAGAGGCTTTAACCCACTGAGCCACCCAGGCGCCCAAGATTTCATTTTCTGATGGCTACATAATATTCTACTGTGTATATATACTATATCTTCTTTATCCATTCATCTGTCCATGGACATCTGGGCTCTTCCCATAGTTTGGCTATTGTGGACACTGCTGCTATGAATGTTGGGGTGTGGGTGCCCTTTCAGATCACTACATTTGAATCTTTGGGGTAAATACCCAGTAGTGCAATTACTGGGTCATAAGGTAGCTCTATTTTTAACTTCTTGAGGTACTTCCATACTGTTTTCCAGAGTAGCTGCACCAGCTTGCATTCCCACCAACAGTGTAGGAGGGTTCTCCTTTCTCTGCATCCTCGCCAACACCTGTCATGTCCTGACTTGTTAATTTTAGCCATTTTGACTGGTGTGAAGTGGTATCTCACTGTGGGTTTAATTTGTGTTTCCCTGATGCCAAGTGACATTGAGCACTTTTTCATGTGTCTGTTCGCCATTTGGATGTCTTCTTTGGAGAAATGTCTGTTCATGTCTTCTGCCCATTTCTTGAGTGGATTATTTGTTCTTTGGGTGTTGAGTTTGATAAGTTCTTTGTAAATTTTGGATGCTAGCTCTTTATCTGATATGTCATCTGCAAATATCTTCTCCCATTCTGTTGGTTGTCTTTTGGTTTTGTTGACTGTTTCCTTTGCTGTGCAAAAGCTTTTTATCTTGATGAAGTCCCAATAGTTCATGTTTGCCCTGTTTCCCTTGCCTTTGGTGATGTTTCTAGGAAGAAGCTGCTGCGGCTGAGGTCAAAGAGGTTGCTGCCTGTGTTCTCCTCAAGGATTTTGATGGATTGCTGTCTCACATTGAGGTCTTTCATCCATTTCGAGTCTATTTTTGTGTGTGGTGTAAGGAAACGGTCCAGTTTCTTTCCTCTGCATGTGGCTGTCCATTTTTTAGTGCAGGGTAATTCTGATAGCAGTATTTGTTCCAGATGTGCCCATGGGTTTGCCAAGACTTTATCAGCCCTGCTTTGCAGTTTATCGTCTCCCTCTGCTTCTTCCCCTTCCTCTCACGGGAGCTAATCCCTCATAAACAGCTTGTACCTGCAAAACCACTTCAAAATCTGCCTCTGGAGAAGCTAACCTGAGACACTCCCCTTCTCTTTCCCCCATGTATTAGCCTGAACTGAGAGGTCAAATATGTCCTTCAAAGGTATCTACAGAAACTTAATTCTGGTGACTTAGGAGAAATCATACAAATGACTTTCATACAGTAGGAATTGAGTTGGAGCATGATGAGTGCATCAATTAGCAAGTAATATGAATTTTAAATGTGTGACAATAGAAATAGAGAGGCAGAAGTTCAAGTTGGTAATAATTGATGTGTTCACAGAAGGTAGACAGGGAACTGCCTAGCAGTCAGAGTATGTGCTGGTGTTAACTACTTAAGATATGAAGAAAGAAGCGTAGCATCATCCCTTCTTGTCCAGAGAGAGGATTTCATTTTCTCTGCACAGCACAAATATGATTTCTAAATGGATGCTGTATAATAACACCTAAGTTTTACAGAGTATACTATGTGCCAGGCACTGCATTAGGCACTTTCTAAGGATATTCTCACTTAATCTGTCCTATTAATTCCATCCCCATTTTCCTCAGAAAGTTTAGGTAACTTTCCCAAAGTTGTACATATGGTAAGTGGTAAACTCAGGATATGTGCCTCTGCAACGCAAACACTACTTCATTCTGGGTATGTCGGCAAATAACCAGCTGTGTGACCTTGGAAATTTCCTTTAACCTCAGCTACTTCTTCTCTAAAATTGGCACACTGGTGCTCATCTCATAGAGTTGTTTGGATGACTAAATTAGTATGACATAAAGCCTCTAGCATGTTATCTGACACAAAGGAAACTCTTTACATGTCAGTTGTTATTATCGGTGTTGTTACTTTCTAGGTTTCTAACATGAATTTCCACAGTGTCTGAAGTATGTTTCATTATATGTGAGAATCTTCTAGTCACTGTGGCAAGCGAATCTGACATAGAAAGGACTTTGTGCTTCTCCAAACACAAAGAAATGCTAGGCAAAATCTACAACAGTATTAAATGAACACAGAGCTGGACTTGAAAGTAAGACAAGGCAATCCCAGCTGCCAGAAATGGAGAAGTGGGACAAAGCTGGAGTATTTGGCAGAAGATGTTGATGTCCACTCATAAGGCTGCAGGATCTGACTGTCAGATCCAAATCCTAAAGAGCTGGTATTAAAACCCCCATATAGGACAAGAGAAGAGGCTTTTGGGCCTTGCAGCTAGGCTCCCACATAGCCACGGGAGTTACCCTGATTAAAGAATTAAAAAAGAAACATGAAGTAGCATGAAGAGAGCTGTTTGTTTATCTAAAGGCACAAATAGAAATAGTCATCTAGGAGTAGTTAACATAGTCTTGATTTACACTATCTTAATATATAAAAACCCAAGTTAAGAAATTAATGCACAGACCAACTAGTCTAGAATTTGTGGTTCTCTTAGGGTCTTGGCAGAATCAAATATAAAACCATCCCTTAAGGATGACCAAACCCAGAGCACCCAGACTCTCGAGGAACATGACTGCTGCTCAAGATTAGTTCACAATAAAAATTACAAAATGCATAGAGAAATAAGCCATCATGGGAGAGAGTTAGCACATATAACAAACTGCCAATTTTTTACCCAAAGAATCAGAGATAATAGCATAGTCTGAAAGAAACTTTAAAAGAAGCATTTTGGGGCGCCTGGGTGGCTCAGTGGGTTAAAGCCGCTGCCTTCGGCTCAGGTCATGATCCCAGGGTCCTGGGATCGAGGCCCACATCGGGCTCTCTGCTCGGCAGGGAGCCTGCTTCCTCCTCTTTCTACTCTGCCTGCCTCTCTGCCTACTTGTAATCTCTCTCTCTGTGTCAAATGAATAAATAAAATCTTTAAAAAATAAATAAATAAATAAAAGAAGCATTTTGAAAATATGCAGGGAGCTAAAAGGAAGGAAGTAGTAAAGTAAAAATAAGAATATAAGCAAAAGCTTTGGAGATTGGGGGAAGTCAAGAGAAGAAGGACTGTAATAAATAAGGTGATCAGGGAGGCCTCCCGGGGGAGGGTGAAAACAAGTTTAGAGAAAAAGAAGGTGAGCGAGTTAGTCAAGCAGGTATCAATCAGAGAGAAGACAGTTCCAGGTGCTGAGAACAAAGAAAGTCCCTTGAGACAGGACTGTGGCTGGCATGTTTGAGGAGAGTGAAGAGGCCAATTAAGCTGGAAGGGAATAAGTTAAGGGAGAGAGTTAAGTTACCTAATTTCCTCGAGCCTCTGTTTACTCAGCTCTAACATGGGGGAATACCTACTTCTCAGGGTTGGGAAGATTAAATAATTCATCAAAGAAGACGTATTTATGGAAGAACACTGCTTTATATGCATTATGTCCGCTGCGGAATCCTCACAGGAAGCTTCTGAGATAGGTCTTGTTATGTCCGTTTTACACATGAGAATACTGAGGCCTCAAGAAGTCAAATACCTTGACCACACAGATAGTGAGAGGTACAGCTGGGATTTAAACATAAGCCCTTTTGTCTCTGAAGCCCAAGCTCTTTCCATCATCTTCATGTGGAGTGGCCAAGGACAGTGATGGGCATACAGTAGGTGATAAGCAGCAATCGCTTCATTTTTTTCTTATCTTGAACCACATACATCAGAAATTGATTCTTAGAGTTCCTCCCAAAGCAGAGCCTCAGGCAAAGATTTGAATATAGGTATTTTATTTGGGAGGTGATGTCAGAAAGCAGAAAAGCGGGAATGGGAAAGTGAGACAGGGAGGAAGAGGAAGACAGCAGAGACTCTAAGTACTCTCGGCAGCCAGGGCCCAGTCCTGCTAAGGATGTCTGAGGAATTGTGTGCAGAGCACCTCAGCATGGGCCCTACACAGGCGGGGTTGCTGGGACATTCCCCCATCACTTCCTGACTCTCATTGGTTAGGGGTTGCCTCTGGGGCGATAACTTGCCGCACCTCCAGGCTGCCTTCCCCAAGGGCTGCCATGGCTCCAGAAAAAGTCCAGAGCCGTTACTTTTCATTCTAGAGGAAACTTCAGCAGTTCACAAAGTACTGAGAGATCTACATTTCCATTTATCACTCCCTAGGAAGAGGGCCTAGAATCTCTGGCTCTCCAGCGGATGCCCCTTTCATAGTGTATTATATTCGCTTTTGGTATAGTTTACATCTAGTTGCTTAATTCTCAAAAACATGAATGTCCTTTTCTGGAATAAAATTAATCCTTCAAAATAACTGGGTAGAGGGGCCCCTGGTGGCTCCATGAGTTAAGCATCCTATTCTTGAGTTCCGCTCAGGTCATTATCTCAGGATTGTGAGATCGAGCCTTGGGTTGGCCTCCAAACTAAGCAGGGAATCTGCTTGGGATTCTTTCTCTTCCTCTTCCTCTGCCCCTCCCCTCTCCTCTGAAAAGAAAAAAATAGCTAGGAACAATGAAATGTGTGTGTGTGTGTGTGTGTGTGTGTGTGATTTTAGTTAAATGAGGTAAACCAGATTGAATTTATTCAAGATGTGTTCAAAGTGCACTGAATATTGGGAGAGACATTATTAAATGTTTCTATACAATTAGAAAGTATTTGGAAGATACAATGTGTCCATGTACACTTCATCTGTTTGAGTAAAGAGGAGATGGTCATAGTATATGATAATCTTTGCACTAAGATATTATGTTTTTCTCTTATGAACTTTAGAAACTGTCATCTTCAGACTTGATCAAATCGAGAGTCCCCCGTAAATACTACAAAGTATGACTTCCTTTGTTTGAAGTACTCATCTACTTAAGATCTTGAAGATGCTTAAGAGCATACTGAAAGGAAGAAATGAGAGTGGCAGGAAGAGTGGCATTTTGAAGTTATTTAACCATTTCAAAGTATTTCCATGTCAGTTAACTCATATCCTCCCTTACTTAACTACCAGACGACTACTGGCGTCTTCTCTGAGCCAGGATTCCTGGCAGGCTCTTGGACGTGGAGATTTCAAAAACTTGTCTCTGCCTCAAGAAACTCTGACAACAGGATTATGGCATTGGTGGTAAGGTCCTTCTGTGTGCTCTGAACAAAGGAAGGCAAGACTTAAGATTAAGCCATTTCCGTGAGGGAACTAATCATTAGAGTCTGAAAGAGCTGAAATTTGACCATGTCTCCTGGCTTATGTGAAAAGGGTTTCACTTGGCGTGTAGACCTAGAATGTTGATTTTGGAGCCAGTCATGACCCAGAAGGGAAATTTTAGAAGGAACATGCCAGAATTTTCACTTGTGTGTTCTTATCTCCATGAGCCTTTTTCTTTTACTTCAACCTGAGTTTGGACTCTTCTGCATATCTTAGTTCCAAACACTTAAAATTTAATTTTTTGGTCTTTTATATAGAGCACCCTGTACTTTGCTCTGGCATTAAGATTATGAATAGGCTTTGCATGTTTATTATTCATTGGTTTCTTCATTTTAGATATTCAAATGACTGGGGTAAAATTTGGAGTTTTAACTCTGGTAAACACAAGATGGGATACAGATTTATTTTTTATTTTATTATTTTTTTATTATTATTTGCGCCAGGGGTACAGGTCTGTGAATCATCAGGCTTACACCTTTCACAGCACTCACCAAAGCACAAACCCTCCCCAATGTCCATAACCCAGTCACCCTATCCCTACCCTCCCACCCCCCAGGAACCCTCAGTTTGTTTCGTGAGGTTAAGAGTCTCTTATGGTTTGTCTCCTTCCCGGGGATACAGACTTATGATATTATCTTCCTTATGGAAGGTAGGACAGAAATGTCTCTTCCAAAAGGTTTTCTGCTCTTTTAGCATATTTGTTCCTGAAAATTTTCTTCTTCTAGCCATATCCAGGCAATTTATGTAAAAACTGGGGAAAATGTTCTTTGTCTTTATTGTTCACCCCAAAACTTTGACGTGTTGGTAGGAGTTGGGCCAGAGTTAGACACAATTTCATTTTATCCATACCTGGGTTTACCAACAGGCAGGGATAAACTGATTCAGAGGAAATTCTGTTCCTTCTTTCTCCCTAACTTAGACAAACGTCCAGCCGGGCTCACTCATGGAACTTTCTGAGGACCCTGAGAAAACTGGTTTCTCCTGTGGCTCATGTCCTTCTTTTCTTTCCAGCCCTCCTCTGGCCTCCCATTCATTCATTTGACCTCAGGCTGTGCACTGGAGCCCTGGTTCCACACTTCTCCCCTTGGAACTGAAAACAGGTTTAGCTCTTTTCATTTGCCCATCAGTGTTCCTCCCTGGGCACCAGTTTTATATGACCTTCAATTCAATAAGCTGCTGTCCCATTCCAGCCAGTTCCTTAGAGGAAAATTAAGACAAGTAGGGGATAAGGTAGCTTGCTATCCATAGTGTCTACATATCCTATGAATCTCCCCTGCTTTCTGTGTTACAGTGCTCTCCAAAAGAAACAGATTTTCTGATCTATCACACAGTAGAATTGGAACAAGAAGGTTGTCTATAGAGGGAGCAGATAATATCTACCATTTATATATATTCTACTCTATGTCAGGAACTGTAATTTATCTGTACTACCTGTCTAGTAGGGACTATAGTTTCCATTTTCTAAATGAGGAAACTTAGGTTTAAGGAAGTTACAGGACTTGCCCATTGCCACATCACTTGTAAGGGCCAGGATTTGAACTTTCCTTCAAATTCACACTCTGCCTAGAATAGGCTGTGTGTCACAAAACCTGAACTAGAAATGCACTTCTGTGAGGGGCCCACACTGGGGAGTGTGGCGGTAGGTATGAATAAAGTACATCATGCAAGAAGCTGGCCTTAAGGAGGGCTGGCCAAAGCAGCACGGTGTACCTAAAGGCAGAAGGTAGGAGTGGGCTATATGAGGGGTGCCAGTGGACAAGGGCACCTTGTGACAGACCTATCATCAGTTTGCAGGGAATAGTCCTGATGTTGGAGGTCAGCCAGACTCTAATCCAGGGGACAAGGGCCCGATGAAGGCAGGCTCCCTACTCAAGGTGGAGAAAGACACTGGAGAGCAAACAGTCCTGTTGTGGGATTCCATTTTGACAACTGCATCTGAATCATAAAGAATTAGTGTGAATCCCCTTTCTGAAGACAAACCTATGAAATTCCCTCAGCACACCATTGTTAAATAACAACTTCAGTAAAGGGGTATATTTCACCTCCAGACCTGCTCAGGAACTCTCCACGTAGTTCCTTGCCCAAGGACACATGCCAGGTGCTTTTCATTCCATATCTTCATCATCCCTCTACGTGCCTAAGGACCACTCTTGGTCTTGGGGGGGGGTGCAGGATTTTCCTGGAAATGTGGAAAGGGTGTTGCCAATCGTGAGACCAATGGAATTCCACAAAATTGTGGGGTCCATATTGAATCTCAATAGCTGCTATTGATTAAACATCATTCTCAGGGAGGGTAGCCATTATACCTCTTGATGAACAGTGATCCCTAGAATGGCACTGAGTCTGCTCCTAGGTCCCTTTCAACCTGTATCTCCAATGTGATCCTTTCTCCAGTAAGACAACTCTTATCTACCCTCTGAGGAGGACTTCCTGCTCTTCAGCTCATTCTCCCCAATTCTACTGTTTATATTAAGGTTTGCTTTTGTTATCTGAAATTGCTAGGCTCTTGAAACTGAAAAAAATTTCCCCGAAATGGTATGGTTGCTGGTCCAAAGTTTACTTAAAAACTCAAAGCTGAACACATTTCATAGTTATCCTTTGTTTCTACAGTTAGAGATCTACCTGAGGGAAGGGTATGTTGAAAGCTCTTCCTGCTTTGTAAGTTCTGGAAGAAGTTAGGAAGTCATTGTAGGTGAAAGACACGTGCATTATTCTAGTATCACCCCCCCACACACAAACTTGCAGGAGAAAAAAGGACTTCCACATTAAAGATGCACTTTTATGTAAGATGAACCCCTGCTTCAAGATTAATGTGTGTGTTTTAGAATATATATTGGATGAGGCAGAGTCTGTAGGTGGGGTATAGTCCAATGATTATGCTCTAAGGATGGGAGGAATATGGCACCTCCAGTTAGAAAATATGAAAGTACAGCTGCTTCTAGTACCTTCCTGCACTACTAGGGGACAGCAGTAGTAGTAACCAATATAAAACTCAATGAATTACGCTGTCACTCTTTAATTCAATCTATATGCTTGCTTCAATGTACTTCTTACTGTTTGACAGGTCTCCCTAAATATGTGTGTGGCAGGTGGAGGATGAGGAGGGGAGTTGCTTTTTCCCTGAAGAAAGGTCTTTAATCAGTTATCAGCTTCTGATGAACAAAAGGCCATTGTCCAACAAGATGTGATAGAGGTGGTATATTAGGTGAAGTGGCCCCATTTTCAGTGGTTTGCGTAAAATACATTGGCTTTCGGAGATGCTGATTGCTTCCAGTCTAAGTGCTTTTGTGCAGTGCTTTTCCAAAATTGGCATCTGCTTTATCTCTAGGGGTATCTCTCTCACTTGGCTTCAGTGCATCAATTTGAAGCTGACTGGAATGGTTTTGTCTGAAAGAAAGTTCCTATCATCACACTCTCTCCTTATCCCTTGTGGGCGGTGATAGGATGCCACGGTGATAAATGTTCAGCCAAGATGCCCTTAGCCTCCTTCCTCTCTGGTTGCAGTTTCTGGCTTCTTGAGGCTTCTAATCAGGGCTCTGGAAGGTCCTGAGGCAGTGGAAAGAACACAGATTCCCCCAGTCAGAACCCTGGTCTGCTGCTTGCCTACAGTGAAACTTAGAAATGTTCCTTAAAATGTTTGGGTCTTGGCTTCCTGACCTATAAGAAGGGAGACAATTTTATTGAAGGAGATAGGATCACCTCCACTGATATCAGGTCCATGACAAATACATAAAGAGGCTGATGTGTGATCACTCAGCTAATGTGTGATTCCCCAGCTGTTTAGGGAAGCCTATTGGAAAACTAGTGAGAAGTTGTGATGGAGTGAGGCAGTGACAGGTCAGAAAGATACCCTGGGGTAGGATAGAGGGGAGAGAAGAGGCAAGCATCAAAAAGGGATGCCCAACCATAGAGGAAAAAACCAGGGCCTGAGCCTGCAAGTGTGGGTAACCACCTGTCTGCCCCCTTCAGTTATCTACCTCTGGATCACATTGTGCAGGAAGGCCTAGGAAGCTCTGCAGCATAGTTAGGCTTGTGCATGTACTGGGTATTTGTTTTCAAGATGTGCTTTGCTTACAAAGGGTTCTCCTATCACCCTATTCTGATCTTCTCCCAGACACAGAGAAGCCATGACATTTGCACTTTTTCCTTCACCTTTTTGTTCTGAAGTCTGAGACTATGGATTGAGACAAATAAAGAAGAAAAAGGAGGGCGCCTGGGTGGCTCAGTGGGTTAAAGCCTCTGCTTTCGGCACAGGTCATGATCTCAGCGTCCTGGGATCGAGGCCCGCATCAGGCTCTCTGCTCAGCAGGGAGCCTGCTTCCTCCTCTCCCTGTCTCTCTGCCTGCCTCTCTGCCTACTTGTAATCTCTCTCTCTGTGTCAAATAAATAAATAAAATCTTTACAAAAAAAAAAAAGAAGAAGAAGAAGAAAAAGGAAATAAGGAGCCCTGAAATCTCTTTCTTATCCAGCTAGAACATTTCCAGATTTTTTTTTCTTAATTTACTCTCTGGCTCTGTGCAAGTTGCCAGGAGGAACTCTGATCCACAGAAAATAGAATCCAAAGATTCAGGGCTCTCAGACCATTCCCATTTCTCATTTTTTACTTTTATCCTATAACACAAACCTAGAGAACTTGGGTTAGATCCTTCCAAAGAGGTGTGCATTCAGTGGCATTTAAGCTTACGGAAGAAGTGGTTAGAACACTTCCTCTCTGTTCCCCACTTCCTCTCTTCTCCATTCTTTTTCTGTAGCATCTTTTAGACACTTATGATGTGTGAACCAAAATTCTACCCCACCAAAGATGGTTAACTTTTTTGCAACAAAAGAAAATGATCACAGAAATCTTTCTTAAGAAGAATCAAAGGTTTCGAAGAACTTCTGCTCCGAGCTATTTGCCATGGTACAAATTTTACTGTCCCTTACCCCCCAGTATCTTCCCACTCTCCCCTTTCTCCTCAGTAGAACGCATGGCCATTTCACTCCTCATCAGGATCTTCCATAGAAGTGAAAAATGAAAAAGGGAAAAGACAAAAGAAAAAAAGAAGAAGAAAAAAACTAAGTAGAAAACAAGTTGACTTAGCTTTTTAATTGCTCAAGGGAAAAGAGATCTAGATAAGAAAAAAGAAATTAGACCAGTTTAGTTAAAGGATGGTTTCTGAATTGCCTTTGGATTTCATCTTTCCTTCCTTTCTGCTTCATCCCTTATCAGCCAAAATAACTGAAGCAAGCTTTAGGCCAAGATTTTAAGAAAGGTCCTCTTAAGAAGCAAGAGACAACTGCTAGTTTAAGAGTTGACTTGAAGGAAAAAACCCATCTTCAAAGAGCCTGCATAGTGTGGTGCTATGGTTTTTTATTATAAGCAGGAAAAACTTTTTAAGACCAGTATTTAACTCGGAGCCTCTGTGTGTTAGGGGAGTGGGTGAGGGAGGGCAGAATGGGGTCTCTCTAGCTTAGCTTCCCCTCCTTTGTGGTAGCAGCTCCTGAAGCACTGAAGAGGAGGATTCCCAGAGGCCGTCAGATCACATCACCTTGGTAATGTTGTGGGCTTTGTGGTCAGTCAGGCCTGGGTTTAAATCTCATCTCAATCATTCTACCAGCTAGAATACTTTTGAACTCAAGTAATAGAACACTCAACCATTTATTAATTATCATTATTAATGTTCCTCCAAAGCCAGGCTCTGCCATCCTTCTGCGCCTCCATCCAAAGCGTGTTGGCTTTCACATTCAGGCTGGTTCGCATTCTGGAAAGATGGTGGCCACAGCTCAGGACAGATCCCCCCATTTCTGTGTCCACAAAAAGAAAAGGGGTTCTTTCGCCTTCCATGAGGACCCTGCCTACTGGGTAAACCTGGAGTTCTATTAGCCAGGACAAAGGGACGAGTGACTACTGGGCAGGCAATTGAGTATCTAATAATCCTGAACCTGTTTCCTTAACTGACAAATAGGGAAAACAAAACATATTTGACAACATTATTGTGAAGATCAACAAAAGGTGAAATCAGCAAGAAGCTCAGAAAAGATATTTAGGTGTTATCTTCCTTGTAAAGTTCTGAATTGGCTGGAAGATTAAATAAAGACTTGTGTCTTTGCAACATGAAATTCAGTTGCCTCCTTCTGGTAAGATACAAGATACGTTGCCATCAAAACTCTGATGAAGTTATTTACCCATCTCTTCAAAATAACAGATTCAAGTATGACTATCTGAGAAACCAATATATTAAGTCCAGTTCAGTTACAGCCATAGTGCATTGCTTGTTCAACAAAAACAAAACTGAAAGTTGGCCCACTATTCTGAGGGACACAAATCAACTGGTGAAGAAGTAATTTTCATCTGATATATGCATAATGCTGCTATCAAACCACATATTCTGATTTTAAGTTAAAACAGTCTGTTCATCTTCCTTATGTTACGCGTTAAGAGACTTATCTTGAGAGGCGTTGTTTTCAGTTTCCTAAATTTATAGGACCACTCTTAGAAATGCTTTTTAGTCCTCTTTAGTTAAAAATTTAATAAATTTCACTGAAAGAACTGAAAGTACCAAGCAATAAGGATTGTTCTTAAAAGGGCCACTTGGGTGGTTCAGTAAGTGAACCATCTGACTCTTGATTTTGGTTCAGGTCATGATCTCAGGGCTGTGAGATCGAGCCCCGTATCAGGCTCCACGCATGGAGCCTGCTTAAGATTCTCTCTCTCTCCCTCCCTCTTCCTGTGCCCCTCCCCCCCTGAAAACCCAGAATTGTCTGAAAAACTAAAAATGCAAAGTCACGCTAACATTGTGTTACATATTCTACCAGTATTTCCCATTTCACTGAAAAAAAGTTCAAAAAATATTCAGCATAAGCCCTTATGTGTAGGATACTTGCCCTACTGAATGCCATCTTTTTTTAAGCAAGAATTACATTCTCTTCTCTACTCCACCCCCCCATGATATCTCAGAGAGAGTATTTAGAAGTATTGAAACTTCTGAAGACATATTTGGGTATAAAATATCGACAGTAGCTTAACTAGTTAATACTTAGAAGAAAGCTCTCCCTTTCTCTGCAGCTGCAGAAAGCTGAAACACTTGACACACACATTTTGCACACTGAGATGTAAAAGTGTTCACCCATGTAACTATTTGGGAAGTAGTTTGGCCATATGTTTATAAGCCTGTAATTATGCTTCAGGAGGTTATTTCCAATGAAATAACCCCCCAATATGAGAAATGTTGGGCACGTATCTATTCATCACTCTGTTATTTTAAGGGCAGATATTTAGTGGCCATTGAAATGTCTAACAGTAGAAAATGGTTAGGTGCATTTTGGTTTAGCCACTTAATAGAATATTACATAGCTATTTAAAATATTTGTCAGGAGATCTCATAACAGGTTGAAATGTTAACTCTAGAACATGAATTAGAAAAAGAGAATGCCAGTTTTTATAATTATTAAAAGTCAGGAACCAAACACGATTCTTTGGGAATTTTACAAGATAGACGACACGAAATATGTCAAAATGCTACAGTGACTGTGCGTGTAGGATTGGATTGGTTTTTTTTTCTTTACATTTCAGTCTTTTCCAAACCTTCATCACTCATCATGTATTATTTTATCATTTTAAGAACATTAATTTATATACTTATTAAAAGAATAAGTATGCCCTTGCTGAAGCTAGCTAGAGAATCTTCCCAAAGATTCTATACATTTCTCTCCACAGATTAGACTGCTGGATAAACAAACTGTATAGTCAGTGTCCTCCATCATACTCCATCACTTAGCATACTATGAGATCCCAATTTGAGGGGCAAGTGATTTTGCCTGCACTGGATTCTATGACATACTGCAGTGCCTAATAAGTACTAGACACCCAATAAGATGTTTAACTAACTTTATCCTATTGTAATTTACCCATGAGTTAGTTCTGTCCAAAAAAAGTCAGTATATTCTAAAAAGGTTTCAATAAATATTTGCATAATTGATCATTTATTAGTTCTTAAGAAATCCTATGATAGAATTTGGGGGCATATCCTAGAGTTGTTGAGATGTATTTCTCAAAGATCAACCAATGCACCTCATTACCAGACACACCACTAACTTTTATTAATGGTGTTCATAGGCAGCGCATCAGGCCAGGGGCAGCTCAGCCTTCAGTAGGCAATGCTCACTGAGCAGCTCAGAGTTCAGGCTTTCCCCATGCACATCCATAATATAGACCTAGAAATCATTAGTTCTCAACAGAACAAAATGGAAGGAATGTGCTACTATTAAATCATACCCAGTAAGATCTGGGGTAGATAAACATCCCTCCCCACTGCACTCATTCCTTTTAATTGACAGGGCATTGCCAAGCCATTTGTGTTTCACAAATCTGAGTAGAAGGACCAGGTAACTTCACATCAATAATTTCAGTTTCGGGGAAGAATTATGGCTTCTTGCATTTGTGACTCCTTGATGAGTCTACAAGGAAATGAGATACATCCGGTGATTCTGATGCTGTTGAGAAACTCTAAGTGGAATTTCTGTGCCCATGAATAACATGGTGATGCTACCTCATAGCTCATGTACTTTGTTGGACACTGTACAACAGAGCTGGTACAACCATGTTTACTGTGGCAAAACTCTTGAGATCTCTTAGTACCAATTAAAATTTATAAAATTTATCCCATCCATTCAGTCACATATGTGGAACGAATTCACATATGTTCATATGGGGCATTTTAAAGATTTGTTGTTTCCTAAATATTTATTGAACATCTATTATGTGGCAAACTCTGAGCTAGACCCTGATGCATATGCTTCCTATTTTCATGGAGCTTAAAACTTGCTGGGAACAAAACTTTAAGAAATAAGCATATAGAAATAAGGAATTATAATCAAGATAAAGGCTATGATGGTTCCAGCCATTGCTTTTAGCCATTACTTTCATAAATAAATTTTGGGGTGCCTGGGTGGTTCAGTTGGTTAAGCGTCTGCCTTCTGCTCAGGTCATGATCCCAGGATCCTGGGATCAAGCCCTGCATTGGGCTCCCTGCTCCATGGAGAGCCTGCTTCTCCCTCTTCCACTCCCCCTGCTTGTGCTCCCCCTCTCACTGTGTCTCACTCTGTCAACTAAATAAATAAAATCTTTAAAAAAGAAAAAATAAATAAATTTTCATGTGTTCTGGTTAGGTCAATAAAATGGAATACCTAACTTCTAAAAAGATATGTGATCTCTCCATATTTTGCAGGCAGACTCAAAGTATTCATAAGTACTCATAGTACTCAAGTATTTATGTCTTGTGAGTGGTGTGAAGTCTTCAGCAGTTCAGAAGTTCAGACTCACAGGTCCAGTTCATGATATTTAACTTAGGTAGCTAGGTCAGGGAGGTTTTTCCAAGATGAGAATTTTCCATGGCAAAGACACAACTTAAGCTGGTCCTAAGGCGGCGGAAATCTCAGGATATCAGCTTTAGAAATTGCTCGTCTTGGCTTATATACCAGCAGGTGGTCAAAAGCACTTGGTGGAAGACCCCAGCCCCCTTTAAGCTATAGCTTCATTCCTGCCTCTAGATAATTACTCCATAGTTTCCTGGGACTCCTCCAGGTGTCAGCCCTCAAGAATGGGATACATGCAAGATAGCTCAATGCTGTCCACCTTCCAGGATAGCCATTTGACCAACAGAAAAGTCCCCCCTCTTGGCCACACCAAATGGTGGGCATCCTTAATTCTCCCGCTCTCCCCTTCAACTCCCTTCTTTTACTGCGTAAATACGCACCAAGAAAATATTAGCAAGCCCACTGCACAAGCAAGTGCCTAACTAGCAATCATATCTGTCTCTCCTGCCAGCCCCTCCAGTCTCAAGGAGAGCTCTCCTGCAGTGACTCTGCTCCATTGAATTTGCAGAATGAAGCTTTACTTCCCCTTCAGAGGGGAGAGGAAAGTCGCAACCTTCCCTATCAGCCAATCAGAACGACTCCAGTGCTTTGCAAAATTCCCCTCCTTATTTGCCAATTCTGAGTTTCTATCAGAGGCAGTGATAGTTAGGGATTTGGATGTCTCCTCAGAGGGGGTGTCTGGCCCCAGTTTACTCTCCTTTTTAAAATATGGGGTACTTAATATCTGTGTTCTCAGCTTGAGGTAATTCCAAGGCAAGGAAAGGCCCCATGAAAAATCCTTCCACATTTGTATAACACTAACACAATCATAGAACACAGCAATTGCTTGTAAATCTACATGGTGGCTGGTCAGTACACAAAACACATTTTATACTGTGAAAATAAACAAAACATTTTATATATATAGAAATTGAATAAGCCAAACTCGGTCAAATCTTAAGGTTCCTGCTTTGTTGTTGGAGCGAATGCATCATGAACTATGCAAATTCATCTTAAGTGTTTTGTGGCTCTGACCAGGAGTAGTTTAGCTCTGAGAATAAATTGAAGGTTTATCTCTGGCCCTATTTGGCAAAAAAAAAAAAAAAATAGCTAAGAGGAAATATGCAAAGTTCATCTCATAATGCAATTCTAATTATTTGACTTCTACAGAGTGCTGTTTAAAAGATAGGACACACAGATTATTATTCACAATCCAACTCAAAATAGAGGAGGGGAAGAGCTTGCTCCCCCCGCTACCCATTAGGAGAAATCAAATGGATTGCCCCTCCAGCCAGGTAAATTCTCAGATCAGCAAGACAGTTCATCCAGGAAGGAGGGGCAGGAGGAATTGAACAGGTAAGAATATGTAGAGAGGGTTCTTAGACAGGCTTGTGTGCCCTGTGTTTCTTTTCTGCTGTCATATGACCACTTGCTGACAGCAGAATTTTATCCTCTGCTCCCTGATGAGACAGGTTATCATGATGGTGGTTTGGTAACCATTCCTTTCTGGGCATAAGTCACATAAGGCTCCTTAAAAACTCATAAGAAAGAGCTTGAATCTTTCCTTTTCAGTGCAGACCAATCAGCTATCCTGTCTATGAAAGTTTAATTATTAGATTGAATGCGTGTATGTTCTTCACACAAACATATACCCTCATTTATAGATGGCCATGTCTCATGGTTTGTCAGATGAAGGGAACCTGGCACTTGAGTTTTCTTCATAGCTTTCCACAACTCTGAGAGAAACACCCACAAATAGTGTTTCTCTGTTTTCACTTGTGTCGCAAATTGATTTTAGAGGTCCCCAAACCCAATCCCGGGACTTGCCTTCTCATGATAAATATTCAAGAAGGGATTTACTAGGGAATCCATAAGCACAGGAAAGTTCCATGGGCAACAAGATGTGGGTACTTCTCACAGCACAAATGGATGAACACAAGCCTGGATAAGCTCAAGGTTTATAGATAGTTGATCAAAAGCAACACACGCATGCCAATGTATACCTAAATAATATAACTTAGAGTAACAATTTACTCTGCCCGGTCATTAGGGCTATGAAATATTCAGAATGTGTTTTTCTAGTCTATGTAAGTAACAGTGAACTTAGGGGTGCCTGGGTGGCTCAGTGGGTTAAAGCCTCTGTCTTTGGCTCTGGTCATGATCTCAGGGTCCTGAGATCGAACCCCACATTGGGCTGCCTGCTCAGCGGGGAGCCTGCTTCCTTCTCTCTCTCTGCCTGCCTCTCTGCCTACTTGTAATCTCTCTCTGTCAAATAAATAAATAAAATCTTTTAAAAAAAATAAAAAAGATACAGTGAACTTAGAATTTCCCTTGTGTAAACAAATTGCTTTGAGAAGGGTGGAGGTAGCCTTTATTTCTAACCAGACTAATTTGGGGCTTGAGTTTCTTTCCAGGGAACTCATTCAGTATCCATGCACAATCTGGTTGCACTGCGGGAA
The DNA here is from genome assembly GCA_002007465.1 of Ailurus styani. Taxonomy (NCBI): domain Eukaryota; kingdom Metazoa; phylum Chordata; class Mammalia; order Carnivora; family Ailuridae; genus Ailurus; species Ailurus styani. The sequence continues at coordinate 310,828 of LNAC01000519.1, forward strand.
AGTGTGGCATTGAATTCATGGTGCAGCAGATAAAAAACAAGGGAAAATCATCCTCGACAGCAGAAGGAAATCCATTCTGTTTTTCCCAAGCCTTTCTTCAGCTGATCACAGGGAGCCATTCCCCATCCTGCTTGTGATGAAGCTGTTCAGCAAACGTTCCCCTGGACCATTCTGATTAAAGCCGGTTCTGCCGACAGTATTGGCTGAGTATCAGCCAGTTCAAGGTCCTTTAAGTACTACAATTTCTTAAAATTGAGAGATTCTATTTGATACCAAAACAGCACTGGCTGGAAAGAAAAGATCATCATGAAGGGCATTTACACAAAGTAGAATTTCTGATTCAATTTCTGTCCCCATGGATGGACTCATTCTGGGCTCAGGATATTACATTTATGATGGGATTTTTTTTCAACTCTCTCCTGTATCCAGTTTAGCCTGTCTAGTGGTCCATTTTTATTTCCACCTCTCCTTGCAAAGTGAGAAATTGTAATTCCTGGGCTCGGACAGAATCCCTCTTTCCCGGCATCCTTAGTGACATGGACAAGCCACTAGAAGTCAGAATTGGGTTCTAGAATAAATGGGTGCAAATGGTCCTCAAAACCAGCTCCTGATTTTCTACAGAAGTAATGGGAACAGGAGAGGATCGAAACTTCCAATACATGCAAAATGACCTCAGGCTGATTATACCCATAAGAGCCTCCTTTTCTACTAAGCTTTGAGATTCCAGATATGCTGGGCCATACCTACAGTAAGTTACTTTTCTTTTGCTATTTTTCCCTTCACAGACCTGAGAGGAGAAACAAAGCAAGGGAGCAGAAAATCCTAAAACCCAAATAACCCACAAACTGGAGACTTGGATTTCCAAATAAAATGGTGGGGTGTAAGCTCTATTTGAAAAGTGTACTTGACTTTCTGGAAGCAGACGCTCAAAATGTGTTTCTCCTAAAAACTTGTGAAATCTGAGTGTGGGTGTTTGGGGAGAGGGGATTTGGAGAATTGAAAACAAACTCTTCTAGCTTACAGTTACCCTTTTGGTAGGCAGATTGGATCTGAAGATCTTGTTTTGAAAAAATATTCACTGGGGAAGCAGGGAAAAATTGTGACTGATTTTTTTCCCTTTCAATTCTGACATATTATGAACAATGTTCTCTCCTTGCCTAAAGGAGAAAGGGGTCATGGTTGGCCTCCTAAGCCCCTTTTCAGTGCCCCAGCCATACTAAATGTAGCTAACTGGGCTATTAGTATAAAAAAATATCACTCACTGGATTCGGACAGGTGTAGCCCTTCATTATGGAGTCTTGCTTATTTTTTAACCAGTCTGAACAGGTTTTCTCCAGCTTTCCTTAAAGGGCCAGCTCTAAATATATGTCTCATTATGGTTTATCACTGCTGGATAGAGAGTAAATCAAGCTGAGAAGTGATGGAGATCTTTTATTAAGTAAATATATGTGAATGGCGCACGCACACACACACACACACACACACACACACACACACACCCTGAGCACTTTCCACAAAGTGCTTTTACTACCACATAATCAGTTATTATAGATAAGCTACTTTTGTTGAAGACAAAGGCAGAGGAAGGAAGAAAGGAAGGAAGGAAAGAAAAAAGGAAGGAAGGAAGGAAGGAAGGAAGGAAGGGAGGGAGGGAGGGAGGGAGGGAGGAGGGGAGGGGAGAGAGAGGAAGAAAGAACAAAGAAGGAAGGAAGGGAGAGAGAGAAAGAAAGGAAGAAAGAAAAAGAAAGAAAAGAAGAAAAAAAGAAAGTGGAAACAAGAAAAATTGAGGAAGGGAGGGAGGGAGGAAGGAAGTCAGCAGACAGGCAGGAGGGAAGAGGAAGGAAAGAAAACCTTTTTCTCTTCCTTGCACACATACGTAGACTCTAAAGTTTTGTTGTGATGTATTATGCGTATAACATTAACAGCCATCCAAATGAAAGAAAAAAATCATTTACAACATTGCTTCAACAACAAATCAAACTGTTCTCACTTTGCTGTATTCTCTTCCTGTTCTCATCCTGAGTTTGTCATCAATTTATCTGCATTTAATGTTGATTCTAGACTAGCATTGCTTATGAGGGGCATCATTGATTTATTAACCACTTTTCAGAACAAAAAAGTTAAAGAACAGTAAATGCATACTGAGCACAGAAAATCAGCAAAACTGAAAACTGCATCTTAGAATCAAGGAAACCTGTAGGTTACCATCTCATTATAGACACGATTTTTNTTTTTTTTTAATTTTATTTTTATTCTTTGCCCAAGGGGTACAGGTCTGTGAATCATCAGGCTTACATCTTTCACAGCATTCACCATAGCACAAACCCTCCCCAATGTCCATAACCCATCCACCCTATCCCTACCCTCCCACCCCCCAGTAACCCTCAGTTTGTTTTGTGAGATTAGGAGTCTCTTATGGTTTGTCTCCTTCTTTGTCTCCTTCCCCATCCCATCTTGTTTCATTATTTTTCCCTCCCTACCCTCCACGACCCCCCACCCTGCCCCTCAAGTTCCTCATATCAGAGAGATCATATGATAATTGTCTTTCTCTGATTGACTTATTTCGCTCAGCATAATACCCTCCAGTTCTATCCATGTCGTTGCAAATGGCAAGATTTCGTTTCTTTTGATAGCTGCATAGTATTCCATTGTATATATATACCACATCTTCTTTATCCATTCATCTGTTGATGGACATCTAGGTTCTTTTCACAGTTTGGCTATTGTGGACATTGCTGCTATAAACATTCGGGTGCACGTGCCCCTGAGAATCACTACCTTTGTGTCTTTAGGATAAATACCCAGTAGTGCGATTGCTGGTAGACACGATTTTGAATATTGATTTTTGTATTATCATAAGCATTTTTAGGGCATATCTAGTCTTCATAATTCTAATTTTCATAGCATCCTATTAGATTACCAAGGGACATTCTACTGACCTTTGTGCTTTGGCACATATTTAAGCCTCTTCCCAGGGGTGTGCTTGAGCTGGCTGGTACCAGCTTGTGGGACCCCTTTGTGCACATCTCTTCCCTACTCTGGGTTCAAATTTGCAGCTTAAAATTTGCCATGGGGGGAGTCTTGACACCATGAAAATTGGCAAACATGTTTATTTCTATCATTTTTACTCGTCTACGTAATACCATAATGAGTATCTTTGATGAAGCACCCCCCCCCCAATTTTTCCCCTTCTGGTAGGTGGAAGAGTCCCATGAATGGGATCATGATAATGAAGTGATAATAAATGAAAGCTAACACTTCTTGAGCGGCTTCCCTGAAGTCACACAGCTAGTGAGTGGCAGGACCAGGCTCTGAATAGAGGCTGGCTGGTGCCAGAGGTCATCCCCTGAACCACAGTACAGTCAGCAGCAACCCCGAGCTCCAGCGTGGAGCTGCAACATGTGGACTGTCTGAAGCCCTAGCCTACCAAGCCTCTCCCTTCCCTGTCATCAGCCCAGTAGGAGTCACATATCCTCCCTGGCCACTCAAAGCCTGGCAGCCCGGAAGCTGCTGGCGCCAGGTCTGCTCAGGGTGCCTACTCCCCTCCGGGCTTCATTCGGTTCCAAGCATCAGTGAGTTGCTGCAGCTTTTCTGTGCCCAGAATGTTCCACACTTCTTCCTCAGGGTTCACCTCCTCTTCCTGCCTTCCTAGTGATGGGGCTAGCCTTCGCAGGGTCCCAGGGTTTGCCTCGGCCTCAGCGATGTCACTTCCGTCACCTCCTCAATCCTTTCCCTTCTAATGTCTTCTGTTCCTGAACGTGAGAGGAGTCAGTCACCTGTGACCTCTGCAAAAAACAACCAGAAAGCCTCTTGGTCAAGAAAGCAAATTGTATTCGCCTTACTGCGGTGACACAGAATGCCACCTGGACAGAGTCTTCTTAGTGGTGTCTCCAAGGATATTTAAAAGGTTTTCGGGTCTGAGCTGGGTAAGATAAGTCAGGTCTTCCAAGGCAGAGAACTGGTTAGGCTTAGAGTGGCTGTGTGAGCCTATGATTGGTGGACACAGTCAGGTGAGGGACCTAAAGTAGCTCCTAATAAGTAGGCCATTAGTCTTCATAAACAAGCGATTGTGTTGGATCATGGTCTCATCTTCCCGATGCAAGTATTCTCTAAAGTGATTACCTAAATCACTTTTGTTTCTTCCCAGTAATGTGTAGTGCAGAGAGGGGGAGAAGCCTTGCTCCCAGTATTGTTTATATGAGAGAGAAAAGTGTGATATTTTCAGTTCTCAGAGGGAAGAGGCCCTTTCTGCACCAGTGCTTATGAGTTGCCAATGACAACACAGAGCCGTGTGGTCCAGAGGCCTGCCCTCCCACTAGCACTGGTGTTCGTAGATTTAGGTCTATTTGATACTTTTTCTTGGTGCATGTCCTGGCTTTAGTGACACCCAGGATGCTGACAGAAGGCCTTTGCTAAACAACCTCAGAGTTCTTCAGTGTTTCTGGCCATCGTCTTCCCTCGCCAGCCTGAGGAGAAGCTGTACAGATAGGAACGCTGATTGCTGGCCTGGCTTCTCAGGGTTCTACTAGTGGATGCCCAAATTAAGTATTTCACTTACATATTTCCTCCTAAATGCATAAGGCAGTTTTCTTCTTTTGAGTCATGAGCAGAGGATCATTTCTAAAAGTAGAGCCACAAAATAACAGAAAATGAATGTTTTCACGGCTCCTGACCTGATTTATAGTGCCAGCTCCCTTCTGTAGAGGGTTGTAACCATTTACACTGCCGGCGGCAATGCATGAGTGTACCTTTTCCACCACAGCAAGGCTAACATTAGATTTCATGACTCAAAGTATATATATATACTCTAATTTAATTATAATGTTATCTCTCATATTTACATTTACATTTCTGTGATTTACGAGGAGGCTTAACATTGTAACATTGGTCACATCTTTGTAACAACGATTGGAACTAAAAAATAAACCAAAACAACATTTTGGAAGCACCAGAGATGCTCCCCCAAAATAACTATTGTTCATATAGTTGGCTCTATCTTGAAAGATCTTTAGGTTTCATTCTGCCTATGAATACATTCTTTCCTTTTTTCTCTAAAAATGGGGTCACACTGTTTGACCTAGTTTGTAACCTGCTTTTTTCACACACCCACATACTTTGAAAATTTTTCCGTGAAATATATCCACCTCTAATACCATTGTGCTGACAGAACATTAGTCCATTGTTATGAGGCAGCGTAAATAGTATAAGTCACAGGGATGAAAGGTACAGCATAGGGGATATAGCGAATGATATTGTAATAACATACCATGGTGACAGATGGTGACTTTACACCTATGGTGAGCCCAGCATAACATATAGAGAGGTCAAATCACTATATTATATACACGCAAAACTAATTTAGTATTGTGGGTCAACTATACTTTAATCAGAATAAAACAAAACAAAAGAATGTACACTATGGTGCCCAACTTCTTGGTTCAAATGCTAAGTAAGCCGTTTAGTAGCCATGTGACTTGGGGCAAGTTATTTATATCCCTGTGATTTAGTTTACTGATCTATAAAATAGGGATCATAATAACACTGCCTCATAGGATTGCTTTGGAGATGAAATAAATTAAAACTTGTAATACTCCAAGAGTCTGGCATACCATGTAAGTATTTGCTGGAAATAATATTAGGTGTGCCATAATTAATTAAACCCATATTATTAGACACATCAGTTATTTCTTTTTTACTTCTGTTACAGAAACTAATGTGATGAACATCTCTCAAGATACTTAAGATACTCAAGATTCTTAAGTATTAGTTTGGTTGAAAAACACATACATATTTAAGGCTTTCGTTACATGTTGCTAAGTTTTCCTCCAAAAAGTATATGCCATAAGCAATATAGGAGACACCTTCCTTGATGTTAACAACCAATTTTCTGTAGATTCTTTGCCTTCCTGAGACAGGTAAGGTCTGGGAGGTAAACATGATCTGATCGGAAAGCCAGAGGCACAATTTCCTGTGGCCTCTTTTTTCTGCCCATCATAATCTCCTCATTAGCAGGCCCAGGACTTTATCTGTACCAGAGAACATTAGCCACTTATGCACTATTTTAAAGTGAAAAATAATCACTGGTAATATTGCATTTTGGGTTGTCATTAACTTGAGCTAAATTACAATGAGACATCTCCAGAAATAAATGGAAGGTTTGGAGGAATAGCAACCTAATTTGTTATAACTCTACACGAACACAATGAGCATTGGATAGGCTTATCATGACCGGTACTTCAAAAGAGTATACTTTGGATCAGCTGCATCCAGGGAAGGCCACGTGAACGTGGCAGCTGTGGTCCATGTTATCTCAGTTATTAAGTCAGTTGCTAAATCACATTTATCATGATACTTTATTACTTGTCCAATTTAAAGAGGAAAATTTCATTGTGCAAGAGAGTCCAATAGTGTCTGCTTTATCATAATTAGGACACATGCAACAACATGGATTTCTTGGAGAAACATACATTAATGTATCTGGAGGAAATACTAGGGTCATGTCCTGGCTAGGAAAGAGTTTTATTTCCTAAAAGAAACCATTTTGTGGTATATATTCTTTCCTGCCTTACCTCTTTCCCCATAGGAATTTCAGAGGGGTTGATCTAGTCATTTCTCTGTGTGAGAGTGTGTGTGTGCGTGTGTGTGTGTGCCTTTTTTCCTCCCTTGACAGGTACAAGTTTAATTGTAATATTGAAAAGACTACAATCTTAGGCCCATTGTCACTTGACCAAGGAAAAAAATAAGGCATACCTAAAGTAAAGGGGGGAAAGTTGATATTTTTGTTATTACCTGAGCTTTCCCTCTGAAAGGAATGAAATTATACTTATCAAATATTTTATTTCAAGGAGTGGTTATGTAGTTCTTATTTAATATTGTTCAGATGTCAGCTTTCTGCCTTTCCAGTTATCTGCTTCAGGTCATGTGCCCAACTACTAATGTGTTAATTCCTGAGAAAAAAGAGTTGGAATATGCATGTCATCATACTAACGCTCTTAAGTTGCTCTGGAAAGAAAGTTTGAAGACAGAGGTTGAAGCTCTTGGCCCAAATGAGGTGATGGGCTAACCTCTACCCCTGATACTCTTCCTCCCCAAAACCACACAGATGGGAAGGTGAGTGTTTATAACGTGGCAGCATGACAATAAATTCATCTGTCATGTACAGTGTTCAAAGCTTGTATTACTCACTCTGGTTCATTTTTCAAGAAACAAAGACCTAGAAAAAGAGAAGGGAAGACAAGGCACTGAAACTGACCATACACTAAGCCTCTACTATAGACTAGGTATGCTAATATATGATAAATGACTTAACCTCAGCTCACAACCATGAGATAATATATATCCTGGCTTGGCAGACAAAAAATGCATCATTAGGTCAACAAAGACCATTGGTGTTTAAGTTATCAGCAGTCACCAAGTACATCACAGAACTTAATCAGGGTCTTTAATTTGTTAATTAGTATTGTGGTTCTTCAAGAAGAAAACATAATATGCAGAATTGCCCAGCTTATTTGGCGCAAGTCACCATTCCCTCCTCTACACACATATAATACCCATACAAACAGGCACACTTTTTTTTTTTAAACAGAGTATCTTCTCATTTAATGTTTCATAAAATACATTTAGAAAATACCCTTCATTGTACTGGTGAAATATTGGAGATGCAGAGAGGCTAATGACTATTTCAAGCTCACACAGAGATTTCAAGGTAGAATTGGTGCTCAGCCCTAGGCCGTCTTTTTTCAGTTCATCCCACTTAGAACAGATCTTCACTTTGAGCAGTCATAGCATTGGTTTAACATGAAGCCTCATAGGTGATAAAAAAAAAATAGTTGAACTCTAGCTGATAAATATTTTCTCCTATAGTTTTTTTCTTTTTTACTGTGTATTATTCAATATTAATTCTCAACTTGAGTAACAAAAGCAAGTCACTCCTTATTTGTCCTAAACAAAAAAATAAACAAACAAAAACCCCAAAAAACAAAGCACAAGGTACTGAACCTTTGTTGAGAAATGAGATGTCATAGAGAGGTTTATCAATCTGTGATTTCAGGAGGCATGGTGCAGTGATTAATGGTACCACCTTTGGTTGAGACAGGCAGTCCTAACCCGTATCTGGCTATGTCCCTTAACTGTTGGATTCCTTAAATTTAATGAGGGCAGTGTCTAACTGGTTTCGTTCAACAGTATATATGTACTGTTGGCTTACAGACCCTTAAAGAATAATAGTTAAGCAGTATCATTCCAGTGACCCAAAAAGTTACTCATGATCTGCCTCCCCCCTTTATCTCTCCAGCCTCCTCTAATTCTACTCTCCCCATCACTCTACTGCTCCAGCCACACTGACTTCCTAGCCATTTGTTCAGCCTTCCATTTAGGGCCTTTGCAAGTGGCATTCTCTCAGCCTAGAATGCTTTTCCTAAAACAGCTCACTCCTTTACCCTCTTTGTATCTTTATTCAAAAGTCACCTTCTATTTGCTCTCTATCACTATGTAATAATAAACTGCCTCCAAAATTAATAGTGTAAATAACAACAGTTGACTAGTGTCATATCTTATGATTCTGTGGGTCAGGACCTCGCCAGGACACAGAGAGGAAAGCTTGTTTCCACACCCCAGCGTCTGGGGCCCCTGCTGAATGACTTGAGTAGATGGAGGTGGAAACAGAGAGGGGATGGCTGGAACTCTTTCCCTCTCTTCGCAAGCTTCTCCCAGTGCATGGCTCTGGCTCCCTCACAGCACGGCACTCTCAAAGTAGTAAAAATCCTTTCATGACAGTTCTCAGCTCCACGAGACTGAAGTGGAAGCTGACAGCCCTTCTGAAGCTAAGTCAGCAACTAGGCAGAGCATAGCCTCTGCCAAACACTGTTGGTTAAAGAGTACACCAAGTAGCCCAGATTCTAAGGGAAGGGTATAAATTGACCCCCTTTTTTAATAGGAGGAATAGCAAAGAACTTAAGCCCTCATTAACCTGTTGCATGACTCAATAAGGTCTTCCCAATCAATCCTATTTAAAATTCCAACCCCCCCCCAATGTTTCCTATCCTTAATCTTGCCTTATTTTTCTGTTTTGTTCACTGCTGTATCTTCAGCAACTAGAATAGTGGGTGACACATTGTAGGCACTCTATAAATAGTTACTGAAAGGAAAGAAGGAGGGAAGGAAGAAAGGAAGAACTGGGGTAAGTGAGGGTAAGTGAAACCCTCAGTTTTCTCATCTGCAAAATGAGAATAAGACTACCTTCATTCTAAGGTTCTTGTGAGAATTGAATGAGATCAGGCATATAAAATATTTAATAGAGAACCTGGCAAATACTTAGTAACTATTAATTTGAGTGACCACTGGGTTCACTTAAATGGATTTCAGAAAGATCATAAAATAGATTTAGATACTGTCTTCATGGGTACCCCTTAACATTCTGACATATGGATGAACTGGACAACTTCAAACAAACTAAGTCTTCTCTCTCCAGGATAATTGAGTTTAACCACAAAGGGAGAGTGAAGATTTGATGGAAGGGGCAGAAGTCATTTATTTTAAAAATGAGTTTCCTTTTGAAATGAACATCAAAGTTGCTAGAAAGATCCTTAATAAAAATGAGCATCATGAGGGGTCACTATTTATGTTTCACCAAGCAGGGAAACCTCATTTGAGTGCTATCATTTGCTCCTTAATTGATTGACTATAAATAGTAATCAAGTCATTTATTTCCCCTGAAAAGGCCTCCTAATTTGTTCATTTGAGCATTAAAGCAATGCTAATGCAGATTTTCATCACCTCTCAGCTGGAGAATCGTGGATATTTATTTATTTATTTATTTATTTATTTATTTATTTTAAGAAACTTCCAGATATCCTACCTCTTTCCATTTCTACATCTGTCTTTGCTTCTTCCTCTTTACAGAGTTGTTGAGAGTTAACCCAAGACATCATTATGGATGGTACAAGTCCTGGGGTCCTAGGAGGGTCAAATATAAAGAGAAACAGCAAGAATACAGAACTGCGAAGTTCCCAAGTGCAGGTATCAGCTGTCTCAAGTATCTGGTTGAGCTTGACCCAAACCATGCCATGGCCTGTGGTTCTAGAGTCACCCCCTGCCTACCGCCAATTGAGAAAAGGGCTCAGAAGCTTCCTTTCTTGTGGAGCTCTGCCTCTGTGACCCCGAATCGTATTCCTATACCATTCCATTATTCCAGACAATATGCCCAGGCTGTTCATGAACTTTTATTTAGAAATCCCATTTTTCTCAAGTGTTTTATGACTTAGGTAACCTGATCAGAAATGAGGGTGGTTGTTGAAGTGGAATCACTCCATATGTGAAGAGACCTTTGCTCATTTCATCTGCTAGACACTCTTTTCCCTGTCTTGCTCTTCCTGTTTCCTCCCTCTTTGGAGAAAAAAGCAAGTCTCAGGCTTGAGAGTTCTGTCCTCACTGAGGCCCTGAAGGGTCAGATTCTACCCCCAAATGGACTTACCTTGGCATCTTTTCATTGAGGAAGATGTGTTTCTTCTTTCAGGGAGTTCTTGAACAGGAAGAAAAGTTAAGTCATCTCCCTGAATCTCCTTCTCTTGCTTTGACCAAGCTCATATCCCCCATCTGATTCACCATCTCTTCCGTCTAATCATCACCTGAAATCAACACCTCATGAGAATGGACAGAACCGGTAATCTCATTTTAGGAAAAAAAGCTATCATCTTTACTTCCGAATTGCCCTTTTGAAAATAAAAATTGTCGTATATTTAAAGTTTCCTCAGAATGAAATGTCTAGTTGCTCATGGAGTATAAATGAGAACTTCCAAAGTTTGGCTTGGCAAATCATCCTCAAGAGCAAAATGATTTATCCCATTCCGTGAAATATACAAATGGGCGTGCACCCTTCACCTTGAAAGTGACTGAGGTGATCTGGTGGGCGAAAGTGGGGAAAGGTCCAGACTTTCTGCTACATGTAGGGCTAAGATTTAGGTCACCTAAAGTGAAGCTTTAGACACATGCCACATGGGAACCTGGGTTTGAGTAGTGAGTGGGGAACTGTCAAAAGTTTTGTTTTTACAAACAGGTTCCTTTAAGAAAAACATCAGATTCAAATACCAAATCTGCAACTTAATAGTTAAACATCCTCAGGCCAGTTATAAACCTTCCCTGAGCCTCTTTTCCCTCATCAGCAAAATAGGAGGAAGGATGCCCACTTCAGAGGGATGTTGTGAGAATTAAGTTATATATAGACATATAAGAAGATCTCAAAAAATGTCAGTCTCATAATTTCCTCTCATAAATCAGATAAAATCCTATAGTCATAACTTAGGCTTCACTGTCATGCATTTCATTTCAATAAGACTGTTCTGGAATTAACAGCTATGGTAGCAGTTCCAGTATTGTTGGAATTATTTTAATCCACACTACTTTCACTCTGACCAAGATGCCTCAAGTTTGCTAGTAAGATGCTTATTTGGGTTTCATAGCAGGTCACAACAGCCAGGCCATTCTCTTTGTAATAGAGGAAGTACTATTTCAGAAGTGGCAAAGAAGGTTGATTCTGTAAAATGGACACCCAATAAAGCCATAATATTGACAGCCTTCTGCCCTCTACAGCACTTAAGGTACATTAGAGTACAGTCTTTGGAATAGCTAGTGAGGTGCCTTATGGATTTATTTGCATCTGTAGGAGGAATGGTGCTGAAGTTTCCTCATTTCTCATTAATGTTAATCACTTCCTTAAAGACTGTCCCTGCAGATATGCTTTAAAGAATCTATAAATTTTCCTTAAGCCCTTATGCAATTTTCTATTTATTATCCTAACAATGATGAAGCAGTTGAGATAGCCTGATAAATAAAACAGTGTTGGTACTTGATCGTAGTTCTATATTTTTCTCCCATTCCTCACTTTTATTTGGAATCTGATCCAACATCTTTCTTTCTTGGTCCAATAGTTCCATGTTCACTTGCTCATTTGAATGTCAGGGAGAAGGACAGTTGGTACTACCATTAAATATTAGGACCCCCATTTTATAAACTCGAAGTTGAGTTTTAGGGAAGAAGAAATCAGTAAACATTGCTTGGCCACAGTAAATAAGAGAATGGAAGAAGGTTTCAAGAACTCAAATTTCTTGACTTTTAATGACAACTCTCTTAAGTCAGCTAGCCCTCTGGTAAAGATTCTGATGAGAGCCTACCATGCCAGAGGAACATGGGATATTAACCTACCCTATTTATAAATGGAAGCTTTAACCTGTGGCTCCAAAACCAATTTGTTGCCTGCCAAGCTCAGTGGCTTTTAGCATCCATCTTACCTGTTCCTTGCTACCCAATGGCCTCTGCTGAGGCCTGTGATTCCTGACTTGGTCTTCCTTCTTGTTTGGCTCAGTAGGACTAGCTAGACTCCACTGGTATCCCAATCTACTTCATTCTCTCTTTGAGTTAGGCATGCTTCTATTCCCAATCTGGGCCTCCAATTTAGCCTCTTGCTATTGAATTGCTAAATCCCCAAGAATTGTCACAGATGGCCTTGTCCCGAATGGGGCTTCTTAAGGGTCTGCCATCTCAACTGCAGTGACCCTCCTGACATACTCTGGCCTAAACTGAAGCTGACCAGCTGCCTTCCTCCATTTATCCTTCCCATTCCAAGTGAGAACATAGATGGATAATAATGGAATTTACCTTTCTAGGGGAAGGCACTTTGAAACAACAGGGGTAGCCACAAAGTAGGAGAAACTCTGCCTTATAATGGTATGCCTAGATCCTGGCTGTGTATAGTGAGAACTACATCCAGATAGGCTCCTGTGTGAGTATGGTGGATGTCGAAGCTTAAGAATTGTTGAAGTGAAGATGGAAGCCTGAGCTAAGAACAAACACTAAGGAAAACCTATCCTTTTCTCAGAATCTTATAAGGGAGGACTAAGCAAGTGAAATATATAATTGTTTGTTTTATGAGGTCATTTTTTTCTTTAGCACTAATGAATACTTGGAGGCCTAATTACCAAGACAATATTAACACCTCTTGTGTTTGACAAAAGGGATGCCAAAGTGTTTTAAACACCAAAGCTTTTTGGCATTTTTTTACCCACTGTCTGTAATAGGCACCCATAAAATCCCTGTGTAAGACTCGCATTGCTCTTGGTGGTACAATAATTATTGCTTCAGGCAGACTTAGATGAGTTTATTGGCATTTTCTCTAGAGGGAATGGAGATTTTATGCAAGTATACCATCAAGAATTTCTCTTGAACGTGCCAGGGAAGTTTTGCATTTTGAAATTCAATTAGAGAGTCTCTCTGGAAAATGTTTTACTATGCTAGCAACCCTGACAGTCTCCAGAATAAGAATGACTAATGTGATGGGACAAATGATCCTAATGTGATTTATTTAATAATGATATAATAAAGTAGACATGTGGCCTTTGTATTTAACAAATCCCATTATAAAACACACAAAGGAAGTAATCAACACTAAAATGTGCAAATTTTGACTAGATCTAATGCCTGGCTTCTGAATATTAAGAAACTTGTCAAACTTATTGTGTCTCCTAGCAAGGCAGCTCTCAGATTTATGGCTCCTGAAAACCCAGTATAACAGTAATCGATTTGTAATTGCTTTGTATTCTTCCATCCCTGAAGGTTGTAGTGGAGGCAGTGGATGGAATATCAATTAACTCCTTGGGGTAAATAGGAATAAAGTCAGTGGTAGCATTTTGGGGATTATTATTATTATTATTATTATTATTATTATTATTTTACAGATTTACAAAAAGAGGGAAGATGGTCATTTGTCACAGGCCCATGTAGCTATTTTCACAGTAGTTGCAACCATTGTCTCTTCCCTGCAGAGGTTTGACCTTAGCTGAATGTGTGTGGTCCTGTAGCAAATGATGTGCTCACAGTGACTTTAGTTGGCTCAGTAATTTACAGTGGATTTAGGCTAAAAGAAATAACTTTCCATTCTGTTTATTAAGTCTTTTGGTCCAAACAACTGAAGGAGTCCTTTGAAAAACTAATAAAACAAATTGAAGAAAATAGATCTTTTACATTTTATTCTTTAATCATTATATTCCAATATAATTATATATTCCATTGATAATGGAATGTGTATGCCTGTTGGGCATGGCACAACTTCTCAAATCTCAAAATCATATTTGGATCACACCACTCTCATTTCCTGTTCCACATTTTAGCAACTGCCAAAAATCTAGTTTCATAAGGATATCATGACATTGAAAGAAATGTAGTAGTGTGATCTAATGTTGAAATGCAAACTACTTCGAGTTAGTAGGTTGCAAGATAGCCAATAGATATCAAATATCCCTGTATTGCTCTTGAACATATCCATGTTACCTGTGAGTTCACTGTGGTGCCCTGGAGTGCCTTGGTATTCAGTTTAGAGCAAGGATTTATAGTTTCAGGTCACAGAGGCACCAAACTTATACAAATTCAACTCTATCATTTTGCCACTAGAAACTATTCTTGTGTTCATAGTTATGTATTTTTCACACAACATGGTCCTTAGATGTAAATCAATTAATTCAACTCACTCTCATACAAAGAATCAGAATCTTTTCTAACATGGGAAGAAAAGTTAGTTGTTTTGGACTTATTAAAATATATCTATATTTTGCAAGTTATATTCTCAAGTAGAATAGGTGTTATCACTCTTGAATTTTAGCCAGCTGATGGGAATTCAATGATATCTTACTGTTATTCCAATTTACATTTTCTTGAATAGTACTGAATTTGAGCATACTAAAATATGTTGACCATTTGGATTATCATTCTGTAAATTTTCTGTTACAGACAATTTTGGTAGGAAACTAAAATTTAAAATACTACCACTTAAAATTGTTCAAAAAAAAAAAACCCCTGAAATACTTAGGTGTAAATCTAGCAAAATACTACAGGACTCGTATGCTAAAAACTACACAATGTGAATAAAAGAAATCAAGATCTAAATAAATGAAGGCACATGCCATGTTCATGGATTAGAAGATTCAACATAATAAAGATATTAATCCCCCCCAAACTGATAAATAGCCTTAATGCAATTTCTGTCAATATGCCGGCAAGATTTTTTTGTAGATATAAACAAGATTATTCTAATGGCAAAAGAACTAGAATTAAAAAAAAAAAACAATTTCGAAAAAAAAAAGAAGACCAAAATGGGAGGAATAAGTCTACTCAATTTCAAAATTATTCTATAGCTACAGAAATTAAGACTGCATGGCATTGGCAGTTTGGTAGACACATAGTCCCATGGAACAGAACAGAGAACCTAGAAATGTACTTAGAGAAATACACCCCCTTGCTTTTTGATGAAAGTACGAAAGTAACTCAACAAATTGCTGGGATGATTAGACAAAAAAATTAACTTTGACCTAAATTGCACACTGTATTAGAAAATTAACTCAAAATGAATCATGGAATTAAGTGTAAAACATAAAAATACAAAACTTTTAGGAAAAAAATTAGGAGGAAATTCTGGGGATTTAGGGCTAGGTGAAGAATTCTTAGACTTGACACCAAAAGTATGATCCATAAAAGGAAAAACTCATTGGACTTCATCAAAATTAAAAATTTAGGTGTACAAAAGACTCTTAAGAGAATGAGAGGACAAGTTGCAGACTGTCAGAAAATATTTGCAAACCACATATCTAACAAAGAACTAATGTCTTGAATATACTTAAAAATCTCAAAACCCTACAGTAAAAAACAAAAAATCCAATTAGAAAATGGTTAAAAATCTTAAAGAGACATTTCACTGTAGATGATATATAGACTGTAAATAAGCCTATGAAAAGATGTTTGGCATCATTAGCTATTAGGAAAATGTAAATTAACCACAGTGAGGTATCACTACATATCTATCAGAATGGTAAAGATAAAAAATAAAGACAGCAAAATGCTTTAGGGGATTTGGAAAAACTGGATCACTCATACACTGCTAAGGGGAATGTGAGATGCCACATTCTGGAAAACAATTTCTAATTTCTTTAGAAATCAACATGCAACTAGCCATCCAACCCAGCGATCACCCTCCTAGGCATTTGCTCAGAGAAATTAAGATTTATGTTCACAAAAAAGCCTGTTCACAGATGTTTATAAGAGCTTTATCTGTAGTTGATGAAAACTAGAAACAGCCTAGGTGTTCCTTCCTGAGTGGAATAGTTAAACTGCATGCATCCATGTCATGGAATTCTACTTAACGATATAGCAGAGCAAATTGCTGATACACACAACAACCTGGATGAATCTCCAGAGGATTGTGTTGAGGGAAAAAAGTCAATCCCCAAAGCTTACTTACTGTACTAGTTCATTTAAATAACATTCTTGAGTTGACGAAATGGAAAACAGATTAGCAGTTGCCAATGGCTAAGAAAGGTGTGGGGGGAGCAGTGAGGGAAGGAGGTGTGGCTATAAGAGGGCAATATGAGGGATCCCTGTGATCATGGAAAATGTTCTGTCAGGGCACCTGGGTGGCTCAGTCAGTTAAGTGTCCAACTCTTGATCTCAGCTCAGGTCTTGATCTCAGGGTCATGAGTTCAAGCCCTGCATTGGGCTCCATGCTGGGCATAGATCCTATTTAAAAAAAAAAATTTAGGGGTACCTGGATGGCTCAGTGAGTTAAGCATCTGAATTCAGCTCAGGTTGTGATCCCAGGGTCCTGGGATTGAGCCCCAAGTCAGGCTTCCTGCTCAACAGGGGTCATGATCTCAGGGTTATGAGATTGAGCCCCATATGGGGACCCATGCTCAGTGTAGAGTTTGCTTGATAATCTCTCTCCTTCGCCCCTCCTCCCTCTCTCTCTCTCTCAAATAAATAAATAAATCTTTAAAAAATGTTCTGTATATTGACTGTATCAATGTCAATATCCTGATTTTATTGTACTATAGTTTTGTAAGATGTTACCATTGGGGGGAACTGAGTAAAGTGTACAATGGATCTCCTTGTATTATTTCTTTTTTTTTTAATTTTTTAAAATTTTTTCAGTGATCCAAGTTGTCCTTGTATTATTTCTTACAATTACATATGAAATTACAGTTAGTTCCGAATTTAGAAAAAAGTTTAATTAAAAAAAAAATTAGTTCCAGAGCACCTGGGTTGCTCAGTCAATGAACATCTAACTCTTGATTTCAGCTCAGGTCATGATCTCAGGGTCATGGGATTGAGCCCAGTGTTGGGCTCCATGACATTGAGGAGTCTGCTTCTCTCTCTCTCTCCCTCTGCCCCTACCCCCACCCTTTGTCTCTCTTTCTCTCTAAAATAAATAAGTCTTTTTTTTTTTTAAGATTTTATTTATTTGACAGAAAGACACAGCGAGAGAGGGAACACAAGCAGGGGGAGTGGGAGAGAGAGAAGCAGGCTTCCCGTGGAGCAGGAAGCCCAATGCAGGGCTGGATCCTGGGACCGTGGGATCATGACCTGAGCCAAAGGCAGACACTTAATGACTGAGCCACCCAGGTGCCCTGATAAGTCTTTAAAAAAATAAAATAAATAAAAATAAATTTAGTTGCAAGATTTTTTAAAAAATCCTTTGTTACTGTTGGGGCACCTGGGTGGCTTAGTCAGTTAAGCATCAGACTCTTGATTTCGGCTCAGGTCATGATGTCAGGTTTGTGGATCGAGCTCTGAGTTGGGCTCTAGGCTCAGCTAGGAGTCTACTTGAGATTCTCTCTTTCCCTCTCCCTCTGTACTTACCCCCCACCTTTCTTTTTAAAAAAATCTCTTATCACTATTATGAGTGGACTATTTCCTCTAGTCCCATTTCTGGGTACTACTGTTAAGTAGAGAAAAGTCAATAGGTTTTCAAATTTCTGTATTAAATTCTTATGTTCTATCTTTAGGCACATTACCAAATTCTTATATTAATACTGGTAGATTTTATTAGAGTGTCTTGATTCTTCATAGATATACAATAATGGAATTAGCAAAAAAAAGGGGTCATTTTAACTATAATTTACAGTGTATCTACCAGTTCATTTTCTTATTGTTTTCAAACAATCTTTCAATTATTATTCAATCTTTCAATTATTATTGTTCAATTTTCAACAATATTAAATAATAGTAATAATAATAATGGGAATTCTGGTCTAATTACTGATTTTAATTGAAATGATTATTTTTTTATTTTATTTATTCTATTTAGATTTGGCTTGCTTCTAGTTATTTGAGCAGATTCCAGCCATTACTGTTTTACTTAGTATTATTTTTCTGTATCCATAGATATGATCACATGGTTTCTTTCCTTTAATGTATTGATATAATTAATTATATTGGTAAGTGTCCTGATACTTAATTCCATTTATATCACTGGAATAAACTCTGTTTGGTCTTACTGTATTTTTGTATACACTGCTGGATTCTTTTGCCAGTTTTATTTAGAATTTTCATATCTATATTCCTACATGAGGTTGGGTATGCTTTTCTATTTTTCTACTATTCTTTATCAGATTTTGGTATGAATTTATGCTTTTTCCATAAAATTAATTAGGGAGCTGTCTAGCTTTTTCTGTGGCCTGGAAGAGCTGAAGTAACATGATAATTATCTATTCTATAAAGGTTAGATAAATCTCAGCTGGGAACCCATCTGGTCCTAGTGCCCTTTTCAATGATGGTTCTAGAATCACCTTCACCAGCTTCCAGCTTGTCTACAGTTGTTGGTCTGTTCAACTTTTCCACTTCTTAAATAGGTTTGAGTAATTTATATTTTGCCAAAGCAGTCATTTCCCTTTGGGAAATAATTTGCATGTAATATGCTTTTAATCTTTCCTACATCTGTGATTGTTTTTTTTTTTCTTTTATCTATACAAGAACACTAACACTGCTAGGTATTAGTCAATTTTATTTTACACTATTTTTCAAAGAACTACCTCTCAAATTTATTTATCCTTTCTAGTATTTGTATGACTTGTCTTCTGTTTTTCTGAAATAAGCTTTTTTTTTTTTTAAGATTTTTTTATTTACTTAGAGAGAGAGAGCTTGAGTCGGGGAACAGGAAGAGAGAGAGGGAAAGGGAAAGACTCTGAAGCAGACTCCACACTGAGGATGAAGTCTGTTGCAGGGCTTGATCTCACAACCCTGAGATTATGACCTGAGACAAAACCAAGAAAGAATCCCACGTGCTTAACCAACAGAGCCATCCAGGCACCCCAAGATAAGTTTTTATTTTTATTTGTCCCTTCTAGTTTCTTGGTGATTTATTAATTGTTCTCCTAGTTTCTTAAGATGAATACATCTAGTTTCTTAAGATGAAGTTTCTATATTTTTATTCCTTACTAACAAAAACATTCAAGGCTATACTTTTTCCAAAGAGTCCCATAAGTTTTGATAAGCGTTTGGTTAGTTGCTTTCTAGGTTGTTTGAAATTTCCTTTTATTCCCCCTTTAGCCCAAGGATTATCTATGATTTTTGTTTTTAAAATTCAAAATAAATAAGGTTTTTGTTACTTTTTAATTCTTTATTTCTATTTTTACTGGATTCTTTGTCATATAAAATCTCTACTGTTTAAACTTTATTAAATTTCACTTGGTGGCTAATTATAAAGCCGATTTACATAAATGTTCCATAGACATAAAGAAAAACAGTCTCCTGTTTAATGAGGATATGGATGTATGTGTACATGTGTGAATATACACGTTTGTATATATACGTGCAAGTATACATGTTTTAATTCACATGTGTTATGTGTGTGCTGTGTGTGTGAATACACACTTATTTTTTGTACTAGCCAGTTCCTCTGTGGCCTTGTTTATTGCTTATTTATATATTGTATTGTTTATTTATTAAATCTGTCCATTCTGAGATATGTGTATTGAAATCTCCCATACTAATTGTATGCTTATAGCATTCTCTTGTCTAAGTTTTGTTTCACATATGTACAGATGATCTTTATGTATGCATGAATTCAGGCTTACATATCTTTTTCACAAACTGTGCAACTTATAAATTCATGGCACCTCTGTTTACTCTGGTAAGTACTTTAAATTCCATCTATCACCAATCCTGCCTTTGTTAAATTTGTATTTTACTGAATTCATCCCTTTATGTTTAATCTTTATTATTTTCTCTAACTATGCTTCTTATAAATGGCATTAACCAGTTTTTTAAGCCAATAAGACAGTCTTTGTATTTTAATGGGAGAATTCAGTCTATTTATATTTATGCACTGCCTGTTCTATTCATTTTGTTTCTTCCATCATATTTTATGTTTATTATTTATTTTACATTGTTATTTTCTTTTGTTCATTGTCCTTACTTTTGCTTATATGATAAAGTTGCTATTCCTGTCTCCTCGTTACTTTGGAATTTTTTCCTTCTAATTTTCCTTGGAAAAATCGGGAGTGGTTATCAGGAGCTCTGTTTTGACATGTCAAGTTTGAGATACCTGTGAAATGTTAACTGGAGAGATAGAGTGGGCACCTGAGTCTCTGCTTAAACCCCCTCGTTCAGTTATATTTTCATGCTTTACTATTGCATGTGGGGCATGGGACCAGGGGGAAGCAGGCAGGGGGCTTGGAGACTGTTTTTAGAGTTTAAGGAGTTTCAATTTTGCCTCCTATTTAACAGTGGTTCTGAGATTCTTTCTCAAGGCTGCCCTGAACGGGTAAACCTTGAATATGTGCACAGTCTTCCAGACCATCAGGGATGAGTATGATTTTACTTTTAAAGCCTGACTTCCTAGAAGTCATCTCCAAGTCAGAGTAGCTTATTTATCTGTTGTTGGTCTGAATTTGTGCTTAATCCCCTTGAGCTCATAAGGCCTCCATCTTTTGCTGATGGATCTCTGCATGGTTTAGATGGTTTGGTGTCTGCCCCATGTTCTGCTCTGATTGTTCCTGAATGGGGGCAGCTTAGAACACGCCCCAGCCTTCCTAACCCACCTACCCCCTCCCCTCTGAGTACTCTTCCTGGCTTTCCCTTTCCCTAGTTCTCTCTGTTAAGTTTCTGCCGGGTCAGCCAGGTGACTTGTTGCTACCAAGATCATGGGCCTTCTAGCTCTCTCTTCACTGCTCATCACCGAGGTCTCTGTGGTTTTCAACAACAAGGCGTTTAGGAGAACTTCTCTAGGCTTTGTTCAAAGTAAAATCAACTCCCTTTGGCAGAGCCCTCCTCTTTAAGGTTTGCTTCTCTCCTTGGGTAAGATAAATTTGTGTGTCTGATGTTCAGGGTGGATGTCTGGGCTTGGGATGTTACTTTGGAAATCATTGATTTATCAGTTTTATTTCAAACCATAGGATTGGAGCCAGCGTAGAGATAAAATAAAAGCAGTCCAAGAATTAAGCCTTGGATCATCCCAACCTGGAGAGCTGAGCTAAGGCATTTAGCTGTGAATAGAAGAGTTCTGCCTGAGGCTAGGGCCGGGAAATACTTGGCTCCATCAGCTACAGGCCAGTGCCATCAGAAGCCAGACTAGACAGATTGCGTTTCAGTACCTCATATGCCTCATCCTGTACCCATATTACTTGCTTATAAACATGCTTTTTTCATCCATCAAGTTTAGCATATGCTGTTGTCTCAAGGATCCAACTGGCTCTATGGGTAGGAAATGAGCAGAATCCATTCCCATTCTGTTTGCTACCTTGAAGCTGAATCAAGGCAGGCTGCTCTGACATTCATATTTAGTGTAGAGAATAGTAACTGGGGTATGGTGTAAAAAACAAATCAATAAAACCTGGAACAGAAAGCCTGGCTTCAGGTTCAGCACTGCCAAGAGCTGAACTTGTGACCTTTGGGCGTTATTTAACTTCTTCAGGCTAAAGTGAAGGCATTTGATTATATCCACCTTGCAATGCTAGTGTGTTCTGAGACTTAAGTAATATCATGTGATTACAGTTGTATGAAGTAGATGCTCAAAAAATGTCAGCTTCTTTCCTTTACTAATAATAGAGGCCAGGGAAAAGCTATTAAATCCACAGAGGGGCACCTGGGTGGCTCAATCAGCTAAGCATCTGCCTTCAGCTCAGGTCATGGTCTCAGGGTCCTGGGATGGAGCCCCACATCAGGCTCCCTGCTCAGTGGGGAGTCTGCTTCTTCCTCTCCCTCTGCCCCTCCCCCTGCTCATGCTCTCTCTCAAATAAATAAAGTCTTTTTAAATAAATAAATAAATCCACAGAATAATCCCTAAATTTCCATTTTAGTTATTTCTTTTCTATCAAACTGTCTGCCTACCTATAGTCACGTTGTTTCAAGGGTACCTGGATGTGTTTTAATCAGGTATGGTGAGACACATAGACACAGAAGTAACTGTCATAAAGGAAGAGATCTGTACTGCTATTTCCCTAGAAACAGAAGACATGCTTTATGCTATACCAGGCCACATGGGGAAGTACTGGTGTCAGTGAGGAGGCAGAGCAGATGAGGGGAAGCATGGGCTAGAGAGTTTACTGTGCTTTTCATGGAGAAGAATGGGCAAGGCAGGGTAAACAGGGTTAGGATTCACTAGTTTGAATAATTTCAGTGAGTTCCAGAGAATAGGGTTCTAACCCTAGCTATCTGATACCTGTCCCTAGGCTGATCGGGATAGGGGAATCATGGCTCAGAGCATGAGAGGTGGACAAAGGAGGTCGCTGGGGGTATGAACACTGGATTGGCTGTTTTGTTTTGAAGGGCACGATCCAGGTGTCTTTACTATCTCTAAGAATTAGCCAGCCCTGAAAGAGACAGACCCTCCACAGTCAACAAGCTCCCAAGATGGCAAAGCATAAAAAATACAGAAAATAAAAAGTCATGATTAATACATTCATTCTGTTTTGTTTGTGGTTGTGCATATGTACTAGACCAAGAAAAATAGACCTCACATTGGATCAGTCAAAACCGGGGTGCTGGACATGAACCATGGACAATCCATAACCACTAAACTTATTCTCTAGGTAACTAAAAAGCATCCATTCTCTGGCCATCAAAGCCAGTTTTTAAAAAATTCATATTTGGATTCAGGCATAGAATTAGAATCCCAGAGTTAGAAGAAACCTTAAGAATTCGTCCATTCCTCACCCCTCCCTGCATCTCTTATTTAAATCTCTTCTTCTTCATTCCTGCTAAACTGTATCTTGTTCCTTCTTCAGGTTTTTCTGATTGTAAGAAAGGTCTTCCCTATTGGAACCAAAATCTGCTTCATTTTGTCCTCTGCCTGTTAATTTCTGAAAGTCTGATGTCTTGTTGTACAAATACAAAAAAACATTTAGCCCAGCTCCCAAAACAGCTGCCGGATCAGATAAAATGTGCATAATGGGCTTTCAGAACTGATGAAGAGCCACTCGTATTTGTCACATGTATTGTACATCTAAAGATGTTGCTTAGGAGAATTTGTTTTCCGTCTTGCTTTCCCTGAGCCGGAATGGCTCCCCTGCAGGGCACTACAGTGTTGCCAATAGCCCCCACTACGCAGAATGTCCTTCCTGTGCACTCAAGGCTTTCCACGGAATAAATGGAACCTTGAGTAGGACATCTATATTGTAAATTTGACTCCATGCTTTGGGCTGAATGGTAATGTATCTAGTTTAAGGCTGAACCCCTAGGACCTAGCTCAGTGTTGGAAAAATCACATGCACTCATTAGATCTTCACTGAGTGAATGAAAGAATGCATGGAAATGAGTACAAACTGCTAATCAGAAGCATTTGTGCAGAATTCACTTTAGTTGAATAAATAAGACATAAGAAAAGATTTGGATTGCTATCTGAAGTGAGAACACAGTCCTCCAGGGGGCGAAGGTTAGGCACTGAAATCACTGATGTTGCTACAAGAAAGCAATATTTTGGATTACATTTCCTGAGCCCTCTCACCTGTTGAGCGAGGAGCCAACAGAGGGCTTCTGTGTAGCTTCAGGGAGAGACTGAGCATCAGGAACTTAGCACAGAGCCCGTGGTAAGTTGTCAGCGCACTCCAGATATTATCGATTTGCTCCTTCTTTATGATCATGAGAGTACCCAACCCCGTGCTTGTGAAATGTTGGCCTGCAATAAACATTGATTGTTGGTGATCATTTTAATGATGCTGATGGTGATGATAGTGTGATGGGAAAGTTCATCACTTACAGACTTGGCTCCACTCACTAACAGCACTTGTACCTAGTGAAGCATCCCGAAATGTAAGCTCTTCAGTATGACAGAATTACTGACAAATGCGTGAGTGATGCTATAGCACCAGAGGAAGATGCTTCTAAAAGAGACAAATGTTCTGAAAAAGAAGCTTTGTGTGCTGTATGTACATGTGTGTGTAAAGACAGGGGAAGTGGAAGTTAAGGAATGGAAGGAGAAAAAAGAAAGAGAAGGATTTTTACCTCTTCTAATAAAGACATTATCTTGTTACAGCCTTAGAATACTTGCTGTAAAGAATCAGTCTACCTGAGTGGTTGGCAGTGAATTGAAAATCCATTGAGATTAATTTTCTGATTACCCATCCTTTTCATTTATCAAAACCTCTCTCTCTGATGTTTACAAGGAAAGAAACAGGAATAGGAGGGGGAAACTATACATTTGGAGAGCTTTGTGGAATGTGGCGTAGCTTGAATCTTCTGGGGTGAAGGGGAAGCTGTCATTGTCTAGAACAGTCTAGAACATTCTAGTATTCAGCCTACCGAAGGGTAGAGTCAAGGCCCAGATGATCAGGATTAAACGAAGAGAATGTGCTTCTAAAATTTGGGCTGTCCATCCTATCATGGTTTCTCTCAACCCTGTGTGAGCAGCTTCAACTTGAAAATTAACAAATGTAGTAAAATGTTGGAAATGCCTTGGCTTTAAGAAGAAATCTTTTAGAAAGTAGTAAAACAAAACATGATATATATAGATAGATAAATATAGATCTATAGATAGAGATATCTATAGGCTGATCTATATCTATCTATCTACCTATCTATCTAAAGAGAGAGAGAGAAAAATGGGGCAAAAGGAGTAGGTACTGACTATTGGGTTGCAGTGAAAAGAGGATCCAGGTATGTACCTAGTGACCTTCAGATGGACAACACCCCAGATTTGTCAACCAGCAGGGCCGTGACATAGGGCTAAAGAAAGCTGTTTGGTCTAAATTGACTGTGGAAAGAGGGTCAGGAGCCTGTGGCACATAATGGAATTCACCCCAGGTTGAGAAGAAACTCATTTCTCTCTACTACTGTACCTATTTTCATAACACTTTAATGCAAACTCCTTAAATATGTTTTGTTGGATATTAATATATATATTTCCGAGAAGAAAAGGAGGATTTTAAAAGTTTGGAAAATACTAGAAAAGTTAGCATATTTCTTTGCTGCAGAACGCAAGAGCCTTTAATATAATTCTGCATGATGACTTTCTAAGAAAAGGGTATAGTAGACAGGGTTTTCAAAACTCACTTGACTTCAGAATGCTTTATTTCCAGGAGCTGCTTCTGGTGTATTATAGCACATGCTTCAGGAATGCTGCTTTGAAATATTCCAGTTCAAGAGACATTCAGTGGTATCTGGTCAACTGCCATTCTCTTAGCTGACTACTCATGTCTGACTTGGTTCAAAGACCTCTTTGACTGATGCTGGTGTGGGGAGGGAGCTAGCCCATTTTTTGATGTGGCCTAGTTCCATAGGGTTGCCCCCCTCAGAGGATTTGTTTTTTAGAATTTTGTTTTAGGTGTTGTGGGGGATTCGTTCTCATTGATAAAACCACACACACACACACACACACACACACACACACACACACACACACACACACACACAAAAGGCTTGGTGGCATCTGGGGGGCTCAGTCATTTAAGTGTATGACTCGTGATTTTGGCTTAGGTCATGATCTCAGGATTGTGAGATCGAGGCCCATGCCGGGCTCTGCCTGAGCATGGAACCTGCTTAAGATTTTCTCCCACCCTCTGCCCCTCCCCTATTCCACCCACATCCCTATGCGAGTGCTCTCTCGCTCTCTCTCTCTCTCTCTCTAACAAAAAAACACAAACTCCCCCACCATAAACACACAAAAATATCTCCAAAAACAAACAAACAAACAAAGGCTGATATATATGAGGTTTTTCTGTGTGTTAAACTTTGATGCTAAAACACTGGGCCCTGGATCCTATAAGTTGTATAGCTGTGTAGGAAGTCATGGAATAAATTTGATGTGGTGAAATGGAGCACTGAACTAGGAGTCAGGGAATCTAGCTAGATCCACATCTCAACTGCTAGTTTGTAGCTTCATGAATTTAAGAATGTCATTTTAATATCTATGGGCCTCAGCTTCCTCTGCTAAATGTTGAATCCCTGGAGTAGAAGAGGAACGACATACATGTGACACATTAGCCACTCCTACCTCCTCCTATAGCCAGGGCAGATACTGCTAAGTGATCAGTCTTCTCACTAAATACAGAGGTAGCCTCAGGTACCTTTGTAATACCACATTCCCACCAATCACTCTGAACTGAGAGCAGGTTGAAAGTGGCTGCCATTCTCATACTTGATGAACTAAGGATCAGAGATCTGGGATTGTTGCTATCAGCAACATATACTTCCTGAGAAAAGCAAAGTGTCAAGGAGAGGTAAGCACCCCTGGATTCATCAGGGAGTGCCAGGGGCAGAAGGCTGATGTGCTCTTCCTCACCCAGTGGCAGCTGGAGAAGAGTCACTGGGATCATGTGACTGATTCACAACTTGGACAGTTGGGAATTGACTTATAAACAGAATGGATATTGGTAATTCTAAAGGAGTCGGGGGGGCGGAGAAAGGGAATTGGAACCCAGGGGGCTGACCCCAAGCTAGTGATCACCTCCTCTCGCTTCTTCCCTGCACGTGGACACCTGTTATGAGGAGGGTGGAGGCAGGCCTCAGTGAGTCCACCTGCACAGCGTGCAGGCTGCTGAGTGTGTTGGACTTGGGATGTGTAAGCAGCACCCTGCAGATGAGTTTCTTTTCACTATTTCAAACATCAATTAATAGGAAAACTAAGGCTCTCCAGTCTTGGACGACCTTTCCAGAGGACTCCACAGCTGTAACAGAGAGATGAGGTGGTGGGAACATCCTGTTAATAACCAACATCTGAGTGAAGTGCAAATTGCTTTACACTTGTGTCGGATTAGCCTCCAAGCTCCTGTATGAGGAGGATCTGACAATAGCTGCAACTTGGGGTGACCTGCAATCCAACACCTTCCCACTCCGGATCCTGGCAGCCTCTTCCTGCCTTTAGCAGGCAGGCGTGAATTTTGTGAGGCGGTTTCTGATTGCTTGATATTTATGTGCCAGCTTACAGCTGGAGTGGGAGGTAGAAGGCAATTGATTTAGGACTGAAAAACGCCATTTATGTTATAGAATCTTCTTCTGTCCTTTGGCTTAGAGCATCCAGATTTCTCCTGAGCCATTCTAAAGGGGCTCTGGCTAAGTGGAGGAAATTTGAAGAGCAAGATACAAAAGGGGGGAGAGAGAGAGAAAGTTTGAAGACTAGGAAAGGAGCACCAGACATTTAACAGTCACACTGAAAAGACTTTGGGGTCTCTCACCTGGCTGAGAGTGTTAAAGATTGTTTTCCTCTCAAAGGGCTTTTTGAGTATTGAGTTTGGGAAGGATACTTCTTAAAACCACTATGGTCAGAGGGTACCTAAATAGATTCGTCCTCTTCAAGAGATATCCCAGGGAAAGAAGGTTAGGGGAAATCCCAAGTGGCTCCATCACTTAATAGCTGGTGACTTTGGGCAAGTTAACCTCTTTGACCCTAAATTTCTTCATATGTACAACAGTGGTAGTGATAATCTGTGGTTGTTGGGGTGACTAAGTGGAATAATATATGTGAAGTGGTTAGGACAATGCCTGGTACATACTAAGTACTCAGTAATGTTCTTTATGACCAATTATTTGAACACAGTTGGGGAATAGGATATTGTGGCTAAGAGGAATTTACCACATAAATCCCACTTTTGGGATTGGATTACCACTTTTCAAAGTCCTAAAATATCATAGAATTCACTTATCATGAGCCACCAGACTGGACACAGTTTCATCTCCCCTTAGGATACAGAAGGCTCTTCCACATTTTTGCAGTCTCTTGGACCATTTTAAAGAGCATATCTGAATCAGAATTCCAGCCAAAAAAAAAGAGATGTTAATAAAGGGACCACTTATAGCTGCATGGACAAAGTTAGAGGGATCAGCAAGAGATGATGAGATGCTCTGGGACTAGCAGTAGTAAAAAGCTACCTGGCTTAATGGGCAGGCAGAGTAGCAGTGTTACCAGAATCCAGTGAGAGCGAGAGCCTTGCAGGGAGGGGTTCTAGGAGGTCTGTAGGGGAGCAACATAGTCACTGCCAAAACTGCAACATGGGGCAAAAAGATACACCAGCCTCTCGTCTATGATCTCCTGCTGGCGTCTCCCATTGGCTGAAGGACACAAGCTGGCAGAAAAATCCAAACGAAGCAATGCATGCAGGCCAGTTTCTTGGAACACAGAGCAGAGCAGAAAGATCTGCAAAAGAGAATAACCACCACATTCACCAACTCTCGTTTCACAAATTGGGAGCACACCATTAATGGAGTGCTCAGTTGGATAAGACAGCCAAATAAACCAAACCATAATGTGGTTATTTCACTAAGTCTTGATGCCCTATAGAATAGTGAGCAGCGGTCAAAATGGCAGTTTCCAAAAAGTGGAAATGGACCAATACACAAAGTCTGATCCAGGGGCTGGGGTGTGACATACAGAGTAGATCCCACAGTATTTTATTTCCTGATCTCTGTGTACCTTGGGGCTGAGCCATAACAGTTGGTAATATAATATTACTGGTTTTCAAACTTAACTGTGTACATTGGTTAAGATTTTTAAACTACTGGGCAGTATTATAGAATGGGTAGCTTGAGAAAAATATAAATTTATTTTTCGTGGTTCTGGAGGCTAGGAAGTCTAAATTCAAGGCACTGGCAAAATCACTGCCTGTTGAGAGTCCTCTTTCTGATTCCTACGCTGCCAGCTTCTCACTGTGTCCTCACATGGTGGAAGGGGCAAGGGAGCTTTCTGGGATTCCTTTTGTAAGGGCACTAATCCTCTTCATGAGGGCTTCACTCTCGTCGAATTAAAAATTAACTTCCTCAAGTCCACTAGCACATTTCAAGTGCCCAATAGCCAATGGCTAGTAGCTACCATACTGGACAGTGCAGATATAAAACATTTCCATCACAAGGGAAATTTCTATTACAGAGCACTGATACAGTGACAAAACCCCCAAACCAAGTGACTGGGGCTCAAGGCAATGAGATGTGGGGTAGCAATCAGAAAACTAAGTCACACAAACTGGGTCCTCATGTTGTGGAAGGGGAATAGCTGTGGAGGACAAAGTGGTGTTCAGCACAGGGAGACATATTTGAGCCCCCTGCCAGTATGCTGATTGAGTCACTAGTGGCTCAGGCTCTGTCTGGATGGAGCCAGCAGCCTACAGGGACTGGGGAGGGCATATAGGAAGAGGAAGACCCAGAACCCATCACTGTGACACTTGAGACCTCTCCAAAGGTGCTTATAGGGTAATGCCCATCTTATTTATTTCTCAGCCATGCTCCTGGGCGAGGTGATGTGATTTTTACTGTCCACTCTGAATGGCACAAGCCTGGAGCCTTGTCAGGTGGTAAAGGAGGCAGGTTCATCTCCAGGGGCTCCATAAATAGAACCCCGCTGATGCAAGAGCTCCTGGTACTTGAGAGCCAGGTTAAGTGTATAGCAGGAAGATGAAAGGAGGTTTCAATCAGTAGTGAGAGAGATATTTGTAATCCTGAGCTACTTACTCAGCTTCATCTACAGCATTTGGAGGTTTTACCGTGGTGGGTGAAGAGTGCCTTTTTGGAGATTAATCTATGAGAGAAGCCAGGCTGGATGTTTCTTCAGAGAGGTAGAACGGTGTCTTAGTTTACAAGGACTGTTGTAACAAAGTCCCACAGACGGGATTAAACAACAGAAATTTATTCTCTAACACTTTGGGAGGCTAGAAGTCCAAGATCAAAGTGTTGCCAAAGTTAGTTCCCCTGAGGGCACTAGGGAGAATCTGTGCCGTGCCTGTCTCCTGGCTGCTAGTGGTTTGCTGGTAGCCGTTGGTGTTCCGTAGATGGTAAGCACATCATTCTAATCTCTTGTTCAGATGGCAACTCCGTGCGTGTGTATCTATGTCCAGATTTCTTCTTTCATAAAAGATCAGTCATATTAGATCAGGGTTTACCCTACTTTAGTATGACCTCATCCTTATTTAACAAATTACTTCTGTAATGACTATACTCCAAATAAAGTCACATTCTGAGGTTCTGTGGATTAGGACTTCAACATGTGAATTTTGATGGATATTGTGTAATCCATAACAAATTATGTAGTAGAAAGAACATATATTTTGAAGTCAGACAGACTAGGTTTGAGCCTTGCTTCTGCCACTGCTTTCCCGATGCAGTTTGATTTTATTATCTGCAAAATGAGGATGATATTTTTAATAGAATTATTGGTGAAAGGATAAATCAGTGATAAAATGAAACACTTTCATGTATCACCAGTTAAAAATAATGATTGCAATTAAACAATGCCATAACATCAATTATAACATGCATTCTCAGTTTAAATATGTTACATTGTGAAATAAAAGTACATTTTAAAATAAGTGAAGGTAGGGGTGCCTGGCTGGCTCAGTCAGTTAAACGTCTGACTTGTAATACCGACTTCGGTCATGATCTCAGGGTCATGAGATAAAGCCCGGCATCAGGCTCAGCGCTGGGTAGTACTGGTTGTGGAGACTGCTTAAGATTCTCTCTCTCCCCTGTCCCTCAGCATCCCCCCTCTTTCTTT
>LNAC01000519.1:346929-541799 GCA_002007465.1 Ailurus styani
AAAAAAAAGATTTATTTATTTATTTTGAGAGAGAGCGAGAGAGTGAACATGGAGAAGAAGGGGAAGAGGGAGAGGGAGAGAGAGAATCTCAAGCAGACGCCCTGCTGAACACAGAACCTTTCTCAGGGTTTGATCTCATGACCCTGAGATCATGTCCTGAGCTGAAACTAAGCGTCAGATGCTCAGCTGACTGAGCCCCAAACCATAACAGACTCTTAACTATGGAGAACAAATTGAGAGTTGCTGGAGAGGAGCCAGGTAGAGGGATGGGGTAAATGAACGATGGTCATTAAGGAAAGCACATACTGGGATGAGCGCTTGGTGTTTTATGTAAATGATAAATCACTAAATTCTACTCCTGAAACAAATACTACACTATATGTTAACTAACTTGAATTTAAATTTAATAAATGTAAAATTCAGTTCAAATAGAAGCTGAGCCTTCAGGAGAAGCCAAAAGAGTCAAATAACCATTGGTCTGAACGATAGCTCATTGTAAAATGCTGGGATTTGGTTTTGTGTCTGTAGGACAGGGACATAACCAGAATCGCATTCTCCTGCTCCTCACAACCTGTATTGTCCATTTCCTCAGGAACAGCAGGTGATGTTCCCTACAGGACAACTCACTCTCACACAGGGCCCATAGGGATAGTTGGGCCAGGGACAAAACACTGAGTACAGGAATGTAGGGGACGCTGTAGCAAGAATTTTTTCTTTGCTGGATAACATGTATGTGCATGATATGGTTAAAGACAGTCTTCCCTTCAGTTTTTTGAGAGCTGTTTCTCTGTACTCTAATAAAAATGCAGGAAATGGTTTTCCCAGTTTGTGCTAATGAACAACACTGGGGAAGTATTAGGTAGTAATAAAAATTATTTCACTACTAAGTAATACTACTAAGTAATAAAAATTATTACTACTAAAGGGTAGTAATAAAAAGCCCTAACCCATGGTGGTGTTTTCTCTTCTTCTTTCCTTGCAGGTTGACAGAACAGAGGTGATTCGCACCTGTATAAACCCAGTGTATTCAAAACTGTTCACTGTGGACTTTTATTTTGAAGAGGTGCAGCGTCTGCGGTTTGAAGTTCATGATATCAGCAGCAACCATAATGGGCTGAAGGAGGCTGACTTCCTGGGTGGCATGGAGTGCACACTCGGCCAGGTGGGTCCACAAAGTTCCCTTCCCACTCCTTGCCTTCTTTTCCTCCCCCTTTTCCTCTCTCCTAGCATTCTTTCTCCTTTGGTTTTATTTTTCCTTTACATGTAGCATTTTATGAGTTCCCATACACTGTCACATCCATTAGAGTTAACAGTGTATTTATTTAGAGATGATGTGGCAAATGTGGGAAGACCTCCTTACTTTGCAAAATTAACCATTTTCTCTTCTGAACTCCTTCATTCTGTCAGTTATTTCGCAGCTATTTATTGAGCACTTACTATGCTCTGATTGTGTGTGCTATATAGTCTTATCCTGTTACGTTATAAATTTCTATCTCCCAACTCAACTATGAGAACCCCCATACAGAGGGTTATTGCTCAGTTACATGTGTTCCAAGCTTCTGGTACCATAAATAGCCCACGAAATGGGCTAAATAGATATTTGGAGAATGAATAAATGCTTTTCCTTAGTCTTCATAATGATGTGAAATAAATATCATGATTATACTGATTTATCAGTAAGAAAACTGAGACTCAGGGTGGTTAAACCTAAAGCCCCACACTAATCAGTGGCAGAACTAGAACTCAAACCAAGTTGGCTTCACTCCAGACCCCATAATTCTGCTTCATGACAGCTTTCCTTTTTCTGCTGTACCCAGAACTGAGGTGCTGAGGAGAGATCTAAATGAAGAAATAATCCCTATGCCCAAGAAGTGGACACTCTAATTGCAGAAGGCACACTATATGTACCTAAAATAGAGCAATTTATGATGCAATTTAAGCCGTAATGAGACAAAATACCCTGGGCTATATTCATAGGGTGTGGGCCTTCAGGAAGGGAGGGCTTTCTGCTAAGTAGAATCAAAGAAGGCGTTGTGGATTCAAACTTTGAAAAAAAATATGGTCCACAGATTGAAAAAGGAGGGGGAAGGACTTTCAAGTAAGAAATCAATATAAACAAGGCACAGAGGTCACCACAACCATGGCAGGGGTAAGGGGCAGAGGAGAGCAGGTTCATTGAATCAAGGTCAGATGCTGATTTGCTGCAAAACCAGTGAAGCTTGAACTTCAGAACCCCTCACTTGGGTAGACTGCTTTCCAAGGCTCTGTGTGCCTTGGAACAAATTTTTATTTGTAGTCTTGCACTTTTTTCTCAAAGGATTCTAAATTGTATAAACCTCAAGCCCCATAAAACCTGCATCAATCCCATGCAGAGGCAAGGATCTGGTTTAGAGATTAGTAAGAAAGAGGCTGGCTGGCAAAGAGATGACAAGCATGCAGGTCTGTTTGTTTTTACTGTGCCTCATGCCGCTTATCACTAACTTCTCCCATGTGAGCACTGAGCGACAAAACAGACAATGTCCTCAGATACCTTTTTCAGCAAGTATAATGATTACTTTCATTAGATTGTTCCTTGTTCTTTTAATGAAAGCCAAAAGCCCAATGTAGAAGGATGGTGAGGGGAGAAGGAATCTTGGATTTTTGCCATCAATATAATCTCTCTCATGACTTTTGAAAACAGTTGATGGCAGATAGTGCTAGGGTCTTCCTAGGTA
This sequence comes from Ailurus styani, assembly GCA_002007465.1. NCBI lineage: Eukaryota > Metazoa > Chordata > Mammalia > Carnivora > Ailuridae > Ailurus > Ailurus styani. The sequence continues at coordinate 349,644 of LNAC01000519.1, forward strand.
CAATGCCTAGTAAGTAGTAGGCATTCAATGAAAGAAAGAAAGAATGAATGAATGAATGGTAGATTCTAGGTAGAATTCTGTAATGTATAAATAAAACCAGGTGATTAAAGTAGCATCTCTTATAGATATAAATGAGCCACTCCAAGATTCTCTTTTAGATTATGGACATCCCCTCATGTATAAAAGTTATATTCTTCCCTAAGAAACAAATGTAGATTCATCTAGGAGTCATGTGAATCAAAGATCTTTTTCATTGAAAGATTTGATCATTTTGTCCATGTGAATGACCCTCAAACTTGCATCTTTTGTCTCTCACAACCCTCATCTTTCCAGCAGCCAGTAAGTCCTTGACCATCTACTTTGTGCCAGACATTGTGTTGGAGGCCATTGGTGTACTGTTGAGCCAAAAACATCGTCCCTACCCTCAAGCAGCTCACAGTCTAGTTGTGAATAAAGATGGGAAGCAAGTAATTAATTAAATTACACAGATGAGTTACAACCATTGTAATTATTGTTAAGGAGAAGTATGGAATAGGAGAGCTAAGATTGAGAGAATGGTGTCAGGAGGAGAGGTGATCAAAGAAGGATTCCAAAGGGAAGTGACATTTACACCAAGACTTGAAGGGAGAGTGAGTGCATCAGGTGAGAAAAAGAGGAAACATGCTCCAAGCAGATGAGAAAATTATATACAAAGACTCTGGATTCAGGAAGAAGTTTGGCATATGGTACATAGTATCTTGTTTGGGTTTTCCAAGAAGCTAACTCTGAGACAAGAAGTCAAAGGAGGTGAAGGATATCCATAGCAGAGTGAGAAGGTAAGACAGGAAAAGGAAGGCCACCTGTAAGAGTGTTGTCCCGACAGCTACCACTGTGGCCAACTGGAGCTTAATTCTGCTGGGGAAATTCTGGAAGCCAGTGTAGAGCAAACAGCACTGTTATCTCACCCCAGAGATGAGGGAATTTGGGTATTTATATACTTGGGGTATATAGTTCATCAGTCATTGAGGGCTGTTTCCAGGGTAAGAACATCAGTCCCCCATATTTCTGGCTTATTGCGTGGGTAGCAGTGCAGGTTCCCAGTAGCCCATGATGCTTACAAGCAAAGAAATAGAGGTGCTGATGGTCTTCTTGGGTTTTTTTGTGTTTTGGGTTTCAGAAGTCAGTGATATGCTTTTTTTGTGTTTTAGATTTCAGAAGTCAGTGATGTGCACTGAAGTCATAGACCCTGGGAAATGAGCAGGGCATTGAGGGCATCTGTGACACAGACACTATCGGCTGCCTCCCCAGTAGCCAATCACTCCCCTCCTTCAGCCATTAGGTCCTGATCATTTTCAGATCGTTTTCCATCATCATCTGGCTGTGTAGAAAATAGCCCTATCTCCAGCTCAAAGGTGAATCCTGAGTAATCTCAGCCAATCATATGAATCCCATTCCCTTTTTCCAGAGATTGGTTTAGCTTGTGGCCAGTTCTAATCAGTAAGACATGACAGTTTTTCTCAGAAAGCTGTTCTAGCTTAAAAGACAGAGAGAGAGAGAGATCCACACATGGAGGAAGAGTTGTCTGCCTGTGATTCCTGGAGCCACTGTAGCCACTTTGTAGCAAGGGTGAGGATGAGAACAACCCTAAGGTAAAGTCAGAGCGGGAAGAGGTGGAAACACTCACTGACATACTGCCCCTGGAGCATGCCCTATCTGTGGACTCCCTATTATGAGATAATAAAGTGTCCTATTGTTAAAGTTGTTTGGGGTCAGTTTTCTATTCCTTGAGCTAAAAGCACCATGACTTTTTTTAAAAAATATTTTATTTATCAGAGAAAGAGAACATGAATGGGGGCAGGGCAGAAGGAGAGGGAGAAGCAGGCTCCTTGCTGAGCAGAGAGCCCGATGTGGGACTCAATCCCGGGACCCTGGGATCATGACCTGAACTAAAGCCAGACGCTTAATTGACTGAGCTGCCCAGGCACCCAAAAGTACCATGATTGATATAGAGTATACCAATGAAAGCATATCAGTGAAAAATTGACAGACTGTCTGGAGTGGGGTAAACAAAGGGGAAATGCATTGGCTTAAATTTTTAAGCCCTCAAGAGGAGGAATATATGGAATTGAGCACTGAGGGTAAGATTATAAATTATTATTTCTAAATATATTGTGATACTTTTGAAAGAGCTTCCGTACTGATCATTTCATTTGATGCTCTTGACAATGCAGGGAAGACAGGAGTCATCATCTGCATTTTATAGCTGAGAAAACTGAGGACCAGAAAGATTTGGTGTCCTGACAAAGCCAAGACCAGAAGTCAAGAACTTTTGGTCCCTAATCCAAAGCTCTTTCTTCTGCCATGACTTAAAGAAGGATTATGGCAAGAAGCCACATGTTCTGAGATCTCTTTTAATATCTGGCTTAGATGAAGCAAGTGAGCAGCAAGTCAAAATTCTTCAGTGTAGTCCTAAGCCGTGTTTCCCAAGCCACACTCCTTTCCCTCCCACCCCAGGTGACACCCTAGCCTCTCTGGGTATCTTGTATATTCATGGGCAACCACCCTTTTATATTATCAGCCATGTGATAGGTATGATTGACCTTTCCATACTTTGGGGGTGGGCACTAATTGGCTGAAATCAATCAATTTTTGTAGCCATAGTGATTAGTTCAGTGATGGTATATAACTAATCAGAGATAGTGAAATGTAAATACATATTTGCTAGAATCTTTTGAGAAAGATAAGGTGAGGCTGCGAGGTCTGGAAATGGTACCCTTCAAGGGGCGAACATGGTACTGCTGGGAGAGGAAAAGAAGGGCGATAACATGACAAAATGTGTGTGAAAACAAAAGAGGCTGGCGCCTCAAAGGGAAGAACAGAAAGCTAGAGAGAAATCAGGTCATATTACGTGCACGCTAGATGATGTCCTGTCTGAAGCCAGTCGTTCCTGGGAATTTTCGGCAATAGCTTCCCTTTATTGTTGAAATCATTATGGGCTAATTCTTTTTGCCACTTGCGACATGGAGTTCCAACTCCATGATGCAAGTCATATTCTGTTGAACCCCTTCTCTAGGCCATAGTGACCTTCTCAGACTCCCGAGATCCTATAACCCATCTCCACTTCACTCATTTAGTAACTGCCTTAAGAAGTTCCTTTTTCTCAGTTCATTAAAATAATTTCTCTCTTAATTAACATTTATTTTTATACATATCATCTGGACTGCCAGCTAGATTGCAAGTTTCCTAAGGCAGAGGCCATAATAAGTACTTTTTCATGTCTTATGCAACGCATGCTTTTATATCACATATGCTCAAGCCACATTTATTGATTAGTTCATTTTGAAAATTTTAGATCAGTATAAACTTTTATTTTAACATGGTAAGTTCCATTCAATCACATATTGGTATTTCAACAGCATGTAGCAAGTGCCCCAGTTACACCAAGTACCCTGGTAGGTGCTAAAGACACAAAAATGAAAAAGACAGAGGCCTGAACCCAGAAGAGCTTATAATTAGCTAGGAGACACAGACTGATAAATACATAATTAAAATGCATGTTACTTTCTGCTACAACAGAGATGTGTTCCAGGGGCTACAGGGGAAAGGCTTACCTCTACCTAGAGGGAATCAGGGAGGTCTCATAAGAAGATGACTCTGGGGGCACCTGGGTGGCTCAGTCAGTTAAGTATCTGCCTTCAGCTTAGGTCATGATCCCAGGGTCCTGGGATCTAGCCCCACATTGGCTGGCTCCTTGCTCAGTGAGAAGTCTGCCTCTCTCTCTCTCTCTCCATCTCCCTCTGTGTGTATGTCCTCTCTCTCTCTCTCTCTCTCTAGCTCTCTCTCTCAAATAAATAAATAGGAAAGAAGGAAGGGAGGGATGGAGGGGAGGAAAGAGGCAAAGGAAGAAAGATGACTCTGGACCTGAATCTCAAAGGATGAGTAGGAATTCACCAGCAGAGAAAAGAAATAAGGGTGCTCTGGGCAAAGTGACCAGGACACGCAAAGTGATGGCAACACAAGAATAACAAAGAACTCTAAGTGACTCAACAAGGCTAGATGGTCAATTAGGGGTAGAAAATGGATAGGGGAGGCTGGACAGGAGAAGAGGAGCCAGACCAGGAGGATTTACGTGCCTTTCTCTAAAGTTTGGAGAGCTTGACTGTGCTTCCCTGGAGGTCCTGAAGGGTTTTGACTAGGGAGAGAACAAGATTGGATGTGTATATCAGAAAGATCACTTTAGCGTTCCTGTGAGGTCTCAGTGGGAGAGAGTGGATGTGGAGGCAGGGAAACCAATTAGGAAGCTCTGCCATAACAGGAAAGAGAAGAGAAGGCAATGGTGATGGAAGTTGAGGAGGCCAAGGGAAGAGTTTGGCCAAGAGCAGCATCAACAAGCCTTGGAGAACGGGTAAAAGGAGGAGGAGCTTGCAGATAGCTGGCTCTGGTTACTGGAGGAGTGATTTGCCTATCTTTCAGGAGAATCGGACTGAGGAGTGGAGTGGGGAATAGAATGTACTGGCAAGTTAAGCCCATGATGTCTGTGGAGAATCCAGAGGAGGTTGCCAGTTGGCACCCGACCACATGGATCTAGAACAGATACAGATTTGGGAGTGGACTCTCTATAGCACCGGTAGCCTGAAAGTGAGTGAGATCCCTCAAAGAGACTCTTTTGTTTTTATTTTTAGAAGAAAATGCATTGAACATTCCATATATGAACAAATCATAGAGAATATTTTTTAATTATGTTTAGTTAGCCAACATATAGTAGTACACCATTAGTGCAGAGGACCATAGGGGAAGGGGGGAAAACTGAATGGGAAGAAATCAGAGAGGGAACAAACCATGAGACACCCTGGACTCTGGGAACCAAACTGAGGGTTCCCGAAGGGAGGGGGTGGGGGGATGGGGTAACCGGGTGATGGGCATTAAGGAGGGCATGTGTTGTGAGGGGTACACTGGGTGTTATACGCAACTAATGAATCATAAAGGATTTTTTTTAAACTTGAGTATGCGATGACATCTCTCCACATTCTTTCCGATAAAAGTGTGAACTCGATGTTAAATTTTGGTGTGAATGGGAGCTTTCTCTTTTTTCTAAATTGTTCTTCTCTCTCGTATGATCCAGCAACAAACAAACAAACAAACAAACGCACCACAAAACCCAAAACACAAAAAGACCCCAAAAATATCAGTGCTTTCCTTCTTCATCACTTTGGTGGTTCAAGATTTCTTTTCCCTTGTCCTGCTTAGTTAGGCAGGGAATGGCTGGATCCAGGAGCTGTTGAGCAGCTGGAGGAACACCACATTCGGGGTCTGAAGCACTGTTTCATAATGTTTAAACGCACCTGCTGTGGAGCCTCATGGTCTAGAGTTAAATCCCAGCTCAGCCGCTCTCAAGTTGTATGTCCACAGGCACATTCTTGCAGCCGCTTAAGCCTCAGCCTTTTCATATGCAAAGTAGAGATAATAATAGAGTTGGCCTCAAGAAATATTGCAAGGATCAAGTGAGAAAACACATATAAGGTGCTTAGCAGTGTGCCCAGCACAGAAAGAGCACTTAGGATATGGAAGCTGTGATTCAGGTTGTGAGAATCTAGGAAATGATGGGGAAGAATCAAAGTATCTAGGGGCCAGCTTTATTTCAGGAGTAAAGGTGGAAGCAAAATGGGTGAAACATTGAGACAGACCACCCGTGTTCTGGGCAATTAGTAAAACTGAGCTTAGGACTTTGCCTCAAGTTCGTTGAAAACTTTATTTAGTCAAAGGAGTCTGCGTGCGCACACGTGTGTGTAATATTTACTTTATTCAGACTATTTTTAAATAAAATTGGTTTCAACTCGGATCTCTGAAATAATTGGGGATAGGTATTCCAATTCCTGTCTTAGCACAACCAAGGCCCAAAAGGAGAGATAAAGTGACATCCCAAAGCCATGCTGGAAGTCACACATTCAGAGCTGTCTCCTTAAGGCCTTCTGCAGGTACTTGCCCTGTCCATGTGAGTTGGCCACATTCTCGCTCTGTCATGTGAAACAGCGGGACTCATGGCTTTTAGGAAAGGGAATAGCAGCCCTCAGCCTGCTAGAAACTGGCATTGGCCATGAAGTTGAGGGTAAGCACAGCCAGTGACTTAGCACTAAGCAATAATGCCAGATGAAGGACATGTCCTCCAAGAGCACTCCAGGCAGAACTGTGTGTTCTCAGCAGATGGATGAGGGAGGGGGGATCACAGAGATGCAGGCTGCCCAGAAGGCTGTGTACTCCTTCTGGGTGAGCTTGGAGACCGTCCTTGGATTTCTGTTGGCGGAGAGGAGACCAGGAGCTAAGCCCCTCTCCCGCTGCACCCAACAGAGGGCATGCCAAGGAGAGCTGTGACGATCCTTCACCATCTAGGATAGCAAGCAGACCTTCTTTAACGTGGTGCCTTTGCTTTCTTTCACTGCTTACTAGCTAGTCCCGTCATCCTTGAAGTCTTCCACTTCTTCGTGCACCAAATGCAGTGGGGACGCTGAGTCAGAAATAATGAGAACAGTAAATGTAGCCGTTAACTTTCTCTAGGTACTTGTATTTACCAGTCACTGGGCTAGGCATTTGCTATACTGCACTTAAGTTAATCATCTGGACATCCCTGGGAAGTAAGCACTACCATTATCCTCATTTACATTTGAGGAAACGCGCTGAAAAAAGCCGGGTAACTTATTGAAGGCCACACCGCGAGTAAATGGTGGAGTTGGACCTCCAATGCAGATGTTTGGCTCCAAAGCCCCTCAGACCTTGTCACTAACTAGTATAAATTGGAATGTAGTATCTATTAATGCAAAGCCAAGTCAGAGTTGACCTTGCTAAGATTTTGTTTTATTTGGATTATTTTTAAGTTTGTTGGTTTGTCTTATATGAAGCTGATAAGAATCCTCTTGCAAAAAAGAAAAACTGGCTTGATCATTGCCCCCTCCCCCCCCTGCCCAGTTTTGGGTACTGAATCTACTCTAAATACAGCATGGTTTCTTAAATAGTATCAATGTCCCAACCTCCCCAAACCAGAACCTTATAAAGTCAGCACCCAGAGGGTGCCTCCTCCTGGTCTTTTCTCCCCCAACCGTGTTGAGCACCCCATTACCAAATTCACTGTTGCCTGTAGGTCTCATCATTGCTTTTCTTGTGGGCATTTCCTCTTCTCCACGGCTCAGAATACAGTTATAACTGTCTTCCTCTCTTCCCTGCCATGTAGCTGTACTTTGTTGTATTTCTTCCTCCAAAGTTTAGAGGACATCTGTTAAAACCAAGAACGTCCCGCTTTCTGTCGACACGAGTGGGGCTGGGAAATCTGTGATCCCTTAAAGGAGTCCTAGGCTATCTGGGGGGCTCTCAGCCCCATTCATGAGAGAGGAACCATGCACTGCCTTCCCACAGAGCAACACTTCTCAAACTTGAGCTCTAATCGGAATCTCTGGAGGCTTATTAAAACCCAGAGTGCTGGGCCCTACTTTCAGAGTTCTGATGTAGTGGATTTAGCAGAAGACCTAATTATTTGCATTTCTAAGATCCCAGGTGGTGAGGATGCTGCTGGTCAGGGGCCACAGTTTGAGAACCACTCCCGCAGAATCTTGGGGGAGGAATGCTAGTAAGTCTTAGGTACTGAATCACTGGTTTTAATTATGAAAAACTAACATTCAGGGCAAGTCTGGAGAAATTAAGGAGGACGAAGAAAACAACTAAAGAACAGGAAAAAAAAAGTTGCTTCATAAAGTTTACAGTCCCACAAAAGATCATGTATAGGACTTTGGAATTTACATTTTTGATGAAGATCTTTACTCCCCTCCACTAAGTATAATTTAATGGACCTATCAGCCAGGTTGTTGGGTCCTTTCCTGAGATAGGTGAATGTTAGGATTGCATCAACCCCAGTGGCCCCTGAAAAGATTGGCAGACCACAAACTGTCAGTGGTCAATGGGACTCAGGTGGGTCTCAGGTGGGTTGGACCCAACTGGTTGACACTAGGGGTATGACGACGCAGAGGGTGCTATCCAAACTCAATATAATGCTCACATTGAGATTCTACAGTTTGGTATTTTGTTGCATAACATCTAATATCCTCATGGCATAAAATTGATGGCCCAGGGAAGTCAAATTTACACATTACAGCAGGCAACTCATTTCCCTTCTGCTTCTCACATGAAAAGCTTTCCCTAACTTTGCAGAATTACTGCAAGCAGAAACCACATGAGTGATAAATGAGGTCATAAATAAATACCATCATCTCAACTACCGTGGACTGGCTGAGAAGTCCCAGGAAGTGGTCTCTCCAAGCTGATGGTCTGTTCTACATAGGCAGGTGGAATTCACATAAGGTCATCATGGGTGAGCAAACCCTCAGTTCTGCAAGGAAAATAAAATTAATTCTTGCCCTTTTCTTTGCTGTCTTTGTCAGGCAAGTAATCTCCTTAAATTCAGATCCTAGGAAACTCCTTCTGGTTTCTGTGGAGTTTTCCTTTTGTACCTTTAAGTCTCCTTTATGGTATCCTACCCTGGAGTCTGAGCCCTACGTCCTGGACCTGCCATCAACCCCTTGTGTCATATTGGGCAGTTTGCTTAGCCTTTTGGTTCTATGGTGACCTCATCTATAAAAGGAAGATTTGTATTGATTGATCTCTAAATTCCTCTAGTTCTAATAGTCAGTGATTCTCATTCATCTCTCTTTCTTCCCCTTGTCTCTGAAAATAAGCATTCCTTCCTGCATTACAACAAATGTTAGTAAAAGTATCATAATAATGCCTATTTACTGGCTCAAAAGAACTCATATTCACGTAGGGGAATATGACCCATAGGTAATATACAGATCAACTTCTGAAGAACTTTAGGATGTATAAGGAACTCTACTTTGGGAAGTGTGAGGGCAAGGTTTGGGGGCAAGGAATTTGCTAAGGCTGTGCTCTCTGTCAGGTTTTTGAGGGAGCATTCTGTAGATGCTGCAGGTAAAGCCTTAGTTCCCACCCCCCACCCCCACTCCGCTACCCAGGGAGGAAGGTTGGCTTAGGTAATCTGATTCTAACGCTTTGTAATACCATTTTTGATTACAGAAGAGACGGTAGAGGGCTTGGAGCCTTAATAAGGAATAAGTTAAGGATGCATCATTGGAACTGCCAAGAGGTTCTGAGATTCTGCCAAAGCCTAGAATCTCTAGTTTAAGTCTAATTTGGGAAAGAGAATATTTTTATTTTGAATTAACCTGATAAAGTTCAGGGGGAGAAGAAACTGTAACTGCTTGGCTTACAAAATCATTCCCAGGAGTCTTGGTTTCAGATTCAAGGACAAAATGAGGCGGTCTGAATTCATTAACTTTGTTTTAGATAGAATGTGAGCCTTTGGGCCTTCTCCGTACACAAGGGCAGGTCAGGTGAGGCCATGAGTGTGCGGTTTCATGTGCTTCACCCACCTTTCCTTGGCGTCTGCCCACAGGAACCTGAGGTCAGCACATATTCCCAAACCATTTATTAGAAACAAGGGAGCAGAACTCCTCCAAATTTCTCTTTCCCCAGTGAGAATCAAACCAAAAAAAGTCTAGTATTATAGTAAATTTGCAGAAAGAACTCCAGTAGAATCAGAAAAGCTTGAATGGGGAGGAAAACAAAAGCAATATTGAGTCTAGCCAGATCAGAGTGGGAGACTGCTCCCTGGTGCTCCTAGCCTCTGCTTTACTACTTCCAAGGAGGGGGAATGCATCCTTCCATATAAGGTCTCCTGATGACCCTAGGGTAACCCATGACCGCATTTGCCCCAGGCCATTCTAGTTTTTACCTATTGTTGTGATTTAATTATTAACACTGACCCCTTTCATTTTCAAAAGTGTGCCAGTTTAGACAATAGAGTTTATCGTTCCTTTGTGGTAATAAATCACTTTCATAGCTAACATTTACTAAGTGCTGATCATGTGGCGGGCATTTCCCAGCTTGGTGCTATTGACATTAGCACCATCATCGTTACTTGCTGTCTCCTCCGGGCCAAGATTACTTGCATGTCCTAAGGGGCAAAGTCAAAATGCAAACAGCAGGCATTTGGATTCACATTCAGAGTACTCAGCAGTTCCTCCGTAGCCCTAAGCTACACTCCCTCTGGGCTTCCATTTGACAAACTCAGGAAGAAAATCCATATCCCTTTACAGATCTCCCGTATAGTCCTGCTGACTTTCTCATAAGTGGTCAGTTGCGAAGAGGAGACTGATATTCTGGGGGCCTTTTTATAGCCCAGGCATCGTGTTACGTGACTGATAGATCAAGAAGTAGGCTGGAAGAACTCAGTTAATTCATCCAAGATTGTGCTGACGGCAGGTTCTAGAGCTAAGATTCACACCTGAGTTGATCTGATTTCAGTACTTGCTTTCCCATTAAACCACATTACCTACCACACTGCATTCAATTTCTACCACCCTTTGCAGATTGGAAAAAATGGAGTAGCAATTCTCCCTAAATGCTATCACCATAAGATTGCTAACCAAGGTCAAGAAGGAAGTGAAGCTTTTTCAGGAGTTGATGAAGTGATATCTATATATAACCGTCTTTTTCTCCCAGCTCAGGAAGACCTGTGACATCCATTTGCAAATAGACACTCGACTCATGAGTATTTATCTGAAATACTCCTGGACCAAAGGGCCTGAGCAACTTGTAGTGTGTAGGCCTTAGCCTTCCCTTAGCATGGGCCTATTGTTCATATACCAGATTTAAACAACTGGTACGTATTCATTCATTCATTCATTCATTCATTCATTCATTTATTCATTCAGTGAATAATGTACTTAATGCTACCAGTGATCATTAAAAGCTTATAAACATTCATTCCCTCCCTCAAATAATTATGTATAAATTTATTCTTTCACTTACTGGGCACTCACTGCATGCCAGATACTCTTCTGGACACTAGGGCATCAGCCGTGAACAAAGGGGACAAAGCCTGGTTCCCATGGAGCTTATCTATTCCTACATAATATAATAACAGATGATATATATTATAATATAGATACAGATATATAATATAATAGCAGACAATGATAGGGCTATGAAGGGAAACCCAATAGGTTAAGGAATAAAGAGTGGTAGCAAGGGGGCGGGTGCTAATTTAAATAGGAGAGTCAGGAGGGCGCTTTCTTTTCTTCTTTTTTTTAATTAAAAGCCCAATTTATTTTATTTTATTTTATTTTATTTTACTTTTACTTTATTTTTTCAGTGATCCAAGATTCATTGTTTATGCACCACACCCAGTGCTCCATGCAGGGAAGGCGCTTTCTGTGCAGGGACCAGAATGATGGATGGGTACAGGCCATGTCAAGAAATCCAGAAAAGTGTTTCAGGCAGAGAGCAGAACAACTGTTCTTACACAATACTGCCAGGTCCTATGCTGACAACTTTGCATGCATTATCTCATTTAGCCCTTTTTATCTCAAAAAGCCCTGAGGGGAAAGTGCCATTATTTCCCCATTTTCAGTTAATCTCCTGAACCTTCGGTAACTTGCTTAACTGCACACTATTTTTAAGTGCAGGACCCATGAGTTGAACTCCTGACTCCTAGACAACATCCCCACTGCAACCACTGAGCCGTTGTGTGCCTTGGCCAGTCTGCAACACTTGCCTGCCCTTTTTTTCTTTAAGTAGGCACCAGGCCCAGTGAGGAGCCCAGTGCAGGGCTTGAACTCATGGCCCTGAGATCAAGACCTAAGCTGAGACCAAGAGCTGGACTCAACCAACTACACCACCCAGGTGCCCCTGCCTGCATTTTTAATGCAAGATTAAGAGAATGACTGATCCCGAAGAAACACCTGCAAAGCCTGCGTCATCCCTCTGATTTTGTTTTTGTTTTTGTTTTTAAGACTTGATTTATTTGTTTGACCCAGAGAGACACAGCGAGAGAGGGAACACAAACAGAGGGACCCAGAGAGGAAGAAGCAGGCTGTTCTGGTCCTTTGTAAGGTTTTGATTACAGAGGAGGCCCGAGAGGATTTGGCACTCTACTAACCAGCAAGTTAAGGATGCCCATGGGTCCACAAGAGTTTAAATCTTTATGTTCCCAGGTGCACCAGATATTGAATTGTGACAACTTCTAGAGCCTTTTGTTCCAGAGACCCTCCCTCATCTCTATTGCAGGGCCCACATCTCTGGCTCCTTCTCCAGACATGCAACAACTTTTTCCATGTGATATCCTTGTAAACCAAGCAAGAGGGCACCTGGGTGGTTCAGTCAGTTAAGCCTCTGCCTTTGGCTCAGGTCATGATCCCAGAGTCCTGGGATCAAGTCCTGAGTCAGGCTCCCTGCTCAGCTGGGAGTCTGCTTCTCCCTCTCTACCCTTCTACCTTGCTCATGATCTCTCTCTCAAATAAATATTTTTTTTTAAAAAGCAAGATTTTCCATCCCTCCACCCAGTTATTTGTAGGGAATGACTTCACTGTTTTTCTGTACATGAGGCAATACAAGCCATTTTTAAAACTATTCAGAAATACACAAAAATAATAAAATCATCCTTCATTGCAACATTGAGAGATAACCAGTAAACATTCTGGTGCATATTCTTCCAACATTTTCTATGTATGCACAAACATACAGTTCTTTTTTTTAAATAGCCATTTGGTCATTTATACATGCTTTTGTTGCTTGTTTTTTTCTCATAAAAATATATCATGGACATCTTTCCATGTTAATGTATGTATTTCTACATTGTCTATTTTAAGGGCTACACGGTATTCCATGATAGCGAAAATCATGTAAGGTGTGCCATATGGTGAGCATTAAGACTGTTTCTGGTTTTCCGCAATTATAAACAACAATTGAATGAGCATTGTATTATATATATCTTCATGCCCTCTGATACTGATTTTTTTTAGAATGAATTAACAACAGTGAAATACTGGGGCACACATTTTAAGGTCCTTGATACAAATCACCACATATGTGTGTAGAAAAATGGTAGCAACTGCCACTGCCCCATACAGGCCACAAACGTATTCTTTGTCTCACATCCTCCATAACACCTCCCACTTTTAAGCTTTGTTCATTTTGAAGCTTCTAACAGCACAGGGAAAAGAAGGCCACTGCCCTAAACTGGATGTCACCCCCTGTAGAGGCTCCCTAGCCCCAGCCTGAGCAGGAAGGACACAGAGGAGTGTGACCCCTCAGCTCCCTCATGGTCCTGGAGGTGGGTTTGTCCGGAGGCTACTGGTAGAATGAGGAAAGGAGACATTGCCCTAAGTCTCGACTTGGGAAGGTTGCCTCACTCTCAGACTACATCCTTTCTCTCCTTCATAGGTCACCCAGCAGCTCCTGCCCTCCCGTTTCTCATCCATGCATAGACGACTCTCAGCTCAGGCCTCTCCTCTGACCCCCAGACTCACATATTCAACCATATCGAGATACTAATTCCACTCAGATGACTCACAGATGTCTCAGACTCCACAGCTTCAACCAAGCTCACCATCTCCTCTTGCTCTCACTTCCCATCCCTTCCACCTGCCCTTCCTCCACTGTGCTCCACTCAGGGAATGGCAGCTCATCCTCCTAGATGGGGAGGCCCCAAACCTGGGAGCCTTCCCTTGAGCCACTCACTCTCTGTGCCCCACAGCATTCCCATCAATCAATCCCAAAGCTTCATCAATTCAGTGTGCTAAATATCTTTACTATTCACCCCCTTCTCTCTCTACCTCTCTCTCTCTCCTTCTCTACCTCTCTCGCCAGGGTTCCTGGCAAACCCTGTCTATGCCAATCAATGACTGTAATTATCTCTATGTGAGGATTGATAGGATAGGAGAGAAAAGAGGAGGAAGGAACATTTCCTAAGCATCAGTACTTGCCTGATACTGAGAGGTTGTTAATACTCATTAGGTACATGGTAAACCAGTGGCGTATTTTTACGGAAAAGGAAACTGAGGCTCAGAAAAGTTACTATGTCTTGTTCCACACTGGACTCAGCATTCAGAGACTCGTGTATGATCATATAGCAGAAATGAAGCTAGGGGACCAGTTGAGTGGCTCTTGCAGTGGTCGAGAGGAAACTCCCTCCATGGTAAGCTCCTTGAGGGCAAGAAGGGAGTATGAATCACTTTGCATATCTGCTAGGGTTTATCACAGGGCCTCCTTCTGTCATTTATTGGAGGCAGAAGAGTGCAGCAGTTAAGGGAATGGAATAGGACTGACCAGATTCAAATCCCAGCTCTGCTGTTTCCTGGCTCTGGAACTTTGAGCAAGTTACCTCGCCTCTCTGTACTTGGCTAAATCGTGGCTTCCCAAAAGATATGTCTACATCCTAACCCCATAACCTGTGTATGTGACCTTATTTAGACCAAGAGTCTTTGCAGATCTAATTAAGTAAAGGACTTCAAGATGAGATCATTGTGGATTATCCAGGTGGACCCTAAATCCAATAACAAGTGTCCTTATAAAAGATCTCCAGAGGAGAGACATAGATGGGGAAGGAGAGCACCCATGAAGGAATGGAGTGATGCAGTCACAAGTCAAGAAACTGGCAGGTACCAGAAGCTGGAAGAGACAAGCTTTGAAAATCTCCAGTACCTCCAGAGGGAGTATGGCCCTGTGGACAGCTTCATTTCAGACCTCTGCCCTCCAGAATCAGGAGATAATACATTTCTGTTGTTTTATGCCACCAGGGTTGTGATAATTTGTTATGGCAGCAGTAGCAAAGTAATACTCTCTATACTCAATGTTCTCATCCATAAATAGTCATATGATAATGCTTCATAGGGCTGTCATGAAATTAAATCAATACACATAAGGCAATTTAGAGAAGTAGCTGACACATATTAAGTACTCTTGAAGTAGTATTTATTATGACTCTTAAATAGTTGTGTGACTTTAGTTATCTTTGATCCTCTGATTCCTTCACCTGTTGAATGGTAATAAACATACTTACTCTGACAACCTCGAAGTTGGAGTTTGCTTCTTTAACTTAGAAATGGTCAAAGAATTTCTATAATCCTCTTCTGTCCTATGAACTACTAATTTGATTACGAGCCTCACTGAAGAAAAGTCACAGACTGCCAAAGGTGGTGGTTGAAAAGATGCCTTGACCTGACAAAATGCTCTACCCTGGGCACTGGGCTGCTTGGAGAAGGCAGCTCTTCCTCCTTCTCCTGATTGCCATGTGATGGGGCTGGGGGCTGAGGCGAGTGGCTTCTGAGGTCATTTGTGATGAGGAGGAGGCCTAAACACCATGATCAGAGGCAAAGGTGGGTAATTAATACTCAAGCAGTCGTCAAATCCCTCTCTGAAAGTCTCTCCACTCCATCCCTTGCTAATGAAGTCAGAGAAAGGGTAAAGCCTGTAATTACAATTGAAGTAATTAGAACCCTGCTTAATAGAAAGCCTAAGACAGGAAGCCTAAACCAGTAGATCACCCATTGCTCCTGTCATTCTGAATCATTCTCCCCAGAGGGATCCTTTTGTAGATCTCCACCAGGGAAGCAAGGACTGTACTGAATTTACATAAAATGTATGCACACACGCATGTCCCATGTCCTCTCCCCTGAATGGCTGAGAAAGCTTCAGCTATACCTTTCTTAGTTCCTACAACTTTACCCATTGATGGAAGTCTAAATCAGCAGGATAGATTAATTTAAAAGCCCTTTTCCATAAATCTTTAAAATCTGACCATACGGTACTAAAATTGCCTACATTCAATTCTCACTTTCTAGCTCAGTGCTTCTCAACTTTAACGTGCATGCAAATCACATGAAAATCTTGTTGAAATTCTGATTCTGATTCAGTAGGCTTGGGGTGGGCCCTGAGAATCTGCATTTCTGACAGATTCTCAGGCCATGCTGCTGCTGGTGCTGCTGGAGGGAACCAGAAAGGATAAGTTAGGGAGGACACCAATAAGGAGCAAAGACAAGTTCTTTTATGTTCCACAGGTGACCCCTTCCCTCCTACACAGCAACTACTGAAAACTTCTAATGTGGAACTTAAAAAATGAATAAAATTTGCCAACTGAGGAGAAAAGGTATGAGTCATCCTGGGCAGAAGGAACAGTGTAAGGAAAAGCATACTTCTTGAAGCTTCCCTTTATTATTTTTAATATATTTTTAAAGCTTCCCTTTATTATTCAGTGCACAGGAGAAGCCAAAGATCTCAGGAGTTACTCTGTGTTCGGACAAGATTATGGGTCCTTTAGGTCAGCAGTGGGAGCAAGGCAGCAAGGAAATGGAGGGAAAGCTGCAAGAGAAAGCTCTTCTAGCATAATTTATATCTTGAGCAGGTCTGATTTCTACCAGGGGTAGCGATATTGCCCAGAAGTCCTGGGGAGGGAAACGGAAAGGTAGGGATTTCCCTAAAATCAGTCATCATGGAGGCATCGTCGCATGCTTTCCTGGACTTTGAACCTGATCATGGACTAACTCAGTCTATTAGTTCCTTGTGTTTATAGTTAGAAATTATCACAAACATTGTGGCATAATATAACACATATTTATTCTCTCACAGTTTTAGGGGTCTGAAATCAAGGTGTCAGGGGGGCCATGCTCTTTCTGAAGGCTATAGGGGAAAATCCATCCCTTGCCTCTCTCAACCTCTGGGGGCTGCCAGCATCCCTTACCTTGTGGCCACATCACTCCAAATGTCCAGTGCCTTCAAATCTGTCTGCTCCATCTTCATGTTTTCTTCTCTTCTGAGTGTGTGTTATCATATTCCCCACCCCCTGATTCTCTCTTATAAGGACACAAGGATTGCATTTAGGGTCCATCCAAATAACCCAGGATAATCTCCCCATTTTAAGATCCTTAACTTAGTTACAACTGCAAAGACATTTTTTGCCCTATAAGGTAATATACAGAGGTTTTAGGCATTAGAATATGAATATCTTTTGAGGGGGATAATTTTTTAGCCTACCATAAGCCAACATTGCCAAAGCACCTAGTGTCAGTGTGCAAAGCCCCCAAGGGCCTAGTCTCTCTAAATAAAAGGTCTTCTTTCTGTCTTCATACTCACCCTGCTCCTCATACTCATTTATGCCCTTCTGACCTATAGTGCTCTCGACTTGCAGTATCATCCCTCCCACGTTGACTATTCAGTTCTCTTCCAGAAGCTTTCAGTTCAGGACTATTTTCTTCAGAAATGCCTTCCCTGACTTCCAGGGCCTCCTGGACCCGGAAGACCTCCAGTCTTCCTTTATGGCATGACTTTGCTTCTCTTGTGGAGTTGGAATTTGACATGTGTATTGTATGGCAATTTCTGGGAGGGCAGCGCCCCTGACTGCCATGTGTCTTCACTATATTTTTAATGCCCAGCACATAATATTCAATACATATTTATTCAATGAAGTAATGACTCCTGGCTCCAATTCTTATAAGGTAGGTGTATTAGCTTGTTAGGGCTGCTATAACAAAATACCACACACTGGTGGCTTAAACAATAGACATTTATTTTATCATAATTCTGGTGACTGGAATTCCAAGATCAAGGTGACAGCAGGGTTGGTTTGTGGTGAGGCCTCTTTTGCTGACTTGCAGACAGCTATGCTCACTATGTCCTCACATAGCCTTTCTTTTGAGTACATATGCAGAGAGAGAAATCTCTCTGATGTATCTTCCTCTTCTTATAAGGACACTAGTGATATAGGATTGGAAAGCACCCCCTAAATGAAGGGGGCCTCCACCCTCATTTAACCTTAATTATTTCCTTAAAGTCCCTACCTCCAAACACAAGCACTTTGTAGTTTAGGGATTGAACATATGAATTTGGGGAGGACACAGTTTAATCCATAATGTTATGTGACCTTAGGTAAATTCCCTATTTTCTCCAAGCCTTGCCTCTCTCATTCCAGTTGCTTGGGGGGAAGAAACAGTGTTGATCATTAAATGACAGCAAAGAGATAAGCTATGTGAAGCACTCAACACATTATCTGGCACAGAGGGAAAGTTCTGGTTGTTTTTCCCAGAAGCAAAGACTGGAGAGCAAGTAGAGAATTTGAGAGGTGAAGGAAAAACCAAAAGGGGAGTGGAGAAGCGAGATGGGATAGGGAAAGTAGCCAATAAAGTAAAGGGTGCCATTGTCTAATAAGTCAGCAATGAAACAACTAGAGCTTCATCCCAGCTTCATTTCCACTGAGGAAACTTGGGTGCCTATGTAGAACAAATACCACAGAATCACCCCCATCCCTGGGGCAAAAGAGTAGGCGATTTCTGTACCAAAGTCCATCAGTCATTGGTTTTTGTTCACTGCTAAGGGTGTTAATCCTCACTTTCAGCCTGCTACACCTGTAGACAATGGCAAGTATACCAGAAAAAAATCTTTAGGTAATGAGATGCCGAGGCCAGTGGTTGGAAGCCCTGCCAGTTCTGCAGTAGTAAAGCCTGAGGACATCTGGGCATGTCTTCCTCTCTCTGCTACAGTGAGCCCTCAGGAGACCTTGTTTGTTCTCTGTAGTGGTGGTCATAGTAATTGTTAGTTTGCAAAACTAGAGATGCTCCTTGATAAAATGTTCTGGGGCCAAACAAGTGTAAGTAAGGAATGCTTCTTAACATGGTTGTACTCAGGGGGACTCACAAATAAAGCTCTGTTGATGTCCTGCAGTTGAGCTATGAAACTTTTTCTGATCTTTTGATTTCCAGACTTATTTCCACAGTTTTTTTATGCACTATGTACTTGCCTTTTTAGAAATAAAAATTCTCTGTTACATGCTTTGGGGGTAATCGATTCTGATTCAGACCAGGGATGTGACTGTCAAATATTGTAAAGAAGTTTCTCATCTGTTCACCATGAGAGCCTCAGAACAGTGCCTGGCACAGTTGTTCAATAAATGTTTGTTGTTACAACAGAGTCTTAAAGAAATTTCAAAAAAGAATCTGGAGACACTTTTAGTAAAAGCCGTCTCATGAAAAATGACTGGTCTCCAGAATGACTGTTTCGAAAGATTTTGAAAGAAAGTTCAGCTGAATGTACACTTGTTGAAATATTTGCCAAAGCATTTTTTATTCTCCTGGCTTTCTTACCATTCATCCAAATGAAACAGTAGACTTTCCTGCAAAATGAGGACCCATGCTGTTAGATTATTTTCCACTTCAAAGGGAAAAGTGCTTCCTTCCCTGATCCATCTATAAATACAGATCGTGCATGGTACTGATGTCCTTATAGTCCAACTTTTCTAAAAAAGAGTGTTTCAACTTCTATTTCCTCCCCCTCTACTTCGCCATTTTGTTGAACGGTAAGGATTGCAGTTATGACTTCTATTTTTTCGGTCTAAAATGAGTCTCTGGTAGGCAACATATAGATGGGTCTTGTTTTTTATCCATTCTGTCACCCTATGTCTTTTGATTCACTTTCATTCAAAGTAATTATTGATAGATATGTACTTATTGCCATTTTATTACTTGTTTTGTGGTTGTTTCTGAAGATTTACCCTGATCCTTTCCTGTCTTTCTCTTTCGTGTTTTGCTGATTTTCTTTAGTGATATACTTGGATTTCTTCCTTTATTCTTTGAATATTTATTAGTGGTTTTTGATATATGGTTACAATTATGTTTATACATGTTTGTAATCTCTTCTGCAAATAGCAATCTGTATTAGGTTGATGGTCATTTAAGTTTGAACCCATTCTTTCTCCTCTCCTCCCACATTTTAGATATATGTTATTATAATTTATAACCTTTTTTATGTGAGTTCCTTGACTGATTTGTTTTACAGAAATATTCATTTTTACTGCTTTTGTGTTTCTTACCTTTATGCTGTCACTTTTTTTTCCCTCCTTTCCTCTCAAAGTGTCCCTTTCAATGTTTCTTATAGTGCTGATTTAGTAGTCATGAATTCTTTAGTTTTTGTTTTTCTGGGAAACGCTTTATCTTTCCTTCTGTTCTGAATGATAGTCTCAATGGATAGAGTATTCTTTGCTCCAGATTTTCCCATTTAGCACTTCAAATATATCATGCTACTCTCTCGTGGCTTGCAAAGTTTCTGTTGAAAAATATCCCACTAGCCTTAGGGGTTTTCCCTTGTAAATTATGGACTTCTTTGATCTTGCTGCTTTTAAATTTTTTTCTTTATCACTACATTTTGTAAATTTAATTACAATATGTCTTGGTGGGGGTCTGCTTTTTTTTTTAGTGGAAGTTCTCTGTGCCTCTTGAATCTGGATATCTGTTTCCTTCTCCAGGTTTGGGACATTTTCAGCTATTGTTTCTCTAAATAATTTTCTGACCCCTTTTCTCTATCTTCTCCTTCTGGGACTCCTAGAATATGAATGTTACTACATTTGATGGAATCACTGAGTTCTCTAAATCTGTTCTCATTTTGTGTACTTCTTTGCTCTCTCTTTCCTTTAGTCTAATTACTTTCCATTACTCTGTCTTCTAGGTCACTAATTCATTCTTCTGATTCTTCCATCCTGCTGTTCATTCCATCAAGCATGTTTCTCATTTTGCTTATTGAGCCCTTTATCTTTGCTATGTTATTTCTTATTTCTGTGTTAAGGGTCTCACTCATGTCTTTCACTCTTTTCTCAAGTCCAGTGAGGAATGCTTGTGATCATTGCTTTAAATTCTCTATCAGGCATGTTACTTAAATTAGAGGACTTCTAACAAGTGTATCCCCTTGTCAGACAAGCTGGCTGGTTTTTTGTTGTTGGTGGTGGTGGTTTGGTTTGGTTTTGTTTTTGCCTCAAATGTCCTCTGACAAAACCTAAGGCCTTCCTGAGCCTGGTGCAGTTGCCTCAGCTGCAAGAAAGCCCACATGAGAAGTGAGATTTGCAACAAATAGCCTTTTCTCTATAGATCACAGACCCCACTGGCCATCTCATCACTTTTGTCCCACAGTCCTAAGAATGGCAACATCATTGTTTGTTGATCTTTATTACAATGAAAAATTTGGAACCCTAATTATGACACATTCTTTGGAGCTGAGATAGAGGCCTGCAAGGCTGTAAAATAAGTTTGTTTGATTGCCTGCTTGATTAGCCATTTGTATACCCAAATGCCCCCTTGTTAGGCAGGAGTATTTCCGGGGAGATTGCTTATCTTCCTAGCACTAGCAAAGGGCAGGAGCTGGAACATAATAGCATTATATTCACACCCCACATATGTGAATGTTAGCATTTCTAGATAAGAGTGAGGAAAGAGAATGTGATCATCCAATACCTTGTAAGTTAAGTCTCCCTTGGTCTTGCTTGAAGAATGAAAATATGGATATTGGAAGACACAGTCTGTAAAGACAGTGTACCCATACCCATACCTGGTAATCCAATGAGTAGGTTTTTACACTGCTGAGAGGGTGGTTGGGGTCACTTGGAGCCATAGGGGTAGGACACCAATGTGGATGAAACAATGATAATGGACAATAGTATTTCTGAGGCCAAATTTACTTGGGAAACAGGGTATGTTGCCTTTCTTTAGTCAGATGTTGGCCTGGATGCTGCTTTCCAGTGACCCTTGTTTTGTTATTGATTCATGTGTTTTCCCTATTCCTCCTTGCTGAACCCCCCCCACCCCCGGAGAGAAATATAAAGTCTTCCTAATGTCCTTTGCTGTTTTGTTCCTATGTTCCCTCTGTGTTTTGGTTCATCTCAACTTCAAGAATGATGTCTATATTTTTCTAGGAAATGGTAGCTTTTCTAAAACCTGTGGTAATCTGTGAATGGGGTGGGAGAGAGGATAATGATTCTGACTACAGGAGAAGAACCTCTTGAACCTTCATAATGAGGAGGGTGGGAAATATAAGTTAAGTATTAAGTTATTTATTTATTATTTATTTATTTATTTGGAAATTTATTTTTTATTAACATATAATGTATTATTTGCTTCAGGGATACAGGTTTGTGAATCATCAGTCTTACACAATTCACAGTGCTCACCATAGCATATACCCTCCCCTTCGCCCAACCCAGTCCATCATCCAGCCACCCCATCCCTCCCATCCCCCTCCACTCCATCAACCCTCAGTTTGTTTCCTGAGATTAAGAGTCTCTTATGGTTTGTCTCCCTCTCTGGTTTCATCTTGTTTCATTTTCCCCTCCCTTCCCCTGTGATCCTCTGTTTTGTTTCTCAGATTCCTCATATCAGTGAGATCATATGATAGTCTTTCTCTGATTGACTTATTTCACTTAGCATAATACCCTCTAGTTCCACCCCTGTCATTGCAAATGGCAAGATTTCAGGTTTTTTTATGGCTGCATTGTAGTGTGTGTGTGTGTGTGTGTGTGTGTGTGTGTGTGAGTACCACATTTTCTTTATCCATTCATCTGTTGATGGACATCTAGGCTCTTTCCATAGTTAGACTATTGTGGACATTGCTGCTACAAACATTGGGGTGCATGTGCCCCTTCAGATCACTACATTTATATCTTTGGGGTAAATACCCAGTATTGTAATTGCTGGGTCATAGAATAGCTCTATTTTCAACTTTTTGAGGCACCTCCATACTGTTTTCCAGAGTGGCTGCACACCAGCTTGCATTCCCACCAATACTGTAGGAGGGTTCCCCTTTCTCTGCAACCTCACCAACATCTGTCATTTCCTGAATTGTTAATTTTAGCCATTCTGACTGGTGTGAGGTGGTATCTCATTGAAGTTTTGATTTGTAGGAAAAATGAGTAATTTAGATTCAGACGTAACCATAGGAAAGAATGCCAATTCCTATATCATCTGAAGTTTTTTTCATGTCATTTTATTGATAGCCAGCTGTGAATAAAAAAAAAACAAAAACAACTATGTTCTTAATCATTATGCTACACTGCCCTTAACCAAAACCAGTGTCTTCAAATTACTCCATTCTTGAGGTTTAACTTGATCATTTCTTTTCAGTCTTCTTCATGTTTACATATTGAGGGTTAAACACACAAACAAAAGATCCAGGGCTTAAAAGCAAACACATAGAGTGCAAACCCAGAAGTGAAAATTTTCTGAATCTGTTTCATGAGTTCACATGCCAGTCAAATGTAGCTAGAGATCAGTTTCTGGAGTCAGACCCATGTTCAAATCTATGCCACTTCCTCTTAGCCTTGTGGCTTTGGAAGAGTTACTTAAACTCTCTGTGTGCTATTTTTATCATCTATAAAAGGAAATTAACAAATTTGTGGGGAAATAAAACTAGCAATAAAGTGACCACTAAAATGACTTTACTCAATTTCTCATTTCCTTCAGATTCTACTCTACCTCATTTTATAGCCAAACTTATGGAAATAATTGTCTTCATGTGTTTTCTCTGTTTCCTTCCCTCTTTCTCTCTTCTTCAACCTACTCCAGTCTGCTTTCTGCCCCAAATCTGAATGCATGTCCTTTTCTCCCCAGATTTAATGTCCTCTTCCAGTGTCCCTTATCTCAATGAATGGCACAACCATCTGATCTAATGATGCATTTATCATTTATCATACCTCTCTCTCTCTTCATTTTTAATCCATTTCCAAATTCCTCCCTTTTCTCTCCATTTCCATGACCACCACCACCTCTTTCCTGGACTACTGGAAAAGATTCTGAAGTGGTCTACTCTCATCCACCCCACCACCTATCCATTTATTGTTCCCACCACAGCCAGTGCATATTTCTTTTGTGATGAGTTATATTGGTTTATTTGACCATTTTGTTAATGCCTATCTCTTCCACAGAATGTAAGTTCCATGAGGTCAGATATTGCATCTGACTTTGCTTACCACTCTATTCTTAGTGCCTAGGGCTGGAACATTGAAGGCTAAGTAAATATTTTAGGAATGTGTATTCCTTAAATGGGAGTTCCCATTGCTGTCATCATCATCATCATCTTTGTTGTTGTCATTTTCATCATCCATCACCAGGTGATTTCTTACAAAAATACTCTTTTTGCTTTAGATCATAGCCAATTGAGCATCAAAATCTTTAAATCTGCTTGGTCTAAGAAGGTTCTATGAACTTTTTGCATTTGACACTAGCATAGTCATAGTATTTTCATTGCCCTAACACAGAGACAAAAAAATATAAGGATGTCAGAGAATGGATTTGTCTCCTGGCTTTTTACAGTGATCTCCTTTCCTGTTCTGTAAATCATATGTATATTGTTACCTATTGCTACATAAAAAATTACTCTAAAACTTGACAGATTAAAAAAAAAATACCACGGCATTTATGGGGTGCCTGGGTGGCTCAGTCATTAAGCATTTGCCTTCGGCTCAGGTCATGATCCCAGGGTCCTGTGATTGTCCCATATCAGGCTCCCTGCTGAGCAGGGAGCCTGCTTCTCCATCCCCACTACCCCTTCTTGTGTTCCCTCTCTCGCTGTCTCTCTCTCTCTCTGTCAAATAAATAAATAAAATCTTAAAAAAAACCCAGCATTTATGATCTCACAAAATTGGAGGAGAGTGTGACTGTGTCCTCTGGATCAGGGTCTCTCACAAGGCTGCTGTCAAGGTACAGTTATTTCAAAGCCTAGCCTGGGGGAGGACCTGATTCCAAGCTCATCATGGGCTTGTTGACATTCTTCTGATTCTCACTGGCTATTGGCTGGAGACATGAATTTCTTGCCACCTGAGCTGCTTTATAGGGCTACTCACAGCATTGCAACTTGCTCCCTTCAGCCCAAGGGCTCTGAGAGAGAAGAATAAGATGCTGATCAAGAAGGAAGTCACATTCATTTTGTAACCTAATCTCAGAAGGGATATTCCACCACTTTTGTGGTATTCTGTTCATTAGAATCCAGTTATTAGATCCATCCCACACTCAAGGAGAGAGAATTGCACAATGGCATGAATAGGACCATTGAGAGCATCTTAGATAGAAGTTGTCTACTGCAAGGTATGACTTTGTTCTCTCTCGGCAAAAGCACAGCTGTCATTGACTGTTTTAAGTCTTTTCTCCTTTGAGAATCATGGATTGCATATCCTTCAGGGCCCCAATGCCTTGCCATACATTTCTTTCAAAAATGGGAAGGCAGAGGGGAGTAGGGCAAGTTCTGCTAAGAATAGCTCCCAATATAATAGCAACTTTAGTTGTCATTGCATGTTATGCATTGACACTGAATCATGGAGAGGACGCCAATTACTGCTTTTTGTTTGTCTGGGCATCGGTTTCCTAATGACTGACTTTAAGCTTTCTAATGAATATATTAAAAACAGAACTCTAGAGATTATAGATACAGAAGGTGTGTATTTAGACCTTGGGTTTCTTTTCCTCCCTGTAGCCCACCCCACTTTGCACAGAGGTTTTAGTGCTAATTTGAGATCATTCTGAAACTTTTTATGTTTTATCATAATGTACATATCCAATATTTTCCATCTAATTTTGTTGTAAATGCTTCAGATTAAGTCACCTCCTGATTGACTGACTCGTCTATAATTTCTCATGCCCTCACTCTCTTACATCACATCCCATAAGAAGAAAGAAGGGAATAACCTGTATTTAGGAGAGTTTCATTGAAAAAAACTTAGAAAATAAGCAGACGTAGTGTTATAATTTCAAGTAGAGTTCTAAATATGGAATTTTATAAAGGAAAAAATCTTTAAAAAAAGATTTAAAAAAATTAAAAGTAGACCTACGATCATATAACTAGTATCTCCACATTTTGTTTCCTTTTGTGCAGATTGTTTCCCAGAGAAAACTGTCTAAATCCTTGTTGAAGCATGGGAACACAGCAGGGAAATCCTCCATCACGGTAAGCCCTTCCTCAGCAGCCCTCTGTTCAGGTGCCCAGATGGAGCAGCTGTTCCAAACCTGGCAGTAGGAAGCAGACCCTCTGACTATTGGGAGTTTATGCTACAACGGTTTAGCTATCCAGATTACTCCTTTCCTTCTTGTTACTCTTTCCTTCTTTTTCCTTTTTGCCAATACAATTTTGACCTTTTTACCTCTAGGAAAAAGGGATAGAAAAAGGAATTGAAAGTGAGGCCATTCTCTTCTACTAAGCACTTCTGCAGTTAATATATAGGTTTTAGTGGGGGGGGGGCAAAGATGGAGTTGTCAAGAACATTAAGAATATAAAATTGTCTGGGGTTTTCAAATCATCAAGCTACCTATCCCTGCCTCTCATTTTTTTTGAGAATTAAAAATCTGCTCTCATAGCCATTAGTCCTAGGTTAGGTTTGTTTCCTAAGGATCAGAGAACTCAGCATTTAACTCTCCTCTTTAATGTATTAGTTTGGAATTATGTTATTGTATTTAGTAGCCACTACCCACATGTGATTATTTAAACTTCAATGAAATTATTCAAAATTAAATAAAAGTAAATACCCATACCTTACACTAGCCATATATCAAGTGTTCAGTAGTTACATGAGGCTATAAATGTGAAGAAGGAAACAGAGAACCAGATTCAAGAGGCACAGAAATCCCCCAACAAACTCAACCCAAGGAGGTCCACACCAAGATACCCAGTAATTAAAATGGCAAAACATAGTGATAAAGAATTTTAAAGGTTGCAAGAGAAAGCTAGGCATTTACATACAAAGGAAACTCCATAAGGCTATCAGCTGATTTTTTTTTATTATTATTCTTTGCCACAGGGGTACAGGTCTGTGAATCATCAGGTTTACATCTTTCACAGCATTCACCAGCTGATTTTACAGCAGAAACTTTGTAAGCCAGTAGAGAGTGGCACAATATATTCAAAGTGCTGAAAGGGAAAAAATTGCAACCAAGAATACTCTATTCCAGCAAGGCTATCATTCAGAATAGGAAATTCTGTTTGTTTCCCAGACAAACAAAAATTAAAAGAATTCATGATCACTAAACTAGCCTTACAAGGAATGTTAAGGGAGACCTTGTGAGTGGAAAACAAATACCACTAGTAAGAGTAAGAAAAATAGGAAGTATAAAAGAAAAAAAAATAAGTTTATCTATAAAAATCAATCAAGAGTATCACAAAATAAAAGGATGTAAAATATGATACCAAATATCTGAAACATAAAGGGGAGAGGAGTAAAGAATGAGTTCAAAATTAAGTAACCATCATCTTAACATAGACTGCTATAAGCAGAAGATATTATATATAAACTGAATGGTAACCACAAATCAAAAAACAGTAATAGATATGCATAAAATAGAGAGTAAAGAATCCAAATATTTTTCTAAAGAAAGCCAACTAATTGTGAGAGAAAAGAACAAGGGAAGAAAGGAGCAGAGAAGAACTACAAAAGCAACCATAAAATAAGTTAAAAAATGGCAATAAATATATACATATCAATAATTACTTTGAATGTAAATGGACTAAATGCTCCAATCAAAAGACATAAGGTGATGGAGTAGATTTTAAAAAAAAGACTCATCTATAGGCTGCCTGTAAGAAACTTATTTCAGGTCTAAGGACACATAGGCACTGAAAGTGAAGGGATAGAGAAACTATCATTCAAAATGAAATAAAATGGAAGCCAAAGTTACAATACTTATATTGGACAAAAGAGACATTAAAACAAAGGTGGTAACAGGGACAAAGGAGGACACTACATAATCATAAACAGTACAATCCAACAAGAAGATATAAAAATTGTAAATAGGTGTGCACCCAACATGGGAGCATCCAAATACATAAAGCAGTTAATAACAAACATAAAGGAACTAATCAATAGTAATACAATAGTAGTAGGGGATTTTAACACCCTACTTACTTCAATGGATAGATCATCCAAAGAGAAAATCAACAAAGAAACTGTGGCTTGAATGACACACTGGACCACATGGATTTAACAGATGTATTCAGAACGTTCCATCCTAAAATAGCAGAATGCACATTCTTTTCAGGTGCATATGGACCATACTCCAGAATAGATAACATATTAGGCCACTAAACAAGTCTCAACATATTAAAAAAGATGGACATCATACCATGCATCTTCTCTGAAACTAGAAATCAACCACAAGAAAAAACATAGAAAGCACACAAATACACAGATGTTAAATAATATGCTACTAAACAGTGAATGGGCCAACCAAGAAATCAAAGAGAAAATAAAAGAATACATGGAGACAAATGAAGATGAAAATACAATGGTCCAAAATCTATGGGATACAGCAAAGGCTGTTCTAAGAGGGAGGTTTTTTTTTTTTTTTTTTTTTTTAAGATTTTATTTATTTATTTGACACAGAGAGAGAGATTACAAGTAGGCAGAGAGGCAGGCAGAGAGACAAGGAGAGGAGAAAGCAGGCTCCCTGCTGAGCAGAGAGCCCAATGCGGGCCTCGATCCCAGGACCCTGAGATCATGACCTGAGCCGAAAGCAGAGGCTTTAACCCACTAAGCCACCCAGGTGCCCAAGAGGGAGGTTTATAGCAATATAGGCCCACCTCAAGAAATAAGAAAAGTCCCAAATAAACAACCTACTTTATATCTAATGGAACTAGAAGAAGGATAACAAACAAAACCTAAAATCAGTAAAAGGAAGGAAATCATAAAGATTGGAGCAGAAACAAACAAAAGAGAGACTAAAAAAAAAAAATAGAACAGATAATGAAACCAGGAGCTGGTTCTTTGTAAAGATCAGTAAAATTGATAACATTTTAACCAGACTTTAGACTTATAAATAAAATGAGAAAGGGGAGAAATAACAACTGAGACCACAGAAATACATAATTGTAACAAAATATTGCAAAAAATTCTATACCAGCAAATTGGACAACCTAGTAGAAATGGATAAATTCCTAGAAATACAACCTCCCAAAATTGAATCAGGAAGAAATAGAAAATTTGAACAGACCAATTACTAGCAATGAAATTGAATCAGTAATGAAAAAACTCCCAGCAAACAAAAGTCCAGGGCCAGATGACTTCACAGGTGAATTCTACCAAACATTTAAAGAAGAGTTAACACTTATTCTTCACAAACTATTCCAAAAAGTAGAAGAGGAAGGAAAACTTCCTAATTCATTCTATGAAGCCATTTTTATACTGATACCAAAACCAGACAAAAACATTGCAAAAAAAGAGAACTACAGGCCAGTATCTCTGATGAATGTAGGTGCCAAAAATCCTCAACAAAATACTAGCAAACAGAATCTAACAATACATTTAAAAAATCTTTACCACGATCAGGTGGGATTTGTTCCTGAGATGCAAACGTGGTTCAGTATTTACAAATCAATGTGATGTATCACATAAATAAAAGAAGGGATAAAAATCACATGATCATATTAATAGATGCCAAAAAAGCATTTGACAAAGTGTAACAGCCATTCATGATAAAATCCCTCAATAAATAGGATTAGAGGAAACACACTTCACACGATATATGAAAAACCCACAGCTAACATTATACTCGATGGTGGAAAATTGAGAGCATTTTCTCTAAGGTCAGGAACAAGACAGAGACGTCCATTCTCACAACTGTTATTTGACATAGTGCTGGACTTCCTAGCCACATCATCAGACAAAAGCAATGAAGGAAAGACATCCAAATTGGTAAGGAAGAAGTAAAATGTTCCCTATTTGCAGATGACATGATACTACATAAAGAAAACCTAAACACTCCACCAAAAAACTACTAGAACTGGGGCACCTGGGTGGCTCAGTCAATAAACATCTGCCTTTGGCTCAAGTCATGATCCCAGGGTGCTGCGAATGAGCCCCACATCAGGCTCTCTGCTCAGTGGGGAGCCTGCTTCTCCCTCTTCCTCTGCCTGCCATTTCCCCTGCTTTTGTGTGTGTGCTTTCTCTGTCAAACAAATAAATAAAAGTCTTTAAAAAAATACTGATAAATGAACTTAATAAGGTTGCAGGATATAAAATAAACATATAGAAATCCATAGAATTTTTAGGGACTAATAATGAAACAACAGAAAGAGAAATTAAGAAAGCAAACTCATTTACTATTGCATCACAGAAGATAAAATACCTAGGAAAAATTTAATCAAGTAGGTGAAAGACCTGTACTCTGAAAATCATGAGAGATATTGAAGATGACACAAACAAGTGGAAAGATACTCCATGCTCATGGTTTGGAAGAACAAATACTGTTAAAATGTCCATACTACCCAAAGCAATCTGCACATTCAACACACTTTCTGTCAAAAGACCAACAACATTTTTCACAGAACTAAAATAGGCAATCCTAAAATTTGTATGGGACTACAGAAGACTCCAAATAGCCAAAACAATCTTGAAAAAGAAAAACAAAGCTAGAGGTATCACAATTCCAGATTTCAATTTGTACAGTGAAGTTGCAGCAATCAAAACAGTATGGGACTGGCACAAAAATAGGCACATGGATCAATGGAACTGAATAGAAAGCCCAGAAGTAAACCCACATTTATATGGTCAATTCATCTTTAACAAAGGAAGAAAGAATATGCAGTGGGAAAAAGACTGCCTCTTCAACAAATGGTGTTGGGAAAACTGGATGGCTAAATGTAAAAATGAAATTGGACCACTGGCTTACACTACACACAAAGATAAACTCAAAACAGATTAAGGACCTAAATGTGAGACCTAAACCTGTAAAAATCCTAGAAATAGAAAGTTATTTCTCTGACATTGGAAAATAGCCACTTTTTTCTAGCTATGTTTCCTGAGGCAAGGGAAACAAAAGCAAAAATAAACTATCAGGGCTTCATCAAAATAAAACATTTCTGCACAGCAAAGGAAGTGATCATCAAAACTAAAAGACACCTACTGAATAGGGGAAGATTTGCAAATGACATTTCTGTCCAAAATATATAGAGAACTTACACAGCTCCACATCCCAAAAATAAATAATCCAATTAAAAATGGGCAGAAGACACTTCTCCAAAGACATATTGACGGGCAACAGACATATGAAAAGATGCTCAATGTCACTCACCAGGGAAATACAAATCAAAGCTACAATGAGATATCACCTCACCTGTCAGAATGGCTAACATCAAAAACATATGAAATAACAAGTGTTGGTGATGATGTGGAGAAAAAGGAACCCTCTTACACTGTTGGTATAAATGCAAACTAGTACAGCCACTGTGAAAAACAATATGGAGTTTCCTCAAAAAATTAAAGATAGAAATACTCTATGATCCAGTAACTGCACTATTGGGTATTTACCCAAAGAATACAAAAACATTCATTTGAAGTGGTACATGAACCCCTATGTTTATTGCAGCATTATTTACAATAGCAAAATTATGGAAGCAGCCCAAGGGTCCATGGATAAATGAATGGATAAAGAAGAGGTGATATTATATATATATATATATATATATATACACACACACACAATATATGTGTAATATATATACAGTATATAATATATATACTGTATATATATAATGTATAAATATATATATATGCCTGGAATATTATTCAGTCATAAAAAATAGTGAAATCTTGCCATTGGCAGCAACATGGATGGAGCTACAGAGTATTATGCTAAGTAAAATAAGCCAGTCAGAAAAAGACAAATACCATATGATCTCACTCATATGTGGAATTTAAGAAACAAAACAAACAGAGGAAATGATTTTTAAAAAGTAGAGAGACACAAACCAAGCATAGACTCTTTACTATAGAGAACAAACTGATGATCCCCAGAGGGGAGGCCGGGGGGCTGAAATAGCAGATGGGGATTAAAGACTACAGTTACCATGATGAGCACTGAGTAATGTACAGAATTGTTGTATCACTATATTGTACACCTGAAACTGGTATAATACCGTATTTTAACTAACTGGAATTTTAAAAAATTAATAAAAAAGTAATTACGTGTGGCTAGCAGCCACTGTATTGGACAGTGCAGATTACAGAACATTTCTGTCATCACATAATGTTCAGTTGGGCAATACTGAAAGTTTTTCTAAATAAAACCTTAAAATTTCAAGTAAAGCTCCAGTATGTAAAACTTTGGCATCCCGTTTTAGAGCCCTTGAGAAAGATAGAGAAAGTGGGCTGATCATTGTCTAGACAAAAGAAAAAAAAAAGGTAGAAAAATATACCAGGAAAATCTGAATTGCAGGGGAGGGGGAGCAGTAATTGACAGGCAGCAAACCTCCTGAGGTCCTTTGAACATTCCTTTTTAACTTGAAAGTGACTGATTGATTAAAAAAAAAAAAAAGTTAAAGTCAATTTTAAGGGAAAAATGCAAAAAGGTTTCCTGTGGTGTAAGTTATGACCACTCTCACAAGCGCTTACCTGAATTTGTTGCTTGAGAATTTTAAATGATGAATTCATATCAAGCTTTTTCTTTTTTTACTTCCATGTTCAATCCATACAAATGTTCAAAGAGACTTTGAAGACTCCATGGGTACTCTAAAAACTCTTGGATCCAAAGGCTCACTCCCAAAGCATACCAACCTAAAGAAGCTTTGGGATGGTGAACCCAGCTTTGAGATTTGCCTTTGGCCTTTGTTCTTTCCCAGAAGAACAATACCTCATCTTGCCACCTTTCCTCTAAGACATCTTGGGAATTTTGCTCCTCCACATATCCCAGAAAAATTTAATCTCCTTCTTCATTTTAAATATTTAAATACTTCTCTTAATCTTGGGTCCTTGGATGAGAAGATGGCTTCAAAGTCTTCTGGAAAACACTTGAAAATATGTGAAAATTTTTTCCTTTAGGTGATTGCAGAAGAATTATCTGGCAATGATGACTACGTTGAACTTGCATTCAATGCACGGAAATTGGATGACAAGGTAAAGTGTTTGGCATTAACCTTACTGAAGGAAGTAATAAAGCTAGCACACAAAGTTTAATCAGATTTTCCCCTGCAGCTGTTTTTTCCCTTTCAATCCACATTATTAAACAGATCAAAGATTTCAGGGAGGTCTGCAAAGTAAGACTTTGCCCAAGTTGAGAAGCAGTTGATCCGAAGGGGGAGGGACTATAATTAAAAAGAAGACAATTTTGTTATGCCAAGGCTTCATTTGTTCCCAAATGCCCAGGTCAATGTGCACAGGTAAATATGTTTTAACCCTATTGCTAGGGACATTTCATAAGAAAACAGATGACATGAATGGGAGAAGTGACATTTATGAAGCACCTTTATTTTCCAAGCACTGGGTTAAGAGCTTTTCATGCATTATCACATTTAATCATTCCTATAACTCCCACTTAGCAGGCATTATTAACTTTGTTTTGCAGATGAGGAAACAGATTCAAAGATGAAGTAATTTGTCTAAGGTCACTCCACGTGTTAGTCCAGATAATCCCAGAAACAGGATTAAATAGGCAAGGATTTTATTAAGAGCATTGGGAGGAAATCTGCAGATCGCAATGCAAGTCTGACCATGAGTAAAGAGAGAGGGAGAAAGGGGTGGGCGGCAGTGTCCTGGAATGCCATCCAGTCTGAGGAAGGTTAAGCAAGGCTGTCAGGGAGCCCTAGGGCCAATACTGACCAGCAGGAAAGTTTCATGTCCCCCATGCCTGCCTTTATATCTGCTATCCATGCAGGCACTAGCCGGGAGCGACCCACCGGAGACCTGGCCTCAGTGCAAGTATGTAGAATAAGGGATGTATTTCAGGGCACAGCAGCTGGGGCCCTTGGTCAGTTACATTCCCTGTAGTGGGAGTTCCGTGAGGCAGTTTTCTTGGCTACCATATCCTGCTGATAAGTGGTTAAAACCGAGGGTTCATTTCCATGTCAGTTCCAGGGGAGTCTGACTCCCATCTGTATTCTTTCTCTTGTATCTGACAACTTCCACCCAATCACAGGCCATGTTAGTCTTACATATACAGAAAAAGTTCCTCAGTCTCCACTCCTTGAAAAAGGGGAGGAGTGTCCTTTCCAACCTCACTATATATTTGCGATTTCCCTCCAACCATATCCTTAAGTCAAAAACACATCACATTAATAAATATATTCACAAAGAGCTCTATTTTCCTAGAGCAGCACTAGAGAACCTGGGATTTGGGGAGGTGGTGCCACTTTTTCAGATAATTGCTGACATGCGTTAGGCTGAAAAAGGTAGAGCGATGTATCAAGCAGTTCCCTAAAATCTTAGGCAGCTGGCATATCACGTTCATTTTCACCTAAGAACAGTACTCAGGCCATTTATGTGTTCATTAGTTCATTCTTTTATTTGTTCATTCACCAAACCTTTGTAGCATGCTTGTTATGCATCAGGTGGTGGGGTAAAGACATGCTTTAAACCATTCCCACAGCTGAACCTGTAATTCACCACTTAACTAAGTGAAATGTAAATTTAAACTACAAAAGACATAAATAATGTCATAGCCATGATGGGATGTGATAATTGATGTATAACTGCTGACTGGAGAAGGTTAATTCATCCTGCTTGGAGACATCAGGAAAGACTTTGTCCTTATGAATTAATTATATTTGGATTTTTTTAGTGTCCTGAGTAGATTATGTGAAACTTTCATGAACTTCTACCTTTTGCCATTAGCTTGAACTAGGTGCTGGGAACTGTGGTGTACACTGATGTCAGTTGGGTATTAGCTCTAAATCCTCACTTCCTTTTGGCTGTTATGTTCTTTCTCCCCCATCATCTCCCCAAGTTTTGGAACAGCTCACCAAACTGCTTTGTAGTATCTTTCCTGGTGCCATTATAAGCCATTGGGTCAGTGTACAGCAGTTTGAAGCTGCTATGCTAATGGCTTATAATGGCTTCTTTCTACTTAATAGTCTCTTAAGCACCTCTAATCTGCCCTCTAACTGATTTCTGTTACAGTGCAAGAGGACTTGGGGGTTTCTTAGAGAGCCCATTAGCTCTGACATGTTTTAACAGTCTCCCTTCATTCCAATGAGTACTTGCTCGCAAAGCTGATAAAACCTCATGCAGCACTTAATATGGTTCTAGGTGGCCATTCTCACCTTTGTCTGGGTTGATTATCCAAGGCCCTGGTTACCACTAAGCGTCACTACCCCAAAGCTGTAGACTCCAGGTCATTCATAATGTGGGTATCTTGCCCAGTTTCCTTAGTAATCCAGAGAGGAGCAGGTCCTGATCAGCACAAAGCAGAGGCCATTGTTCCTCTTTGGAGTAAAACGTCAGTGCTCTCAGGTGGAAAAAGGGAAAAGTAGCATTAAGGAGTAAGATGATACCATGAAGATCACCTCAAACAACATCTTCAGGAAACCAAGGCTCAGCAAGTTCTGATGATTTACTCAGATACTACTATTGCTGAGAATACTGATTAATAGACAGTATTGGTTATCTATTGCTGCATAGGAAACCATCTCAACACCAGTGACTTAACTATTCTACTACATGTCATGGTTTTGAGGGTCAGAAATGGAAGCAAGTTTCAATGGGGCAATTCTTACGCTTCTTATGATGTTGACAGAAGTCACTCAGTGATACTCAACTCGGGGAGGAGCTTGTATGGAGAGTTCAGTCTAGCTTTGCTCATATTCCTGGCATATGGGATGTCTGAAAGGCTGGCCTCAGCTTAGCTGGTCAACCAGAGTGCCTACATAGTGGTCTTGGGTTAGTCCCATTTCCCACACAGTGGCTGGTTTTCCCAGAGAAAGCATCCTGAAAGAACAGAGAAGTTGTGTGGCCTGTTCTGACCTAGCCTTGGAAGTCATCGAGTATCAATTCTGCTGCATTGTGTTAGTTACATGTAAGTCATAAGGCCAGCCCAGGGTCGAGGAGAGAGGAGTTAGATTCCACACCTTGATGCAGGAATGGCAAAGTCATATTCTAGAAAAGCATGTGGACAGTGGACATGGTGGTAGCCATCTTTGGAAAATGCAATTTGCCAGTTTTTTTGTGATAGAATCATAATAAGATAGTACAATTATTTCATGTCACAACTGTAAAAATTGTTTCAAGTTTCTTAAGGAGGACCTCTTTTTAGCTTTTAGAATTCAATGATATTGTAGCTATCTACATGTTAGCAGTTGAACTTATATCTATTAATTGAGAAAATATCTCATGACTAAAAGCAACTGAGATAAAGGTCTTAATTTTCTAAATTTTGTTCATAAGAATCATGAGACTAATTTCTGTATACATTGGAAAACTTTCAGTATGAACATGTGGGGAAGGTACATTATATCCAATTCAGACAATGGTTATAAGACATCAGGATCCCCAGTCCCCTTGTTATCATTCTGGTAACGTTTAGATATCCGAATATGTCAGGTAGAAAGCCTCTGGTCTAATGCAACTGCCTTCTTTTACAGAGAGAATGTTGAGGTTCAGAGATGTCAAATGACTTACCCAAGGCCACACATAAACACACACACACACACACACACACACACACACACACACACACACACACAAAATCAGTGACAGAATGGAACTTAATCAGGTTGCCTAATCAAAATCTAAATTTTTCTTCAGGGCAAGGGGTTAATGAACACATATTGAATTGGTTTCTAGATATGGAGGACTTGGTAATTTTCCCATGTATTTCAGAGAAATAAGAAGCCAAGGAGGAAGGAGGTGAAGGTATAGGCAGCTGTCCTCCAAGTGTTGTCCAAGGTCCCAAGACCCTTTCAAGGGACTACATGAGGTCAAAATTCTTTTCATAATAATACCAAGATATTATTTTCTTTCCTCATTTTCATTCTCTCACATGCATACAATGGTTTTTCTGGAAGTGGCACGATGCCTGATATCACAACAGATTAAATGCAAAACATATATGAGAATCCTGCTGCCTTCGATTAAGCCATTAAGTTATTAACTGATTTCGAAACATGTAAAGGAATGTCATTTTTTTGGATTTTTTTTAAATGTGGAAAATACAATTGTCTTCCATTATAATGCTATTTTTGTTATGATGTACTGGGTTTGTTTTTATATTTTTAAAATGATATAACAAATGAGTGTTTTTTTAAATTTCATTTTTAGTTTATAATAGAGTAAATACCGATAGATAAAATCTACATAAACAAAAGCTCCGTGGGCTCCTCAATAATGTTTAAGGGTGTAAAGGAGTTTTAAAACCAAAGAGTTTGAGAACTGCTGTTGTAGGCTATACCAGGGGGCACTAAGTACCTTGCAAACCACAGTGAGAAAGAAATACCCCTTTTCTTTTGATAGAAATAGTCAGTTTTAACTTGCCTTTCCAATGTTGTCAGCAGACCAGCAGCCATCTACCTAAGATGGAAATCCAGAGTCCTTGAAATCTTCAAGGACTTCAATGGCAGGCACAAATAAAATAAATTAGGTTTGCAAGAAATAACTTATTTATCTAATGTTAATGCAGTTCACTTAATGGAGAGGTGGACTTTCTAATTTCTAAAAGCACATTTATTACATTAGCAGCTAGTTGGCAATTAAACTAATAAGTAGAGAAATGACTATAATCACTTAAGAACATTCAAGCTAACAAAGAATATTCTTTGTCCTCTCTTTCCTGAGAAAGTATTCATGTTGGTGTGCTGGAACTGATTCTCACACTGGTGGTCACCACATCTGTAGCAGTATCATTATACAGTACATTTTTAGTGTTCCCACAATGCTAGATTGATGGGGTACTGTATAAACAAATAACACTCTAAAGCAGAGGTCAGCAAACTTTTTCTATAAAGGACCAGATGGTAAATATTTTAGACTTGCAGACCATATAGTCTCTATCCCAGCTACTCAGCTCTGCCTTTGGAGCGGATATGTAAATGAATGACTGTGGCAGTGTTCCAATAAAACTTTATTCACAAGAACAAGCAGTGAGCAGGATTTAGGCCGCACACCATAGTTTACCAACCCCTGTTCCAAAGCAACATTAAATCTCTACCTGCTGGGCTGTGATTTTACTATGTTCAAGTGTGCCTGCCTAAAAACTAATCTAACCTGAGTTGATGATAGCAAGTTATAATTAATGAGCATCTGCAGTGCACGAGGTGGCAGGTGTCTAACCTGCATTATCCCCAAAACTCAAAACCGTATTCCCAAAGGTGGAAATTATTATTTGCATTTTACAGATGAAGCATAGTAAGGTTAAATAAACAGTTTGCCCAAAGACACAAGAGTAGGAAGCTATAGAGTTTCAGTATGACCCCAAATCTTTCAGATAATCTTTTCTTATTCCAATATTTCATTTTTAATATTACTGTCATAGAAATGCACTGCTTCCTTTTCTATTCCAAACCTCAGCTGATTGCTTATTGCCCTCTTGCATGACTAAATTTCTTTCATATTGTACTAAAAGGACAGAGTGATATGGTGTCCAAGTTATTAAAAATTTCACCATCACAAAACTTCAGTAAAATGCCTATATCATTAACCTTGCTTATACTGAGCTGTCCCAAGGGCCATCTTAATACTCCAAGCAAAAACAGCCAAAAATTCCAGATTGTGTCACATAACCATACAATTAGACCAGAGTTGTGTTTTTAAACTACAAATTTTTGAGTGTACATTTAAGATATTTTTGAGCTGCTTATGAATTGTTTTATTTCCAATAATCAGATGCCTTCTTAGTAGTAATCATCCCTAATAGTTGCGTAGTGCTTTACAAAGTGTTCTCATATATCGTCTCTTCTATTGATAATAATTGTGGCAGCACCACTTTTCGAGTGCTTATCATTGCCAGGTGCTAGACTCCACACATTGCATGAATCACCTCCTTTAATTCTTCCACTATTGCAGGAAGCAAAAGGTAACATTCTCTCCAATTACCGACCAGGAAACTGAGACTTGAGGAAATTAAATACCTTGCCCCAGATCATGCAGACTGCATACAGTGGAGTCAGGATTTGAAAGCAGTTCTAAAGGCAGTGTGCCCATATTAGATTTTCAGTTACTTGAGGGCAGAGCTCATATCTGATCTTTCCTTCCTTTATTTATAGTATGTCCTCTTGACAACATCTCTGTGCTAAGTCTAAATAGTATTTAAAAAGAATATAAAATAAAATAAAAGAGGCACTGCAGTATACTACCAGGAGGAAAAATAAGTATTAAAGTGTATATAAAGTATGATTACAAATATATTTTTAAAAGAAAGAAAAGAAAATTATGTCTAGATTCTAGAGAAGTATTTATCAGAATGTTATTGATACTTGTGGAATTATGGGTAAGAATGTGGGCTGTTTTTTTACTTCTTTTTTCTATATATTCTATTTTTAAGTAAAATAATTTTTAGAAGTTTAAAATTATCAATGAAAGGAAAAAGAAAAATAATGGATAGAGTTCCACCAGTGTGGTCAGCAATTTTAAGTGCAATTCACCAACATGTTCCCTGAGGGAACAATGATCTATTGAAGGGAACAAAGCCTGAAGCTCCTGGAGAGGAGTCCAAGGGCACCTAGGAGCAAGCGAATGTGCCTCACATCCAGTATCAAAGGGAGGTTCCAGTTTTTTAAGACGAGTGTTGAAGCAGAAATAAGGGGGGATGAGGTGTGAATGTCTTGAGTAAATGGGTAGAGGTAGGAATCAACTAGCAGTGTGTCTGGGAAGGAAAAGGGCCATTTTGATGGACGGACAAGGTTTGCAGGACAGCCTTATTGACAAAAGCAGTCACTGTGGGTTCTTGACAAGATGAAGGCTGTGGTAATTTGGTACCTTTGAAAACAGAGTGCAAGGTATATTCTGGACTCTGGATATTGTGGCGCATCATGTTTAGCTCTGGGTAGGGTGGGAGGACCACAAAGGGGGAGACAGATAGATCCATCTCCCATCTTTTTTCTTTCTAAAGTGCCCTGCAAAGTTTCTAGGCTGATATTCTTTTTTATATATTTTATTTTTAAGGAATCTTTACACCCAAGGTGGGGCTCAAACTTACGACTCCAAGATCAAGGTCACATGCTCTGCTGACTGAGCCAGTCAGGCACCCCAGGTTGATATTCTTTACTCTATAGAGCCAGTCATATTAATTTTTCTGCTCCACATCCATCATTGGTTGCCAACTGCTTCCCAAGGCATGTGCAAAGCCTTTGGATAAGCATTTAAGGCCCTTCATAGCATGGAGCTGACTTTGCCAGGATGGTCTAAAACCCCTCCCCTACACATCCTTAGGCTGCAGTGGAATCAACCTGCCTAGGGTGCCCCTCTGTTTACTCTTTCACACCTTCATGCAGTTTGTTTCCTCCCTAGAAATACCTCCTCACAACCATATTTTCCAGTGCAAATCCATCAACTCTCTCTGTTGTCTGCTGTACATTCATTCATTCATTCATTCTTAGCCTTGGGTTACATTTATTTGTGTACTTGTCTTACCACCAAACCAGATGGTACTTTTGGAGGGTTGAGACCAAATTTTATCCTTCCTTGTATATTAACATCAAGCACAAGACTCTATGGTCAGTGTATTCCCTGAGAATATTTTGTTGAGCTGAAGACTAGGATGGCTATGGGCTTCATTTTGCTTTGCTGCCAGTTGGAATTCTCGGGGGGGGGTCACCTGATGAAATACATAATAAGAGTGTGGTAACTAAGGCTGCGGCTCAGATAGCTTCCTATTCTATACCAGGTATTCATGTCATTCATTCATTTATATATGTATTCATTGATACATTCAGTAAACACTATGTACCACTAAAGCCTAGACATTATTGAAGATGAGGAAATTGTAGAGATATAAAAGAAAATCAGACACAGTTCCTCCTTTCTGAAAGTTTATAATCCATTGGAGTAAAAAGTAAGTTTAAAGAAAGATATAGCTATGATTATTTCCAGTAATGAAGTACCCGCTTGTTTTACATTGTTCTTCCACTTAAAGTGGCTAGAAACACTGGGTAAGGTGCAAGTGACATCTGTTTGGGGATCCTAAGGCAGTCAAGTTTTAAGGGGCCAAAATAGGAGAGAAATCCACTGAAGTGATTCAGGCATTCTATCCAGATTTTCTACTGAAGGCAATTCCTCAAGCCTGAGTCATAGAACACCATGGATAGAGAGGCTAAGAAGCCTAGCAGAAAATAGTTACTAAGAAATAAACTGAGAAGAGGTCTTTGTCATCTCATGGGCCTAGAGAAGCAAACTGAAGTTCAGGGATACTGAGAGAGCTAGGGTTCAAGAGTCATAGATGCTTCAGAAAAACAGTCTCAGTGTCTTTTCCTCCTAAGACAATCACTAATTAGCAAACAGCAGCACAAAGAGAAACTGAACAAAAAACCAGAGCTACGAGATTATGGAGATAAACAAAGCATTTGAGAGTCTCACAAAAATTAGCATTTGAGTGCGTGCCAAGGAACAACAGCCCTTATAAACACAAAGCCTTTCAGTTAGAGCCCTTTAAAGACAATATTCAAAGAATAAATGAATCAAATATATATATTGTGCCTTTAAAGATTTTTGAAGAAACTAATCTCCAAATAGCTCAATCCTAATGGAATTCAGGTAACTTCCCCCATTCCAATGGCTTGCCAGAAGCTAGAGACTCATCTGAAGCCTTTATAATGTTTCTTACACAGTGTCTGGTATACCAAGAGGCAGAACCAAGAAACAGAAAATAAAAACAGATCCACAGGTGATCCAGATATTGCCATCATCAGACAGAGGCTTTAACAATAGCTATAATTAATATGTTTAAGACAACAGATATGTTGCTTTTCAAACAACATCATTGGAATTGATCTTTGAAGAATACTTTGGGTTTTATTCAACCAAGAATGTACTTCTCAAAGGACTTGGAGTTCAGATGCAGCCCTCTCTAGCCAAGGGTGGATCACAGAGATGAAGAACAAAGCAGAGAAGGTCAAATCCAGTGGCATTTGATTCAAGGCAGGATCAAATATGGGTAGGTGGGGAATGACTAATTTTTGTTTATCTATTTTAGGATTTCTTCAGTAAATCTGACCCATTTCTGGAAATTTTTCGTATGAATGATGATGCAACCCAGCAGCTTGTACACCGAACTGAGGTGAGAAGAGTCATCTTCAGCTGTGCCATCACATCTCCTAAGATAATAAATTGACCTGTTTCTAGAAGGCCCTTATATTTCTTGATATCTTTAGCTATGCACTCAGACCTGAAGTCTTCACTGTCTTTAAGAGGACTCTCTGCATTTGTAGCTTTTTTTAATTCTCAGTTTAGATATTAGAAGACTCTCTCTCACCCAAATTTTCCATTGTTGACCTTCAACACAGATAGTCAGCAATTTATTAATAATAAAAATATGAATATTAGCAAACATTTAATGAGAGTGACTAGTGCTAAGCATTGTGCTAAGTGACTTATATGCATTATTTTATTTACTTCTCACAACAATTCCTTGACATGATTATTATTATCCCCATTTTATAGTGTATTAACTGACCTTTTGGGGAGTCAAATGACTTTCCAAGTTCTCATAGTTAGCAAGGGGGTAGAGCAGAGGTTTGAACCGAGTGTGTTTGGCCTGAGCTTCACTGAGCCAATCTGCCTCCCCAGTAAAAGTTTGTACAGTGGGCTGATGTCAGGTCTATCAAATGAACAGCTTCCCTGTTTCAGTTGCCACTTTATCTAGCTGCATCTTCTTCTCGAGCCCCCTCCTCTTTCTCCCTGGGGCTCCAAACCTTATCCCTTATTACCCCCACCACCACCCAGTACCACACACTCATTCAACAACCAACCCTGGTCTCCATTTTTTATTTTATTTACAAGCTAGTCCAAGAGAGTCTGTGGGGATGAGAAGTATATTGGTAAGGAGGGTGTGGGGTTATTGTGATGAATGACAGAGCTGAGAGAAGACTATTGTGTATACACACACACACACACACACACACACACCAGTGGTAGAGTAAAGGAAGAAGAAACCCTCATCATTTTCATAGTATGGTATTGTGGATGCCATGTTCCCACTACCTCACATTAGAAATCCATTTCCATTTTCCTGAAGTAATAGAGTTGCAAGTAGCATTAGGGGAACTTTTTGTGTCAGATTTAAGATAGGCAAGAATTAAATAGTCTTGAATGGGCAAAGTCTATGGATATCATCTGGTACATAGCTGGCATTTAATAAAATGTGCTTAATAAAAGAATGGATTAATGGAGTTGAGTATAGGTAGTATGTCTACTACATGTTATAGTACAATGTGATTATCTGGACTTTAAGCCCTAGGGAGTAAATTGAGGTGCAGTAGTTTCCTTGGGTGGCACCTAATGGCCACCACCAAATAGAGTCTTTCTCACACATAGAGATTTCTTTGATGAGACAGACTTCTTCCAGGAAAAGTAAATAAACTTGGTGAGAATTAGAAGTGGTGTGTCCATTCATGCTTTTGTTCCAGTCAGTGAGTGAGGATTTTAATGTGCAGACAGAAAAGAGATGGGGGTTGTATTATTAGACTTCTCTCACAAGATCCCCCTCTCCTCTGCTCCTGACAGCAGTCTTTTTCTCATTATTGGTATTGGTAAATTCTCCTATTCCCAAGAATCTCTAGAACTCCTACCATACCTCATTGTTGAGAGACTTCTGAAGTCTCACTAAAATGTGATTGTAAAGTTTTCTAATGAGTCATCAACATGACATTGATTTTTTTCCTCTTTTTTATTCAACAGGTACGAAATAAATACTAAGCAATACCATTCTCTTGGGGGAAGTACGCACACGCACACACACACACACAGATTCTAATTTCATAGGAAATTTCTAGTTGAAACTTTGATCTGCTATTGAGTTTTTCAGAACTGTTGCAATGAAATATCATCACTTCTTAGTGTTTTTATATAAAGAAGAGAACTTTAAATTAACTCATACACTTTTGTCTAACTTTTCTTCTCACTATTACTTTGATCATCCCCAGGGTATCAGGGTATAAGACAAAGCCCCATAGGAACATTACTTTTGTACTTTAATGCATTAAAAGAAATTTAATAATGAGTCCATGATACAATCAATAATTCATAGTTATATTAAGGAATCCAGTAGACAAGAGAATTACTTATAAAATAATTATGTTATTTGGATAGAGAATTAATTTTTTTATAATGCTAAGACTTCTGCTAACTAAAAATTTCATAGGAAGAAAAATCAATATGACAGAATTCTATTTGACTTCATTTGTATGTACCCTAGAGCAGTAGTTCTCAAATATCATGCATCAGAATCATATAGGGGGCCCACCTCCAGACTTTCTGTAAGTAGATCTGAATGCATCCTAAAAATATGCACTTTTAACAAGTCTCTAGGTGATGCTGGTTCTCCTGCTGTTCTAAGGAACACACTTTGGAACCCCTGTCCTAAAGTACACAGTACAATCCTAGGCACAGAGCAAATACTAATATATTCTAAGCCCAGTTGACTTATTTGAATCATAGTGATGGCAGACTAAGACGACTTGTATGGATTCTTGGGAAGGATTAATTAGTAAGCTGCTTCCAGAAGGATTTCACTCTTACAGACTTAGTTTGTGACACTGAAGATCTGAAGATCTATCCTATTATGCCTTCTTAGGATAGCTGGTGAAGTGTAGTCCTGGGGTTTTTCTTTTAGAAACTTCTCCTCTGACTTGCAATCTGCTCTGATTCAAGGTCACAAGTTACCAAAAACCATTTAATTTTTCAGCAGTAGAAATGACCTGCTAACACTCTCTACACCAATCAATAGTCTTTACTTACACTGCCATAGGAACGACTGTCCTATAGAACTGGAGATCCAGAGGCAGGCCTGCCTCCTCAATCTTAGCTCCATTTCATATAGAAGGGGTCATCCCGAACAGCCACATGCTGGACTGTCTTACTGTCATTATTTATGATACAATGGCCAGGCCAGTGACCACAGGAGTTCTTCCCATAATGACCCACTTAATGGGAACCCTTATGAGATTTTCTACTCCAAGTTTTCATTAAGACATCTATTCCAGGCAATTGTCCTTTTCATAAGCACCGCAATGCTTCTCAAACAGTTTTTATGTTGAAATGTGAAAATGTCAAGCATTTCCTCCCCAACCCATCACTCCACTCCCTCTCTCTCTTTCCTCAGGTTGTTATGAATAACTTAAGCCCAGCCTGGAAATCATTCAAAGTATCAGTCAATTCTTTATGCAGTGGAGATCCAGACCGCCGGCTGAAGGTCAGAAATATATGTCCT
Organism: Ailurus styani; assembly: GCA_002007465.1. Lineage (NCBI taxonomy): Eukaryota > Metazoa > Chordata > Mammalia > Carnivora > Ailuridae > Ailurus > Ailurus styani. Next base: position 394,370 of record LNAC01000519.1, read on the forward strand.
AGAAATGCAATCATTTGTGTATTTAACTATCTTCTTTCTCCTCATGTGAATGTTGACAAACCCAACATTTTCTGTACCACTTACCCAAATCTCTTTGCATCTTGATGAAAGATTCAGGGGCTATTTCTTCCGCAGGAGCCACTGAAGCTCAGGAGATAGTCCAAGATAAATCTTGATTATGTTATGTCAAGAGGCAAAATCCATGGCTTCTCTGAGACAAACTGTGGCAATAAGTTCATGGTGCAGTTGGGAGGCATTAAAAACACAGACACTGCTGTACCTATTATTTGCTGTTGCATAACAGACAATCCGAAATTTAGTAGCTTAAAACAATAACCATGTATTTAGCCTATGATCCTATGCATCAGCAAGTTGAGTTAATCTAGGAGGTTCTTCTCTTGGTCTTGCTTGGACTCTCATGTATTTGCAAGGTGACTGCTTCTGGGGCTTGACAGGCTATCATCTGGAATGACTGGGTATTTGAGCCATTTATCTCTCCTCATCCAGAAAGCTAGCTTGGAGACTTATACACAGTGAACTTAGAGTTCCGAAAGAGCAAGAACAGAAGCTGCAAACAAAGTCTCTTAAGGTCTAGTCACAGAACTCATGTGAGGTCACTTCCTCCATATTCCGTCAGCCAGAGCAAGTCATATGGCTATCCCAGATTCAAGGGGTGAGGAAGTAGACTGCCTCTTGATGAGAGGAGCTGCCAAGTATGGTGGCCATTTTTTCTATCTACCACAAATGCTTTTTGGGTATCATGGGAATTTATATGTTGCAAAAAAAAAAAAACACAGTGTGAGGGTGACCAAAGGAAAACAAGAGGTAGATGCCAGGAGCAGACTCCAGGAAGCATTTTTTATGGTCCAAGTTCTGACCCTCCTTCTACCTTAGGAGCCCAGAAGCTCCATGTTATCCATACCCTAGAGTTGATTCTACCAATTCAGGATGACTAAGTAAATCTAGTAGAGACTGGAGCCTATAAACTGAAAGGCCAATTAATTCATGTTCAGTGAGAAACATGCAACCTCAGCACTCACATCAGTTTAATCAGGGTACTTTCTCTATGTGGGCCAACCATAGGAAATACAGCTATCAGAAGGCTGCTGTAATAGTCCAAGAGCAGAGCCAGGTGTGCTGGATAACAGGGATGGTGAATGGCTTCAGACTCCAAAACCTGGGGCCTCTACCACCACTATGGGAAGGTAGGTCCATGAGGCAGACTAACCATTCATGTTGCTCTTTCAGGGCACCTAATCCCCTGGAAACTGCTAGGTGGGCTTTGCCAACGTTTTTCTTTGTAACTTTACATTGTTTTCACCCTTTTTGTCCCACAAACCTTCTTCAGATAGAATTCTTTTGATTTGACAGTGTTGTCAGATTAGAATCCTGTCTGGTGGTTAGTCCCAGCTTATTTAGTGTAACTTTGTATATCTTCGCTTCATACCGTTCTGTGTGGACTCTGTGCTTGAACTCTCAGCAGGCACACTTACTCCATGTTCTCAAGGAACAACTCAGAGTTGTCCCAAACTTCTTGTCTCTTATAAGAGCTAAGATATTTCAAGCCTCACTTGCCATTGGGACTGTCGTTCACATCAAAGTCAGGACTCCTGGCTGTTTGGGACTTCATGTGTCAGCTCATATGCAGACTGCCAAGAGCTTCAGCTTCAGGCCTGGGGTGGTGATTGTTGCCTGTATTCTGAGCAGCCCCCCATTCCGCTCCCAGCGAGATAATTGGCCCTATGTGGGGCAGAAATCAAATAATATGTCCATTAGCCATAGATCAACTTCGTCATAGGCAGTTTTTAACTGGATAATAGGAGAGGGTTGTCTGTAATGGTGTAAATTAAAATGCAGAAGAGGAGCCCTTTATGGCCTCTAAAATGCAGAGTGTTCTGTATTCTGCGGTCTGTAGAAGAACAAATGGGAACAAAGGAGATAGATGATGGGTGATAGATGAGAAAGAAAGATGTAGAGGGTTGTGGAGGGAGAGAGAGGAAGGGAAGAAGGAAGGATCAGGACTTCTCAACAGCTGCACTGTTGACATTTGGATTTTGTTGTGGGGGCTTGTCCTATGCATTCTATGATGTTTAGCAGCATCCCTGGCTACTAGACGCTAGCAATACTCCACCCCCATCAGTCTTACAGCCAGAAGTCTATTCAGACATTGCCAAATGTTTCCTGAAGGGAAAAATTACCCTTGATTGAGAACCAATGGTTTCAAACTTAGCATGCATCAGAATCAAGTAGAAAACTTGCTGAAATACAGACTGCTGAACTCCATCCTAAGAATGGAGCCTGACACAGGGCTTGATCTCATGACCCTGAGATCATGACCTGAGCTGAAACCAAGAGTTGGACACTCAACCAACTATGCCACCCAGGTGCCCCAACATTTGCTTCTTCGTGACCACTTTCCCATGGCCTAGTGTCTCCATAGCATTTTCCAGCACCCAGTCTCCCCTTTACCATCACTTTCCTGCCCAGCACTCATACCTATCTTCAATGTCCTAGCCTTCTTGGTTTTTTACACATCTTTCTCTCTGCCCAGCATGCCTCCCTCAGTCTGCTTTTCTTGAAACATGCTACTTCCCTTTGGGTCTCTTAAATATCCCTCCACTTTCAGAAAACATTCCTCTTTCACTTTTGTGGGACGCCTTCTAGACCTCTCCATCTACCCCATTAAAATACCTCTCAAATTGTGGGATGTCTGGGTGGTTCAGTCAGCTAAGCTTCTGCCTTCGGCTCAGGTCACGATCCCAGAGTCCCGGGATGGAGCTCCTTGCTCAGCAGGGAGCCTGCTGCTCCCTCTCCCCTCCCTGCACCCCCCATTCATACTCATGCTCGCTCGCTCTCTGACAAATAAAGAAAATCTTAAAATAAAATACCTCTCAACTTGCTTTCAAAATTTCTGTTTACCTCTCTGTCTCCTCAGTAATTGACTTGTTCTTTCCAGTTTGCTCCTGCAGGATGAGAACCATGTTTTGTTCACTATGTGTACAGGTGTCTAGCACAGTGCTTGGCACAGAGGAGATACCCAGTACCTTTTTGCAGAGTGAATGGATAGAGGAGGGAGGGGTGTCCTGAGAGGTCAGCAGGGGTGTCTAAGCTTACTGGGGTGGGGGTTGGGGTGAAGTGGGGAATTGCCCACAGCAGTATTTGATATACTGGAGTTTACTCAGTCACAAAGACTATATTGCATTCACCTGCTCACAGTATCCAAATGCAGCTTTTCTGAAAGGCGGAATAGACTTCCTGTATTGCCCTTTATTTGTATTCATTATTTTGTCACAAAGGCCATTGTGAAATTCTCATAATGCTGTCCCTAGCCAGCTTGCTCTAAAATAAAATGGTACCATATTGGCAGGCAGCATTTCCGTCCATATGGGTGTCATTTTTCTTACCACCAAAAAAATTAGAAAGTGAATTTAAAATTTTTTAATTTAAAAAAAACTCTGTCAGGTTAGATTTTAAATCTTAGCAAAACCTTAACAATTAGATCTTTGTCTCAAATGAGGCTTGATATCTTGGATTCTCATTTATTCAGGACCCATATGAACACCAAGTTCAAATAATCAGCTTTTATTTTGCTTTTATTTATTCTGTACTGCTCCTTTGTGTAAAAAATAAAAGCATTCAAAGAAGTCTTTTTTCAGAAACTGATGCTTTAACTTATTATGGAAATGTTCAAACATATATAAAAGTAGAAAGATAATATGATAACTCCCATGCCCAGCACACAACTTCAACAATTACTGTCTCATGGTCAGTCTTCCTTCACACACACCCCTAATACCCATTTCCCTCTTCCGCTCCCCACTGGATTGCTTTGAAACAAATCCCAGACCAGGGCAAACGCATTCATTAAGCACAATGCCGGGGCCCAGCAGACTTTCAGGAGTCCATGAAAATGTTTTCATTTCTTTTAAGATTAGAAGGGACAAAATGAACTTGTAAGATTGAATAAAATGTTTTAAGTTTTTTCTCACCTCAGAAAGCAATGATATTTTTAGGATCCTGAAAATCTACTATGGTAGGAGGGGGCCCATAAAGGCAAAAATGCTGAGGGCCAATGAAGGTCATGATGTGGCCCTGTCCCAGTTATCATTTCACCCCAAAATGCTTCAGTATGTATCTCTAAAGAGTAAGGAATCATTCTATAAGCAGAACCATAAAACCATTATATAATATCTAATTAAATTATATATCTAAGAATATTAGCTAAGCCTCCTTAATATCATCAAATATTCTGGCATTGTTCATATTTGACTGACGACCTGCCTCATTTATTAAAAAAAATTTTGTCTTTTTTTTTCATACTGGGGTCTAAATAAGGTCCAAGCATTGCATTAAACCAAAATAACTCTGAAGTCTCATTCAATCTGTTAGTTCCTTCTTTTTTTTTTTTTTCCTTGCAATTTACTTATTGAAGAAACCATATTGGTTTATCCTGTGCCATTTCTCACATTCTGTGTTCCCTATGAATGAGTAGTTGGGCTTAATCAGATTTGGGATCCGTTTCTAGCAAGAATGCTTTATAAGTGATGCGTCCTTCTTCGGGTGTGAACAGTCGTTGAGGAACATTGCCTACATTCTTTAGTTTGTTAGGATTTCCAAAATGGTAAATTTCCAATTCTATCATTACTTCTTTATCCATTGTTTAATGTCTTCTGTAAAGAAAAACTTTCTCTTTAATAACTTTCATTCCCTGAGGTATGATTCATACAGAAAAGACAGGAAAAATGCTTTATCTTCCCTTCTTTTCAAACCAATTTTCAGAATAACAAATTACTTTTCTTGTATCCTCCATAGGTGACTACTGAAGTCCCCAGTATTATTAAGAATTTATGAATTTGGGGGCATCTAGTTGGCTCAGTTGGTTGATGTCTGCCTTCAGCTCAGGTCATGATCCCAGGGGATAAAGCCCCACATTGGTCTCCCTGCTCAGCAGGGAGTCTGCTTCTTCCTCTCCCCTACTGCTCATGCTCTCTCTCTCTCCCTCACTCTCTCTCAAATAAATAAATAAAATCTTTTAAAAAAAAGAATTTATAGATTTTTAAAATATATCTGAGAATTTCTGTCTATTTCAATTATTATTATTCCTTTGAAATCTTGAATTGCTGCATGTTTAACCAAAGAAAACTGCTTTAAGTGAATTCTTGAGTTCTTTTGACATGAACCTAATAGTATGTAATAGTTTCCTTGCTTTCTGGTACATATTTTAAAATTCATGAATTTTGAACTTTAAAAATTCTTTTTCTCTATCGGATCTATCTTTCTGTGGACACTGAATTGTATATCAAAGTCTTTTGAAACAGTTCCTCTCCATTGGTAAACCTCTACCCCATAGGACTCTCATTTCATTTGTTTCCTTTTGCTTTCAGTTTCTAGGATTTCTTTCTTTCTTTCTTTCTTTCTTTCTTTCTTTCTTTCTTTCTTTCTTTCTTTCTTTCTTTCTTTTTTTACAAATTTAATTTGCTCTATAGCTCTGTAAAATGTTTACATGATTCTAAAGACAAAACTACAGAACAAGTATATTCAGAAAAATGTAGCTTCCTTTCCTCTCTCTATACCACTTTTTACAACTTCTCTTACAGGTAATCACTTTGTAGTATACTTTAATACGTGGCAGAGCTAGCTCTTTCCACTTCTGTATTCGTTGTCTTCTTAAGGGTTTTCCTGGACATTTTGCTTGTTTGTTGTTTTTTTTTTTTTTCTGTCCATTCAGCTTTATAAATGACTAGTACCAAGGAGGGAAATGTGATAGTATTTTTATTGATATTGTAAAGAAAACCTCTTCAATATTGAATCTTCCTATCCTAGAATATGATATGTCTTCGCATTTGTTCATCTCCTTTTATGTCTGCAGGAGTGCTTAATGTTTTTCTCTTATAGGTTTCCAACATTTATATTTCAATTAATGCCTAGTTTTTGTTTGTTTCTTTAACTCTTATGAATGGAATCTTCCATTATGCCTTCTATCATTTGTCAATATAAAGTTTATTGAATTCTGTTTGTTTTCTTTTTTTGAAAAGATTTTATTTATTTATTTGAGAGAGAGTAAGTAAGAGAGAGAGAGAGAGAGAGAGAGCACAAGCAAGGAGAGGGGCAGAGGGAGTGGGAGAACCAGGCTCCCTGAGCAGGCTCCCCACTGAGCAGGGAGCCCAATGTGGGGCTCCATCCCAGGACCCTGGGATCATGACCTGAGCCAAAGTTAGATGCTTAACAGACTGAACCACCCAGGTGCTCTGAGTTTTGTTTCTTTTCTCAAACTGCAAATTTATTAAGTTCTATTATGGTTTATAGTAATTTTCTGTTAATTTTTCAGCATTTTCCAACTGTATAATTTTATCATCTGAAAATAGAGATTGTTTTTACCCATACTTATGATCCTTATGGCTCTAGTTATTGCTCATCTTTATTTGCATGGACTAATACACCCAATATAGTGTTGAATAGTAGAGGAGAGAGAGAACATCTTTGTCTTAATACCATAGTGGAAAATTCTATAGTGCCTTTACATTCATTCTGACTGAAATTAATTTTGACGTGATTATGAAGGTGTCAGAGGCTTAGTGCTTGCTTAGCCACGTGTCTACTGAGCCTTAAAGACCTGTACTGGCGTTCAGGGAGGATTCGTGTTTGTTTTGGTAACCCTAGAGACAAAAGACATTGTTCTACTTTCTGAATAGATGTAGGCTTATATTTAATATTAGCTGTTTAATGAATTTATCCATGATTTCTATGACATATTACAGTCCTTATCAAAACCCTAGTTTCATTTACTTCCAAACATACAGTGAGATAGCTTCATCTTCATTTTACTGATGAAGAAACTGAAGCTCAACACCCCATGCCATCAAATGCCAATTTTAATGATCTTTTTATTGAGTTGTACTGTCTCTATTTTGTTATATTGATTAGAAAATAAGTCATCTTGATAAAGCATATCACTTAACTCTGAGCCAACCACAAATTTTTATTTACCATCATTCTAACATTTAACAGAAATAAGACTTGTCTATATATAACATATTTCATGAAGTCTGAGAAACTACCAGTTATATAAATCACCACTAAGGGGGAAAAAAGTTCTTAATGAAGTCATAATGCAATGTTTTCTTACCAATATGGGGTTATAAGAAAATCTTTGCCTCTTAAATTCCATGGAATGTGATATTAATCATTTCTTTTGATTTCATCAATACATTATTAATATCCAGTATATATTCTTTAGAAGACAATGCTAGTATTCAGAATAGATTCTACCAGACGGGAGTCTTAGAGAAGAGGTTGAGAAAGCACTATCAGCAGGCATTATTAACACATTGTTAACACCCTAACTATACCTTATACTATGGGAAGATGCCATAACAGGAAAGTCTAGAAAAAAAACCATATAGGGTCACCTGGGTGGTTCAGGTGGTTAACTGTCTGCCTTCAGCTCAGGTCATGATCCCAGGGTCCTGAGATGGAGTGCTGCATCAGGCTCCGTGCTAGTGGGGAGTCTGCTTCTCCCTCTCCCTCTGCCCCTCTCCCCTGCTCATGCTCTTTCTCTCTGTCTCTCTCTCAAATAAAAAATAAAATTAAAGAAAGAAAGAAAGAAAGGAAGAAAGAAAGAAAGAAAGAAATAAAGAAAGAAAGAAGCCTTAATATAAGCACCTCAAGGCAATTTCCTATCTCCTTCTCTAATTCTCAAACCACACACTTAACTTGGACACTTTCTCCATGCAGAGTTCATCAGGTATTTTCTGAGTGTGGTTGCCTTGGAGAAGTATCTAGGGTGATCTCTGTATCAACCTGTCCCCATGCCTATGCAAGAGAGAGGCCCAAATTTTCACTGAGGTCATGGTGCAATGGACACAAGCAAGACAACCAGACAGAAGGAAGTAACAGAAAAAAAGGAGAAGCAGGTCGCCAAAGTCAAAGCAGAGGTTATAGGACTCAAGAGTCCATGACAGCATGAGAGGAGGGCCAAAGTCCAAAGCAAACAACAAATGACATTTTCACCCATGATTCATCTTACTCACCCTTTATGCCCTCTCTTTTCCGTAGCTGTGCATGATTGATTTAGAATAGCCATGTTCATGGGCCCCCATCTGACACCCCCCAAATTGGGTATCTAGCCAATCAGAAAGGTGCTCTACTGAACCAGGATTCTAGACCCCAGTGGTCCTAGAATATTCATTTTATCAACTTTCCTAAACAATGTTGGTGCAAGCCATTTGCCAAGCACACATTGATAAACAGTCTTCCTACTGATTCTCCAAACCTAGCTGACTTGCTGGTACTTCTCTTAGGTCGGTTAGTATTTTTATTTAAAAGCTGAGTGTATATGTATATATACGTTCTGCTCCTCCTTCTATATGCAATCCTTAGCATTTGTCCTTTGGTTACAAAGAACTAATGGTATCTCTTCCTTTCTCAAATGTGACCAGGCCATCTTGAATTGAAATTGTGTTTTCACCACAAATTTATTGTCTTTGCTTTGGACTCTCGGAGCCAAACTGACTCACAAGTGCCAAATGGACTTGACTGACTCCAGGAGTATGTTTTTGGGGTTTGCCTTGGAACTTTCCCCTTTATTCCCAACACCATGTGACTCCTAACTCCTGGATTCCTAAGTGCCTCTTATTTTTCTTCTGATCCTTTGGGCTTAGTTGTCAAACTTGTTTTCTTTCTGCTTCATCCTGTTTTTCTCTAACAAACCTTCTGACTCTTACTGCTTGAAAAGGAAAACAACAAAACAAAACAAAACAAAATCTCAGTTCTAACCCCCAGATTTCAGTCCTTGACAGTGGCCCCAATTCAGCCCCATAATTTCACCAAACGCATAGATTTGATTATTAGGTACCCCATGGATTACACCAACATTTTCTGATTCTTGGTATAAAACACAAGAAGGTGGACTTAACGAGATCCATCATTAATTATATTTGGCATTGTTGGAAACCCCTGTAATAAAGACAGTCTCAGGCAGTTGAAAGAAAGTTCACTTCCCTCTCTATCTACCTTACAACTAAAAGGGGGGAAAAGAACTTGAATGGCCCATGGACCTGTTATTTTCTCTTGAGATCTGTTAAAATTCAAGTGCTTTTTTTTATGGCCTTCTGGGTTCAAGGACTTCTTCTGGCCTCAAGGGCTTCTGGGTTTGTGCCTGTGGATAGTTCACTCAGCCTAAATGTCCCACAATTACCAGAGGATTGGAGACTCATCTAGATGTCTCTATATTGGATCAGGCATGGCACAGGAATTCTGAAGTCCACTTAAGTAAATGGCATCCCGGACCCAGCAGGCTGCTTCTACTGAGATCTGTAATCAATACTGTAGCATAGGAAAGCAATAACCAGCTTAAATAGTGTGAAATCATGCAGGAATAAAGGGGGCTTCTAAATGAGAGAAAAGCTACATACTCTCTCAACTTAAATAATGCTTTCATTTTTCACTAATTTCCCCCCTTCTTTTTATAGATTGGGAATTCAAGACTATGTTTGAGCAAATTGCTTAAGAGTGCAGCCTAATTTAAACCCAGATCTCTCATGCTCTGTGGTCCTTGCTCTTCTCTGTGGAAAGAGAGCCAATATTTACTGAGCGTTCACCAGCTACCTGGCACTACACTGGACACTTTGCTTAAATTATCTCATTCAACACTATTCTTACCATAGGTGGAACAATACTGCAGTAACCAGGAACACCCATGCAGTGGAACTTTATTTCTAGCTCACATAACAATCAAAGATAAGTCTTCCTCATCAATGTTGTCTCTCCTTCATGTAGTGATTTAGGAACCCAGTTGCTTCTATCTTGTGGTTCATCCATACCTTAGGGCCTCATTTCTATTTGCATTTAGCATGCAGAAGGGAAAAGATGTGGAGAGGGCTATCTCCAGGAGTTTTAGCTGAAAACAGCACTTGGCATTGCTTGCCTATATTCCAATGACTAGAACTTAGTCTTATGGCCACATTGAACTGCCAGGGAGGCTGTGAAACGTGATCTTGTTGGGGCCTAGAAAAGAAAATAAATGTTTGCTGCCCAACTAGTGGCTCTTTCACTGGAAGATACTGTTATTGTCCCCATTTTGCAGATGAGAAAACTGAGGCTTGGAAAGATGAAATAACTTGCTTAAATTCACAGAGCTTGCATGCAATGTAGGCAGGATCAAGTCCATCTAACTCTGAAAACTACACTCTATAGCTGCACTGACCAGTAAAATTTTCTGATAATAGAAATATTCCATATCTGTGCTGTCCAGAAGAGTAGCCACTACCCATATATGGCCAGACCAATTCTCTCTCAACCTCTCTTCTCTCTTTTCCTTTAGGTCTTCTTTCTATTTGTCTCCTCATGTTAGTATTCCATCCCTTTTATTTTTTTTTCCCAATCAACACCATCCATGGAGAGAATTCTACCCCTTCCTGTGTCAGGCTTCTGCTGCAAATGGGAGCCCTTCTCTGCCCAGTCTTTAATGATTCCAAAGGGGAAGGAATGGGTCTCCTACAAATGGGGTCAACAGTAGGTTCTTCAATGCTGAGATAATTTTTCATCAGTGTGAATCAGGTCTGATTTCCTTAATATCTGGGAAGAGAGCACACCTTGCTAAATTTAGCAAGTATTACGGGCTTGGTGTTTTCTTAAAAAACCAGAAAACCACACAATCTGGTCTTAAATTTTTTTAAAAAAGAATCTTGGGAGTCAGTGTTCAATGGATATAGAGTTTCAGTGGGAAGATGGAAAAGTGCTGGGGACAGACAGTGCTGATGGTTGCACAACAATGTGAATGCATTTAATACCACAGAGCCCCACATTTAAAATTATTAAAATGGTAGATTTTATGTTACATATCTTTTACCACAATAAAAAAATTATTACCAGGGCACCTGGGTGGCTCAGTGGGTTAAAGCCTCTGCCTTCGACTCAGGTCATGATCTCAGGGTCCTGGGATCGAGGCCCGCATCGGGCTCCCTGCTCAGGGGGGAGCCTGCTTCCTCCTCTTTCTCTGCCTGCCTCTCTGCCTACTTGTGATCTCTCTCTCTGTGTCAAATAAATAAATGAAAAATCTTTAAAAAAAATTATTACCAAAAGAACCTTCTTCCTGTTACCATTACTCTGAACTTCCCCTTGTGAAACAACGATTAGATATTATTGTACTAGGAGTGTTTGACATCTGCCTATACCTGGCCTACTTTACCTGATGATGGCTCTTGGCTCTGCAGTCTGGAATGAGGGTATGAGAGCTTCTAAGGGCTTTCTCACCTCCAGATTCCTCCCTCTCAGAAGCCCTCCAACGCGGGAGGGGTAGTCTTCCCTTTCACCACCTTTATGAACAAAGAACATAAAAAAGATGATGTAACCTGGTCAAACTGTTTTGTTGGGACATTTGTCCCCACAATTGCTCTGTCATTGACTAACTTCAAATACGTTTTTGAAGAAATCACCTTTGGAAGATACTTTGACATTCTGAACTAAGAGCACCAAATAAACACCCATCAGTGCGCTGGTGAGATTGTTTAAGGTGCAGAGGGAGCCTTCTTGTCATCCAAAGTTGACATTTCTCCACTACAGAGAACTTCCATCTCAATAAATCACAATTGATGTGATGAGAAGAGGTTCCTCCACATTATTTAACCCATCTATCTCCACTTCTTTACTAAAACTTAAGATAGCTAACCAGCTACTAGAAGGATGCTTGAATAAAACTGGGAAGCTAGACAAAGTTGCCGAATGATGAAGCAGAAGGAATATTCTAAGTAGAAAGTTTGAGAATCTCATGATGCAACTTTGTGACATAATTCAAACTGGTGGGGTCCCTGCTCTGTCCAAAGATGCCGTGTGCTAGCGACCCAGACATTCTTTTCTGCTATTCTTGGTTGCTGCATGTATTCACTTGTCTACTTATTTGTTTATTAATGTGAACCACTTCATCATTCATTGCATGACTTTATTAATATTGAAGCTGAAAAACTTTCTTCAAGAGCTCAATTTTTATTTTTGTACTTTTAGAAATATTGTTTTTAAACCTAGCCTTGTCGGTAGGAAGGTTTCCACAAACTGAGTTGACATCCCAAGAGGCCATTGCATTTCTATAGGACATTCAGCTACTCTGCTATATTTTAAACATTAAACAGGAAATTTTTTTAAAGTATTGCAATCTGCAGCCATCCTGGGCATTTTTCTCCATTAAGTCTTTTCAACAGAATTACCAAACAAAACAGTAAGAGAGCTATCTCTTAGGAAGGACAGCTTTTATAAAGAGAGAGCCCTTAAGGCCAAGAGAAATGACCCATTTTAAGGTTCTTGGCAGGATGCCACAGTCCCTCTTTCTCAGGAGCTGGAGGAGGTATCAGCATCTCCTCATGGAGATGTTGCCTGTGAGATCCCAGCTGTCTGCAAAAGTGCTTGGATTTCCAGAAAAGTCTGGGAGAAAGCCAGGGTTTTGTCTGTGGGGAGCACATGAAATTAACATCAGGGGACAACAGGTTGACTGACTTCATAAGAAATGAATTATTTATTCCCTGAGGGCATATAAATTACCTTTCTTCCTGTGTCCTTTGACTCATTGCAGAAAGAACACAAATGCTCTAGTGCCACACCAATAAGGAGAAGAAAGCTAGAATGATCATCTCACTCTTCCTCCACCCTATAGACTTAGAAAGAAACAACTGGAGACACCTCTTCATGATGCCTACAGAGGCTGCTCAGGCTGGACTGCTCCAGCCAGAGTTTCATTTCACCTGGTGTGGTCTGCAGCTTCTTGGGTTAACTCAGCTTTGTCCAATCACTCTGACTTGATGAGACCTGGAAAAATTGACTCACAATAGAGGTAGATGCATAAGTCAAGAATCCAATATATTAAATTACAGAACTTTCAATACAATTTTAATAATTTAACAAGAACTATCATCCTTGTGTTCCGCACAAGGTTCTCCTTCCCTGATATCTGAACACTTATGAAGCAAAATTATCAATCACGAAGTCACTTGGCAAAAAGATGGAAAAAAATCAAGGCAAGGGTGCGTGAGGAGTCTTGGGAGATTCTACTTTGGTTAGCTGTTTGACACAAAGACCCTCTGGAGAGTCTGATTAAGTTAATAGGATATTTGCTTTTAAAATGCATAAAATTCTAGGGCTTTGTGAATTTGTTAAAGCTGACCTCTGGACTCCAGACCTCTGAGCTGAGCCATGGTGAGTCTTATCAAAGTATAATTTTCAAAAAGTTAAAAGCATGAGTCTCATCCAACAATCAAATGAACATATGTCAAAGATTTTATTCACCTCATTTGTTAATGAGGAAACCAATAAGATGATCAAACTGTTCTCCAAGAGCATTTTGAAGAATTGGGTTTACATAGTCTTTTTCTTTAAACAGGACCAAGAATTCTAGAAATAAAATTGGTTAATGTCCTTCACAGCAATAAATCATGAGCTTCAGGGCTATCTTTGCTACCAAACAGAAATCATTGTATCACATACAAGTTTACCATGTATAACTTCACAGAGTCTGAGCTCTTAGTTCATAGATAACAAATAGGAAAATCAAGCAATGGTATATTCATGTAGGAAAATAAATCATCCTTGGGCGGACCTATTAAAGCTTCCGCATACCATTGAAAGGACTCGCAGTCACACTTTTGGATAGGTTATGGATCTTTTTTCTTAATAGGCTCAGATAGCCCCCGAGTTCACATTTGTAGAGCCTGATACATGCCTGAAATCCCTAAATGTTCCCCTTCTCCACCTCTGAATGGCTGGCATTCTTAACCTTCAGGTGTTAGCTCCAAACGCAACCACTCAAAGAAGCCTTCCCAGCTTCATTGTTCATACATGCATTCCTCCAGTTCAAATCCATCTTACCACCTTATTAGTCTTCCTCATGGCACCTACCATCCTTCATAATCATGTTTGTTTATGTGGTTACTGTTGTGCAAATACCAGTGTCTGAGGGAAAGGAAGTGGCCTATCTAATTAACCTCTAACCCCTCAGCCCCTAAAAGAGTGCTTGCATATAGTTGCTGCTTAATAAATATCTGCTTAATGGACAGAAGCATGGATGGATGGATATGTATATATACATGCCCATATATACATTAACTAGATCCTGTGGAAGACATTCTGCCAAGTTTTTGCTATTTCGTTTGCCCTTTTAAAGGCTCTAAGAAAAACAGTCCTCTCATCCACTTATACTTACCCTCACCTATATTGACACTACTGATTAGTTTATTAGTGTCATCACATCACTTTTGACCTGTGACACTTCTTTTCAAGTCTAAAATCATTGCAGAAGCTTTCTTTCCTTATTGTCAGTATCTTAGAGAATCCCCAAATGCAACCTATTTATCATTATATCCCCCCCATAGTTTTTCTGTCAAATTAAACACATTTTTCCCTCTACCAGCCTCAGAGTTGCAAGAGGAAAAAAAGGAAGGGAAGAGTCTGGATGAGGAGGAAACCAGCAGGGGAAGACTCTCCTTCAGGAGGGAGGGGCTGGAATGAAAGTCACAGAAAAAAGGAACAGTGTCTTTGCCTCACCTGGCTCTCACAGCACAGCTCTCGGAGGGATAAGGGGACCTAAGTTCTTCTCAGAAAAGGAATGGGAAGGAAAGCAGCCTGGTAGATTTCCAAAAATCAGGTCTCTCTCATTTCACTGGCATAGTTCACAATCAGGTACATTTCTTCCTTCAAACCATCTCTGAAATAGTGGAGACGAAGTCCCGTATTAGGAATGATGAATGCTGGCTTACCTTTAAGCCATGAGATTTGGAGGGGAGGTCGGAGAGTGGTGGGGTGGGTGAGACAAGCAGCATTCAATTAAGTCCCAGAGCGGCTGAGAAAAGAAAAGGCCATTCTCTAGGTTCTGATTCTCAGAACCTTTTCTGTAATTTACTTATCTTTTTTTCCCTCTCCTTTCTTTCTCTGTGGCAATGAAACATCTATCCAAATATTGTTGTTGACCACCGGCATGCCTGGTTGCACTGTCATTTAAAACATTTTATGACAGCTATCCCATGAAAGAGTAAAATCACTAAGTGGACTTGTCAGGAAGCATTACCTCCGGCTCATCTCCCCTGTAGGCCAGCTGGCCCTCTTCATAAGCACTCTTGCAATTCACTCACCCCTGCCACTCCCAGTAATGAGACCTACTCCTGAAGGCATACAATGTACCAAACGGCAGCAGACATTATGACAGGTCAACATATGATCTAGAACAATGTTGTCAAACTTGAGCATGCATTGAAATCTCCTGGAGGGCTTGTTAAAGCACAGGACTCTGGGCCCAACCCCAGAGTTTTTGATTCAGTAGGTCTGGGGTGAGGGCTGAGAATTTGCATTTCTCACAACTTCCTATGGGATGCTGATGCTGCCGGTCCAGCATTCACATGTGGAGAATCACTGATATTGAAGAAATAGTCAAGAGACAACCTACCTCACCTCCTCAAGTCACCCATCTCCACCTTCAAAGTGCTCTATATCTGCATTTATTGTTTCCTTCTTTCTGAAACTAGCTTATTCCTCTGCCCACTTCACTCTAGTTCCTCACAATACTCAAAGGCTCTTCCACAGGTGATCACTGATACAAAGCCAGGAGGAAGCGTTGAGGTCATCTAGTCTCTCAATCAGGATTCCTCAGCTTCAACACATGTTCCCAACAGACCATTCTTTGTTACATGAGGCTGTCCCATGCATTGGAGAATATTTAGCAGCATCCCGGGCCTGCACTAACTAGATGGCAGTAACACACACTCATACCCCAAGTTGTGACAACCAAAATTATCTCCAGACATTGCCAAATTTCCCCTTGGGGGCAAAATTGCCCCTGGTGGAGAACTACTCCAGTCCAATGTATCTCTAATCGCTCCCTCTCTGTTGGGGTTTAAGAGTGAAAATTCATGGCATCCCTTCCTGAGTTTACTCCAATTAAGAAATAAAGATGGAATTCAACAGGCTGGAGATTAAACTATCACTTCATTGCTGCTAAAGCAAGGAATGCTTCCTCTGGGTGAGGTTTGGGTTGTGACTAACAATAGCTGAGGAAGCCCACAGTTAATCTTAGGATGGGCAGGGAACAACTGTGTCAATGCCAGGTGACACTGCAGTAGCGTAACTGTGGCAGGGGTTCCCAAACTTAGGCACATATGGGAATCACTTGGGGAGGTTTAAAAATTATTGATTTATAGACTCCAGCTTAACTCAATCAAATAATTTCTGGGCATGAGGCCAAAGCATCAGCAATTTTGATAGGCAGCCAAAATGATTCTAATGTGCACACACAGTGGAGAACCACTGGTCAACTCAACAGACTGAAAAGATCGAGCCCCTTGTTGGAGTTCTCTGATGGATATTAAGGAGAGAGCAGTCTGATATAAGAACTCCCAGCAACTTTCTTAAGACTGAATGAGTCTTCAAAATTCTGCTGACATGTACATTATGTAAACTTACTATAAAGAATACAAAACATTTACAGGCTTCAGAGGAGGCTTCCTGGGAGAACATGGCATCTAATCCTGCACCTTAAAGGTATGTAAAAAGGCCCAGAAGTGTGTGATTAATACACCCAGTGCTGCCACATTTTAATGTGTTGGGACAGAGGCCCCAGGGCAGGATAAGAGATGGCAAAGCAATGTCGACAATAGCCAAATTGTGGAAGGAGCCCAGTTGCCCTTCAACAGACGAATGGATAAAAAATATGTGGTCCATATATACAATGGAATATTACTCAACCATCAGAAAGGATGAATACCCACCATTTGCATCAACATGGATGGAACTGGAGGGGATTATACTAAGTGAAATAAGTCAAGAGAGAAAGGCAATTATCATATGGTTTCACTTATTTGTGGAACATAAGGAATAGCATGAAGGACATTAAGAGAAGGAAGAGAAAAATGAAGGGGGGTGGAATCAGAGGGGGAAATGAGCCATGAGAGACTATGGACTATGGGAAACAAATAGGGTTTCAGAGGGGAGAGGGTGGAGGGATGGGATAACCAGGTGTTGGGTATTAAGGAGGGCACACATTGCATGGAGCACTGGGTATTATACATAAACAATGAATCATGGAACACTACATCAAACACTAATGAAGTACCATATGGTGACTAACGTAACACAATAAAATAAAATAAAATAAAAAAGAGATGGCAAAGCTACTGAAGTAAACAGCACCTTGTGGGTCATGCTAAGGAGTTTAGATTTTTATCCTGAGAGCAATAGGAGGCATTGAGGGTTCTATGCAGTAGAGTGATTTGGTCATGTTTGAATTCTCAGAATTAGTATTCTGCCTTTTTTGTGGAATTTGGATTGAATGAGGGTGAGGCTGGAAGCAGAAGATCTGGTTAGAAGTTATAGGAGTAATCCAGGTAAGAGTTATCAGATAGGGATGACCAGAACTTGGTACCAGAGTGGCTATGGGTTAGAGAGAGAGAAGAGGAAAGCCTCAAGAATTCATCCCTAATTCCTGTCTTGGTCATATGGATAGAAAATGACACCATTCCTTAAGATCAGATCATTGAAGGAGCAGGAGTTTTGGGGTGGGAATGATGAGTTCAGTTTTGTACTTGCTAAGTTTAAGGTGTGTATAGGCCATCCAGTGGGCTTTTGGCCCACTGGTCTCAATTTTAGCACTGAAAGTTCCACATCCTAGGAAACCATAAGTCTTGGGCAGACCAGGACAGTTGAACAATCTGGCAATTGCCTCTTAGAGCCTGATTCTCAGAAGAGAGAGCTGGGCTAGGGCATAAATGTAAGAGTTGTCAATAAATGGATGGGGTGTATTTGTGTGTATGTGTATGCACGTGTGTTTGTTTGAACATGCATGCAAGTGCACATATATATGTGACTAGAAGGAAACACACCAAGATGATAACTATTAATAGTGCACATTTCTTAGTGGCTAAATAACGAAGCTATTTTTTTTTATTTTAATTCTGCTTTTTAAATTTTTCTACCTCAAGCCTTGTGTTGCTTTTACCACAAGGAAAAAGAAAAAAATAGTTTAAAATATACAATTTTAAAAATAAATAAATAAATAAACACAATTTCTAACACCAATCCCAATTTTCTATATTTGCTTAGGCCTTTTAGTTCATACTTTAAAATTCAGAATTGAAGTTATTTCTCAAAGTCCCAAAGGGCTTTCCTGATGACGGGCAAGCACATCTTAATTTTGTATAGTAACATGATACAAAATTAGGAAAGAGACCATGGATCAATTTGGCTTAACTCCCCTTAAAGTCCAGTGTCTTGTTAGGGGTAAAATAACCCAGCAATAGAGCAATGGCTTGGTGAGACAAAGTCAAACGATGAGAAAAGGCTGCTGTCCTTCTGTATACTTTCATTGGCTTTCTAAAATGAGTATCATGTACCACATTTCTGCATTGTTCATTCTACAGTTACGACCTTTATTACACATTAAGTATATAATACAGTAAGCCAATATTATGCACCTATTGTGTGCTGGGAACTATGCTGGGTACTTTCCCACATTCCATCTACTGTAATCCACACAACAAAGTTGCAAAGTTAACAAAGAAGGAAACAGAAGCTCAATGAGTTGAATAAGCTCCTAAAAATTCACAGACCTTCTAAGGACAGAACCTGAAGCCCAGGTTTGTGGGTTTCCAAAAGCCCCATGGTCCTTCTATTAGGTCACACTATCTTCCGGAGATTCACTATCGTGATGTTTGGGCTAAGGGATGATGATCCCCTGGGGGGATCAGGTTCAATCCTTATTCTCAAGGTAGAAGAAAAGCAAAATGGAAGATTTATTTACCCATCATTCTCCATGACTAAGAGATGAGGAAGAGGAGGAATGACAAGGACATTCCTACAACTTAATATCACCCATCAGTCAGGAAACAAGAGCATCAGGGACTTTTGTAAGCTTGTTATAAAATCCAGAGAGTTCCATAATACTTTAAATCTCTTGGGAGGACCCCTGTACGCAGAAAGGAGATGGTAGCATGAATATTTGTTTTTGTTCAAAATTGGAGATGATAAAAACTCTCTTTTGCTTTTCTGCCTCCTTTGTATGTACTTTATCTACTTCCAGATGCTTCCCAAGATTTTCTCTTCAGAACTTCATCTAGGAGGTAGACAGGGCAAGAATTTTTATTTCCATTTTGCAGATGAAGAAACTGAGACATAATTAAGTCATTTGCACAGGATATCACAGAAGAAAAGCTGAGCAATTATTTTCTCCTCTGTATCAATCAGGATTCTGGCAGGGCATTTAAGTAAAGGACTATCACAGATGTAAAACAAGAGACGGTAAAGTGCTCAGCAACTAACAATAGCAGGAAGCTTTTACCACTCTAGGTCTAAAGAGATAAGGAGAGGGAGTTAGGTTACCAGAGAGGTAAAATAGAACTCACCTCTCTCCTCCCCACAGGAGCTGTGGCTGTAAAAGGAACACAGGTAACTGCCAAAGCCTCAGAGTGGCAGGGAAGCAGCAGGTATTTACCCTGAGTATTTACCCTCCTGCAATTGCTTCTCCTAATAGGAAGTCAGCTCTTCACTAGTCTTTCTACTAAATTTCCATTAATGCCATTCACAGTCTCCTGAATGCTTTTACTTTATTCAGCACTGATGCTTTATATGGCCTGTGTCTCTTTTGTGACAACAGTGGTTTCTGGGTATGGTTGTTTCTTAAGCATGAGAAGGAATCTGTATGAAAACCAACTACCCAGGACTATAAGGATACTGGACTGGAGAGTTCAAACATTTCAGTGATTCAGTATTGATGGAGCTTGGAGTTCTGGGAGGCATCTGATATGACCTCCCTTTTCATTCTACTGTGATGTGCTTAACTGGAACAGCATGCCAAAAACTGCTGCTTTTTACAAATCAACCTTTCACCTGGGCACAGCCATCCTATCAGCTGTTGTCCCTTGTTTCCAGGTTCCAGGCCTTGCAAATCCATCACCAATCAAACCCAGGAACATAGAGTAAAGTACAACAGTTTTTGGTTTCTAGCTTGCCTGGCTAGTTGTCATTTCGTTCTAGTGAGAAAGGACTTCTGCAAAGCTGGAAAGGCAGATAGACAACCAGCACTTGCTTTTGGATCTTCCACCTACTTACAGGTGATTGGACCTCCTTGGATAGGTCCCAGAGCTTAGTACACACTTCTCTAAGCTTCACTTTCTTCAGCAGTCAACAGAAGGTCATAGTACCTGCCCTGATTCCATAGGATTGATCCATTCATTTATTCATTCACTCCTTCATTCAACAAATCTTAAATTGCCTACCATGTGCCAAAACCACCTTAAGAATCTACATTAAAAATGTCATCAAGGAGAAAACCCAGAACTTTCAGAACCATCTCAATTTCAATTATTTAAACCATTTATTCCTTAAAAGTGGTAACTATTTGCTGAATATCTTTTAAGAAGCAGCTCCCCTAACTACATTACATATGTAATCATTCATTCAGTTATGTAGAAATCTCTATTTAAGATCTACTCTCTATGAAGCACTATGCTAGGTTCTGGAGGCACAAAGATGAACATCTCCGCCATCAGGACATTCAAAGCATAAGGGAGAAGCCTGACATCAATGCATAAGCAGAGAGATGTGTTTTAAAGTGTAGAAACACCAAGGAAAGAAAATTTCACAGGGCATCCATTCTAGGGTATGCAAGAAGAAAGATACGGTCAGACTTGTATCTCTAATAGTTAATCTGGCTCCATGGTCTTGAACAAGGTAGAGAAGCAGTTAGGGTGCTGCTGTGGTGTCCGGACAAGAGATGATGAAGCCCTGAAGTGCAGTGATATTGAGGGTAAGAGAGCGAAGCAGTCATCTGGAGACCTATTTAGGCAACAAATTTGGCAGGAAATGCTGACTGCCTGGATACCCGTTGGGGAAGGGGAGAAGGGAAATGGAGGAATTAAGAGTCCTCTCCAATTTCTAGCTTGAGTCGTCTTATTAATTCCTCTCATCAGCCCTGGAGAGGAGGTATTGTTACTGCCACTTTGCTCAGAGAGCCTCAAGTTAAGTATCTAGTAAGGTCCTAGCCAAGATTTAAACCCAGCCCCGCCTAACTCCAAAGCCCGTGCTTTTCTACTATAAACCAAGCCTCCTCCAGGATCTTTATATGAGTCTGACAACGGGCCCCCTCTTCTTAGTCCAAAAACCCACTCCCTGAACCATTAGATGGGAGAAGGGAAAAGAAGGGACATGGCAGGACTGGAGATGGTGGAGGGCAGGTAGAGGGCAGGGCCTGACAACCAGACTTCCCTTCCTTACAGCATCAGCATCCCTTTCCCATGGCTCTTCTCCACCAGCAGGTGCACGGTTCTCAAGTTCACCAGGGACCGTGGTCCCGTCTGTAGGACTCAGCACAGGCAGTGTCTGCAGTGACTGCTGTAGGCAGATTTGCAGGGATTGCTCATGGCATTTCCAGGTTTGGGGAGGTATCGGATATGCTCCAAAGGGAATTGCCTAAGAGATGAGAGTCTGGGAACTCCAGTTTGCAGTTTGCTTGCCAACGTTCTCAGGCTCCATCCTTCACTCCACCATCATTGGCAGGGCAGAACTTCTCTGTCTTGCTAAAACAGTGGAAGGGAGCTATTTTACCCCCTCAGAGTTTCCTCTGGATTTGCACAACAACATAACTGCTGCATAACAACAACAGTTATGAGACAGCTGGGGGTAAAGTAGAAATTTCCCCTTCCCCCATCTTTTCTGAGACTCTGCTCCAACTTCAGCTGGTGGTTCAGATGACAGAACGATGCCACCTGTGGACAAAAGCTCTGCATCATCCATGATTTCGAGGTATGTTCCCTAGCAGCCATGGAGCCCAGAGACGGTACCCACCTGTCCTCGCTGGCTTTCCAGGCCTTTCCTCATCCTGACATGCTTGCATATCTCTTTTTCTACAACTTACTCATGTCCTGCTGCTCCAAATTGCCAAAGAAGATTTTCCAGAATCTAATGGCCCAGAGTTGAGATGGTTTCCTAACATGGGATTCATTGTGACTGTCCTCAATAGGACTCTCTCTCTGAATTTAGCCCTGTGACATCTGTTGGACCCTGCAGACGTAAGAGGGGTTTTATGAGGAAGTTTCCTGAGGACAGCATTTAACTTCATGAGTTTTGCTGCTGTCGTAATATGTAGGGGAAAGAATTTTCATAGAATAGGTGGTTTCAGTTAAGCCAATAAAATTACCTAAAGCAAATTTTATTTTCCTGTTGATTACATTTTGTAATGAGAAACATATGGGGTGGGGAGCCCTTTAGCCTGACTCTTAATTCTTGAGGCATTGTATGTTTTGAGAGAAACGTAACCAGGATCCTTCGGTAGGGTATCATTGCCTGATAGGCAACGAAAGGTTTTCTATTAGTTTCCTTCTATTTGTGTATAGTTTGTTACCTCTTTTCAGCAAAGTTTTGTGTCCTTAGTGACTCACAAAGAGTGAGATTCCAGAGGCGTACAAAGTAACCCCTGCATTAGAAATTGGATCCTCTGCAGCTGTTGTAAGGAGAGCCTTTCAATGGGCAGGTTCTTTGGCTTCCTGAGTCTTTCTCCAAGGTCAAGGCCTGAGTTTTACTCACAATTCTGAAACTCTTCTTTGTGACTTTGGATAAATAACCTTCCTGTACTTAAACTCCATTATCTACAAAACAAAGACAGTAATGCCTGCCCCCACTCACTTCTCAGTGACATTATTTTGTGTCAGTGAGGAAGCCTGAAAAGCACTTTGGGTTGCTCTCAGGGACCTGCTACTTTAGAGATGCCTTCTTAGCCATCAGGGCCACACAGGCAGCCAGGCATATGCCACAAGGATTATGAAGGTTGAGACTTCAAAGAAAGAAAAATCCCCTTATTTCTTACTTTATCAAGACTCTATATTTGAAAGTTTGGATTGTGTTTAATTTATATGACTGGATTAGATACTTCTCTGGACCTCTGGCACAAAACAGTACCTGCCTCACAGCTCTGCGGTAAGAATTAAAGGAAAAAGTGCAGGCAACACAGCTGGCATGGAATAACTGGTCCAGAAGCATGGGCTAAGTTACCTATATTAGATGTTATGATAGATCTTTCATTCAGATGTTTTATTGGCCAGGAACCCAGTGAAATTGAATGTATCAGCCACTCCTATAAAGAATGTCGGGGTTTCCAAGAAAAAATGGCTAAAGCTGAAAGATGTGGAGATACTATCTTTGATTAGTAACCAGGAGGCCTTTAGCATAGGTAATAACTCTGGCTGTTAGTGCTGGAGGCCTGGTCTCATTTCAGGGGAGGCACAAAGTTAGTTTGGACATTGCAGATGGACAGTGGATGGATGGCCATAACGGTAATGTAATGTACACTATCCCCTGTCCTTTAAGTTTGGAGAACTTCTCCCCGGCACGATCTCAGTCTTCTGGCTTTTTCCTGTTTCCTCCTCTAGGCAGTAATGGTTTGGTACTTCCAGGATCTCTCTTGACAATTGATTCCCAGTCCCAGTTCATCAGAGGCTCTTTGTTAGGACAACATCGCTCTCAGTCTCTTCCTCCTTATCTGAAAACTGCTTTTTATTGAGCTGCAGCTGAATTACCTAGAGCTAGAGTAATTGCTTGCTGTTTCTTGCTTCTGTCCATTACCGGAAAACCATTGAAACTTTAAATTGTGCCCAGTCTTTCTTCACCTTCCTTGATTATGTCCTTCCTAGATTCCTGCTAATTTTATTTGGAGTTCATAGCAACCTTGGACCTTTCTCATTTTCCTGAGGTCCAGAGGAATGGTATCATTTGCTTGAGGCTGAAGATACTCGGTGAGCTAAGACAAGAAACTAGGTCTCCTGACTCTTTATTTTGGGATATTTTCACTTCCTCTGCAGATGGCCTCTTCTCCCATAAACAGAAATGGAATTCTCATTTCCATGTGGACATGAAAAATGGCCCAAACTGAAAAGAACTATTAGCAAGTACTTAAACTAGTGTTTCTCAAAGTGTGGTCCTTTAACCAGTAGCACCAGCATCACTAAGGAACTTGTTAGAAAGGCAAAATCTCAGACTCTACCCAAGACCTACTGAAGCAGAAATTCAAGCCCCACAGGTGATTCTAATGTGTGCTCAAGTTTGAGAACCTATGGTTTAGGCTATACCAAAATCATATACCTTGATCATATATGGCCATGATGCATGAAATTGTATTTGGATTTCACAAGTAGGTTTGAATTTCAAGTCTGTTATTTTACCTGGAAAACAAGGTAAACTAATACATTTAAATTACTGAGGTTCTGTTGAAATTAGCAGACGTGTTCTTGAGGTCCTGTGGGATCGCAGACCTACCTGAAGAAAAAGTAGGATTCAAGGTGACAGGCAGATACTCTGGATGGAGCATATACACTGCACTCTTCAATTCAACAGAGATATTAAATTTCTCTCTAGTGTTACATTATGTCACTTTAATGATCTATTTCACCTTCCTGGTCTTTGACACGCTTTCTACGAGTGGCTGGTATCTTGTGTTCATTTGAATTTGCCACCTAATCTTATTTACTTTGTTTGCAAGGTATTAGACAGATGTGTCAGCTAGCACTGGCAAGTAGAACTTTCTGTGATGTTCTAGTCTGTGTTCAGTAGAATGTTCAGTACCACTGCTGTCCAATAGGGTACCCACTAGCCATGTATAGCTATTAAGCACTTAAAATGTGATTTGAGGCAATAAAGGAACTGAGTTTTTAATCTTATTGAATTGAATGAATTTATACTTAGGGGGAGCTGAGTGGCATAGTCGGTTAAGCCTCCATCTATTGGTTTGGGCTCAGGTCATGATCTCAGGGTCCTGGGACCAAGCCCTGTGTTGGGCTCCATGCTCAGTACAGAATCTGCTTGAGATTCTCTCTCCTTCTGCCCCTCTCACTCCTGCTCTCTTTCTCTCTCTCTAATAAATGAATAAATCTTTTTTTAAATTTTACACTTAAATCACCATATGTAGCTAGTAACCACCCTACTAGACAGTGTAAGTCTAGATATGTCAATCTAATGTCACACAAAATAATTGATTAAAGAGAAAAGTGATTATACACTTTTCAAGACTATTTAGAAAGCTTACAAACTGATTATCTATAATACCCTTTTTAAAAATTGGTGGACCACTCTAGGGCCAGTTCAAAAGTGATTACGTCTAAATCATTTATTAGGACAGTTTGATAATGTTAAGAGCCTTTCATTCATGATAGGGACTAAATAATTCTAGGACCAGCAAGATTTCAGAGAATTTTTATAACTTCAGTTCTTCGATAACCTATTTTAAATGGGAAAATGTTGCCAGATTCAAGTTTGAAAGAAATCATAGAATGTGCAAATGAGAGTTCTTCAACAGAAATCATGCAAAAGTGTTTTAAAATCTAAATTCATTTTTGATCCTGAGTAATGTCACCCATTAAAAAGCTATCATTATCAAGTTTTGTAAGAGTTATATATCAATAAAAAATTTGAAGTTTAAAAGTTCATATGTGACTGCATTTGAGTACTATTTGATGTATTGTCAAGTTCATGTTTCCAGATAATTTTTAGTGTTTGGTAATTTCCTCTCCCAAGAGAAACAATGCCCACTCCCTTAATTTTCCACTTAGGATGATTTCAGTTTATGAAGTAATGATACAAAACCAAGGAATAATTTTTCTTAAAACATAGAAATATTTTAAACCTTAGCCTCACTTGAATTCAGAAAAAAACATTGATTCAGCATTACCTTCTTTTTTTAAACTTCATAGTTTTTTATTATGTTATGTTAGTCATCGTTATGTTAGTCATCATTTGTTTTTGATGTAGTGTTCCATGATTCACTGTTTGCATGTAACACCCAGTGCTCCATGCAATATGTGCCCTCCTTAATACCCATCACGGGCTGACCTATCTCCCCACCCTCTTCCCCCTGAAACCCTCAGTTTGTTTCACAGAGTCCATAGTCTCTCGTGGTTCGCCCCCCCCCAATGTCTCCCCCTTCATTTTTCCCTTCCTTACACCAGTTAGAATGGCAAAAATTGACAAGACAAGAAACAACATATGTTGGAGAGGTTGTGGAGAAAGGGGAACCCTCTTACACTGTTGGTGGAAATGCATGTTGGTACAGCCACTTTGGAAAATAGTGTGGAGGTTCCTCAAAAAGTTAAAAATAGAGCTACCCTATGGCCCAGCAATTGCACTACTGGGTATTTACCCCAAAGATACAGATGCAGTGAAAAGAAGGGCCATATGCACCCCGATGTTCATAGCAGCAATGTCCACAATAGCCAAACTGTGGAAAGAGCCAAGATGTCCTTCAATAGAAAATGGATAAAGAAGATGTGGCCCATATACACAATGGAATATTACTCAGCCATCAGAAATGATGAATACCCAACATTTGCATCAACATGGATGGAATTGGAGGAGATTATGCTAAGTGAAATAAGCTAAGCAGAGAAAGTCAATTATCATATGGTTTCACTTATTTGTGGAACATAAGGAATAGCATGATTCAGTATTACCTTCTTATTCTCTAGTCTCCCTTCCAGTTATAAGGCATTGTCAGGCTTAAGAACGATATAACGATACCGAAGGTCAGAGTAGGTTTAAGGTAGAAGTAATCGTATTCACCCAACCTAAAACATTCACCTCGAGAATGGAGATAAGCAAATAAGGACTGACTATGAAATTATTGAATATTAGTAGCCCCTTAACTAGAGACCCAGGTTTAATTGTCCCTAGAATTGCCTTGCTAGCTGAAGTTCAGCCAAATTGGATTGAGATAATAACTGAGTTTGATTACTTACTTCCTTCATTGGTTCTGACAGCTCTACCAGGGGAAATGATCCAAAGCGAAGCACTCTTTCTAATCTGGATTTCCTATGGATAAAACCTTGGCAAAATGTTTGCCAACCACAGCATTCATATCTTCTAAACTTGTTAAGTCACTTAATGGATGCTCAGTGTATGCAAAGTTCAGGAGAAGTATATATCTAGATATATGGAGATGTAGTTGTTTGGGTTTTGGTTTTTTTTTAAGACTTATTTATTTATTTATTTGAGAGAGAAAGCATGAGTGGGTGGGACAGAGGGAGAGGGAGAGAGAATCTCAAGCAGACTCCCTGCTGAGTGCAGAGCCTGAGGTGGGGCTCAATCTCAGGACCATGAGATCAGAAGCTGAGCCAAAACCAAGACTCAGACGCTTAACAAACTGCACCACTAAGGTGTCCCTGTAGTTGTTTTTTTAAATCAATTTTTAACTTAGGAGTAAATACAGAACATGATCTGTCTTATACTGATTCCTTGACTTTTCTGAGGCTCAGTTTAGGACCTCAGCCTTAGCCAGAGGTCAGTTTTCATTAAGATTTCATATGCACTAAGAAGAATGTTTCCTGAGTGGGTTGGCAGTGGGGAGGTGAATGGAATTACTATAGAGGGGCAAGGATGGAAACAAAGACCCCAGTTAGGCAAGAGATGGTGGCATGGACCAGGGAGATAGTAGTGAAAGCAATGAGATCGAGTTGGATTATGGATATATTTTTAAAGTAAAACCTCATGATTTCCTACAGGATTAAATATGGAGTGTGAGAGAATTGCCTGAGCAATTGGAAGAGAGGGATGTCATTAACTGGGCTGGGAAGGAGCAAATTTGGGGCAGGAGACTGGAATGGAGGTATGTTTTAGGCACCCAAATGGAGAAGTAGAGTAGGCAGGGGAAAGTTCTGAACTGAAGACAGAGGCTTGGGATATAAACTTGGGAATTTGGGGCTTATTGGTGGTTTATAAAGCAATAAAAATCGATGAGCTCACCTAAAACAATGGTTCTTAACTGGGGCTGACTGGGGTGGATGCTACTGGCACATAGTATGTAGAGGCCAGAGATGCTGCTAAATGTCTTCTAATGCACAGGATTTTTCCATCACAACAAAGTATTACCTGGTTTAAAATGTCAATAGTGCTAAGATTGGTAAGACCTGACCTAGGACACCAGGATAGCTAGAGAAGAGAATGTGCTCAAGGACTTAGCTCTGGGGCACTCTTTACTAGGTGTTCAAGGAGATGAGGAGAAATAATCAGTGGAATCTGAGGGTGTATGTCTAGTGTTATTGGAAGGAAACCAAGAGAGCATTGTATACTAAGAAGCTAAGCACAGAAAGTCCATGGAGGAGGAGAAAGTGATTGGCTCTGTCAAATGTTGCTGATAGGTCAAGAAAGACTGGACTGAAAACTGATCATTGGAATTTGCCTTGTGGGGTCATTGTCAAGACCCTCACGCTACAATAGCAGTTTTAGCAGGGTGGTGTTGGCAAAAGTCACTGAGGGCCTTGGGCTAGGCACTTGGCATCTCCAAGTTTAGTTTCCTCACTCATAAGATGAAGATATAATCTACTTGATGGAGTTGAATGAGGTAATGTGAATAATGTGTGTAAATCACCTAACAGAGAGCTAGCACATAGTAGGCACTCACAGAATGTAAGGTCTCCTTCCACATTCATTTCCAACTTCTCTCCTCCTACACCCCTCCCCCCAAACACAAAACTACTGCTTCAGTGTTTTATCACACTCTAGGTACTATTTAGTATTATATGAGGCAACTCTTTCATTAAAACACACTTCATGTTGGGCACCATATCTCAATTATCCCTTATTATGAATTGAAGAAAAAGAAATGTGTTAATAATTCGAGTTTTTCTGTATTTGGTGATAGATTTGACTGGGAGAGAAATAGTAGCAGTTTGAAAATATACAGAATCATAAAGTAATTTCTCATGAAGTTAAATATTGTATAAAGTTGTACTGGGTGTGGTGCATAAACAATGAATCTTGGATCACAGAAAAAAAAGTTGCATTATGTATTTAGTCTTCCTACAGTTTTGGAATAGTGCAAATCTAAAACAGTAGCTCCATTTGCTAGGTTTATTATTGCTCTGAATATTTTCACCACCTTAAATTATTATATTCCAAACTCTCAGTTAAAGCTAAGGTCCTCAGAGAGCCATGTCAAAGGATGGAGATGGGTGGAAATCAAGAGAAGTGGAAATTCACTCTTTAAAACCTTTTACTCTGGAATCTCCCACTCATACTATATTCTTTGGGGACTCAGGAAAATGATTATATATTACTCTAATGATTGCATAGTAACTTTATAAAAGTGAATTTAATTTCAAAAGGTCAAAGGTAACCAAATTGTGGGAAAAAAGCTATATGAAAACATGTCATTCTGCATTCAATTCTAATTTCCGCAGAACTGAGGGTCCTGGAAGTTCATCCAAGTAATGAGATTTTGTGCTAATTGCTCAGTTAGTCACACACAGTGAGCTCTTGGTCCAAGTGGCTTCTGACTGCTCTAAATGTTCAGAAAGCCAAAGAGGAATTCTCCATGATATAGAACTTCTAGATGTCCTGACTCAGTCCCAAGTGATTCTCAGGCAGCCTGATTCTCACATCTGCCAAGACCTTTAATTTATCCCCCTACCTCTGCATCTCCTGTATTTCAGTGAGTCTAAGAAATGCATTTTGCTTAAATTCTTATGTCTCAGAAATCAGTTCACATATCATACAATCAATGGCATGTTACTATAGCTGTTGGTCAGCACCATCTAAAAGAATACTTTGTTTCATATTTCCCTAATGCTGAGTGATGTTGAGCATTTTTTCATGTGTCTCTTGACCATTTGTATGTGTTTGGAGAAATGTCCATTTATGTCTTCTGCCTGTTTCTTGATTGGATTATTTGTTTTTTGGGTGTTGAGTTTGGGTGGTAAGTTCTTATAGATTTTGGATACTAGCCCTTTAGCTGATAAGACATTTGCAAATATCTCCTCCCATTTCATAGGTTGCCTTTTAGTTTTGTTGACTGTTTCCTTTTCTGTGCAAAAGTTTTTTATCTTGATGAAGTCCCAGTAGTTCATTTTTGCTTTCGTTCCTCTTGCCTTTAGAGATTTGTCTAGCAAGAAGTTGCCGTGGCCTAAGTCAAAGAGGTTGCTACCTGTGTTCTCCTCTAGGATTTTGATGGATTCTTTTCTCACATTTAAGTCTTTCATCCACTCGGAGTTTATTTTTGTGTATGGTGTAAGAAAGTGGTCCAGTTTAGAACAGCTAAAATTAACAACTCAGGAAACAACAGATGTTGGCAAGGATGCAGAAAAAGGGGACCCCTCTTATACTGTTGGTGGAAATGCAAACAGCTGCAGCCACTCTGGAAAGCAATATGGAGGTTCCTCAAAAAGTTAAAAATAGGGGTGCCTGGGTGGCTCAGTCAGTTAAGCATCTACCTTTGGCTCAGGTCATGATCCCAGGGTCCTGGGATCAAGCCCCACCTTGGGCTCTCTGCTCAGCGGGAAGCCTAATTCTCCTGCTACCCCTCCCCCCACTCACGTTCTCTCTCTTTCTCTCAAATAAATAAATAAATTTTTTTTAAAGTTAAAAATACAGCTACCCTATGACCCAGGAATTTCACTACAATGTATTTATCCAAAGGATACAAAATAGTGATTCGAAGAGGCACATGCACCACAATATTTATGGCAGCAATGTCCACAATAGTCAAAATATAAGATCCCAGATGTCCTTTGACAGATGAATGGATAAAGATGTGGTGTATATATACAATGAAATATTACTTGGCCATCAAAAAATGAAATTTTGCCATTTGCAACAAGATGGATGGAACTAGGGGGTATTGTGCTAAGTGAAAGAAGTCAGTCAGAGAAAGACAATTATATGGTTTCACTTGTATGTAGAATTTAAGAAATAAAACAGATGGACATAGGGGAAGGAAAAGAAAAATAAAATAAGAGGAAAACAGAGAGGGAGACAAACCATAAGAGATCTTAACTGTAGAGAACAAACTGAGGGTTGCTGGAGGGGAGGTGTGTGGGAGATGGGGTAACTGGGTGACGGGCATGAAGGAGGGCACGTGATGTAATGAGCACTGGGTGTTATATGCAACTGATGAATCACTAAATGCTACCTCCGAAACTAATAATACAGTATGTGTTAATTAAATGGAATATAAATTTAAAAAAAATTTTAGAAGAATACTTTGTGATGATGGAAATGTTCTGTATCTGTTCTGACCTATACAGGCACCATCCAGCCACGTGGCTCTTGTGCACTTGAAATGTGGCTGGTACAACCAAATAAGTGAATTTTTCATTTTATTTAATTTTCACTGTTCCAAAATTAAATAGCCATATGTGGCTAGTGGCTACCCCATTGGACCATATAGGTACAAGTTGAATTCTTCCAGAAAGGAATTATATTTGTTTCTTCCACTCACCTGAGGAATGACCAACTTGAGACTCCCTTAAATTGAATTATTTGCTTAAGGCTTCTCTGGATGCTCTGGTAGTATGATTTCAGACTACAGACCTGAGTGAATACCAGCTTTGGCTCAGATTCTCAGAAGAGGCTTTCCTTTCTCCAACCACTGGCAAGACTGAGATATGTGAATGTTCCTGCTGTCCATTCCTGCGTGATGGTTGTTTGTTTGTTTGTTTTTCTCATTTGCTCTTACCCTCAAGGGTAATGCTACAGAGTCCCAGCATTATGCAGAAGTCTCCTATTTAACTCTTCATCTTGAATTTTCTTTATTTTCATATGAAAACCCAAAATAATTATGCTTCCTTCAATCAGTAATAACTTAGAGCCAATGAAATATGGTAATGTAATTTCTGATGGGTAGTAGAAGCTTAATAAATGTTGAATGAGAGAGAAGGGAGGGAAGGCCAAATAGGGCCATGCAGTTTGAGTGTTTTTTTAAAATAATGCTCCTATGACCCCTTAGATGTTTGGGGGGGCTGCTGGTTAAATACATGCTTACTTTGTTTGAAGGGAAGAAGAAAGGAATTGGAAAGGAAATATACATATGAGACCCTGGTAGGGTACAGGGAGGAAGAAATGCTTAATAAGTAGTGTATTGGTCAGAGTCCTGGCAGAAAAGAGGTGGCAAGTCATAGAGGGATGGAATGGCATCTCCTTTGGCCTGGCTTTTTGGACTGGGCTAGAGCTCTGTTTGAATGGGCGAGATGAGAAGCTAAAGACACTGCTTCATGAAAATCTTTATGAGATTCTGTGCACAAGTGCAGCTTTGGGGTTCAGGTAACAATGCAGGACAAGAGCAGAAGTTCCTTCTCTTTACTTCTACAAAACTCAGTCCTGCTCTGGACCCTACATCTTGTGGTTTTGAGAACTCTGAACTTTCCTCAGTGTGGGTGTCATCCTGGACACCACTGAGAGCCCCAATCATGAGACATCCTTAAGTGACTAAGGAGGGGCTAAGAAGAGTGACTGTGCCCCATGGTGATGAAACTGGAAAGGTTGCTTTCTGAGTACAGAGACTCTCTAAGATGCTTGGGGTAAAAAGGTGACTCTGAAAATCTGCAAATGACCATTCATTTCTGCTTGAATACATGGAATTCAGCTCTAGCAACATTTTAGTAATTAGTATTTGTGGGACCTCACTTCAGTTGAAGAGTAGGTGAGAAATGGGATATTCAGATCATTGGGGTGGCGGGATGAAGAAATTGAGTTAGTTCCTCCCAAAACTGAAACTTAAATTACAGAGTAAAATAACTGTAAATATCCCTTTTCATCTTATCCATACATATTTTAACCAAAAGATGTAAATAAAAACTGTTAATTTCTGGAAAGCCATAAGCCTATTGGACCCAAAACATAAAGCTGGGATTGTGCGTAGCCCATTTTGGCGTCTGGATTGTTGGACACCAAAATGTGAGAGGGGTATTTGGCATTGTAAACAGAGCACCCTGGGCTTGGGTGAGAAACCTGGGGTTTTGGTCAGTTCTGGCAAAGCTTCACCACCTTGGTGAGTTCACTTCACCTGCCAAGCACAGTGTCCTTGCCTGCAAATGGGATATGATACACTCTCTGACCTCAAAGAGGTTTTGTATCATCAAGCGAGAGAATAGGAACCTAGTAAAGTGTTATAGGACAGTGGGAGGATGAACATACTTTAAATAGGGCCAATCTAAAGCAAAACATTATCCCATTGAAGAAAGAAGAAAGCACAAATGAGAAAGCACAAAGGGGCAGGCCTGCTAGAGCTAAAGGGCAGGACAAGGTGGTGTCCTCTTTATCTTTTATCCACAGAACCTAGGGCAGTGTCTAATACATAGTATATGCCCATTAATGTTTGAATGAATTCAAAAGCCCATCAGACAGATTTAGGATATTGGAAACTGGTCTTTCTACTTCAACCAACTGATAGCCTAAACCAGCACTTCTCAAACTGTAATATGCACATAAATCACCAGAGGATCTTGCTTAAACATAGGTTTTGGTTCAGTAGATGTGGGGTGGGGGCTGAGAGTTTGCATTTCTAACACACCTGTGATCGCAATGCTGTTGCTCCACAGATACACTGATCCACACCACAATTTAAGTAAGAACAGCCCAGACTCAGCAGCTTGTAACAGCCTTTTGTTAAGGCAGAAATCAATTCCAAGAGGGAAGACTGCAAGTGGAAATAAGGAAAGCATATTTCCGGAGTAAGGAAGTGAAGTTTAGGCAAGAATGCCCATTCTTGGGAGGAGTGAATCGGGGAACTTTCTTGGGACGGAAGCTGCTGACAGCCCCATGGCCAGCAGGAGGAAACTCTGGTGGCCTAAAATCGTACATGCAGACTGGGAGATGATAGCAATTCGGCAGTTTGTAAAATGGTCTTCCACAAGAGCCATCATAACTTTTAATAACCTGAATAAAAATCATTACCCAATAATGGACTTTATTTTAGCACACTCCATCTGTCTTGTTGCATAAAAATAAAAGTTCAAGTTTATTTTTTTTTAGTTTGACTATATTACTACAGTAGAGTGTAGTGATATAGAAAGCTGAATAAAAATAGAGTTGATGGTGTGGCAAAAATAGAGAAATGGGAACTCCATAGACAGAATTATCATATTAACTCCATAGTCTCCATTAACTATTCAGTCCTTCCTCTATCCTTGTACATATTGTCTTCTGTGAACTGTAGCATGTGGTCTGGATTTAAAGCATACTTGTGGATTTGAGCACACTTCTATCTCTTCTAGGTGCCCCTAGATGTAGCTGCCAAGTAAGAGGCCAAGATAATGATGCAGAATCAACCCCAACTTGTATGTGAGGAAGTTGTGCTCTAGGACCAGCACCAGCACTTTCAGCACCACAGACAGAGGCAAATCCCTTTGGAGGCATTATCTCTGACTTCATTACGGTCTTTGCAGATAGTCTCCCCCTCGCCAGTGTGCCCAAGATAGTGATTTGTAATCTGACCTATCAAGGGCCCACTTTTCCTGCTAATTATGCCCCCTTTCCTTATGTTATAGAACTGTTTCCTAATGTGTGTATACAGGACACCATATTCCTTTTCCCATAGGCAGGTGCTGCCATATATATTCCTGGAATTTGGCACCCATATATCAAACAAGTTATTCAAGATGCATCTCTCATATCATGTCTGAAGGAGTAGGAGGTAGCCTTCAAGTCTTTTAAATGAGATCTACTTTAGGACAAGAATTCATGTAAACTTACAGCCATGTGTGGTGATCAGATACTCTAATTTATTAACAAGCTGAATGAAATCAAGCTGCCACTCTTCCTTAATATAGTATAGCAACTCAAACTCCCCTCATAGGAGCAGATCAACTGCAATCCCTGAGACCAAACTTGGGAGTAAGAAAGTAAAATTATAAGAGGTTCCTGACAGTGGTGAAACCAGATAGTAGACAGCAACCAGACCTAGGGCTGATGCCTACAAATAAGAAACTTTCTCTGAGGTATAAAGAGCCATAAGACATGGGGCTCAGCTTAGGAAGCCAGCTGATTATCCCTGGGAAAGAACACATTGGAATATGACACCCAGACATATGACATTTAATGGCCAAATTTCTAGCAAATATTATCCTAATTTCCTCAGAATAAGATTTACAGACTATGAGGGCCAATGGGGAACATTCTCTGAAGCTGGCCATGAGAGCTGCAGTTTCTAAGGGATAATGACCTACAGGACACCTGAAGTGATAATAACAGAAGTGAGAGCAGATGCCTCTAGCAAAGGCATTGAGATGGGGCACTGTCACTGGCAATTACAAGGAATAGAAACTCCTCAGATCTTCTAGTCACAGGAGGGAATTAGGGATTATTCTGCCATCTGATAGTTCTAAGCCAGGGTCAACACCATAGACTTTGAATTTGGGTCTTAATTTGGCCCCTATGCTGGCTTTTCCTAAGGATCCCACTTGGCCACAAGAGCCTTCCTACTCAACATGCAAATAACACAAACCTGATGGCTTAACATGTCACGATTTATTATCTTATA
Organism: Ailurus styani; assembly: GCA_002007465.1. Classification (NCBI taxonomy): domain Eukaryota; kingdom Metazoa; phylum Chordata; class Mammalia; order Carnivora; family Ailuridae; genus Ailurus; species Ailurus styani. Next base: position 429,624 of record LNAC01000519.1, read on the forward strand.
GTTCTGGAGGTCAAAAATCCAAAATGAATCTCTTTAGTCTAAAATAAAATATAAGCAGAGTTGCATTCCTTCTGGAGTTTCTAGAGGAGAATCAATTTCCTTGCCTTTTCCAGTTTCTGGAAGGCCGCCTGTATTCCTTAGCTCATGACCCGTTTCCATCACTCTGACCTCTGCCTCCCTCATCATATCTCCTTCTTTGACATCTGCCTCCCTCTTATAAAGACTTTTCTGATTACATCAATCCCACCTGATAACCCAGGTTAATCTTCCTATCTCAAGATCTAATCATATCTGCAAAGTCCCTATTGTCATGTAAAGTAACATACTCACAGGTTATAGGAATTAGGAGGTGGACATCTTTGAAGAAGATTATTCTGCCTACCAGAGGTGGTATCTTCAGTGAAGGCAAAAAAAAAAAATATATAGCATTTATGTGGCCTAGAGGTGACAGGCAACTCTGGACACAAGGGGCTCAGGGAAAAAGTGGCCCATCTTACTTAAAAAAAAAAAAAGGATTTACATTAACACAATGTTGTCAACATAAAACCTTTACAAACTTCCTTACAAACATAATTTCTTGCTCCAAGAAACTCTAAATCATTTCATTGCAATATAGCATCATCATTTTTTAAATCAACCAATTACAGCAATTTCTGTGTTCTGAAAACAGGGACATGATAGTTGGCTACTCTCCCAGAAGGCCTTTTACATTTCTTTTCACCTATGAGTATTATGAAATCACCTCCAACACATTATGCAGCCAGAGCAGTGCACCTGCATCCTGCTATACTCTGGCTGGAGCTCATGTGGAGCTTTGGCTGGATCTTTCCTGGGATGCTCACACCCAAGGGAACATGGAAGAATGGCCATTTGCTTCTTTTGCCCTACTTAGAGGAGGATTTTGTTGTGAAGCAGAAGTTTACAACCCACAGAACTTTGGGAAGAACTTTGGACAGCCTTCAGGGATTGAAGACTTTGCTTTCCTATAATTAGTCAAGTCCTGTAAATTCTACCTCCTTAATCTTTCTCCACTCTCCCTTCCTCTTCAACCTCATGCCACTTGTCAAGTAGCACAACACACTGCAGAGTTTCCCCCAAAATGATCTGATCCTAACAACCACCTAAGATGCATATTAAACATGCAGATTCCCTGGCACTTCACTGGAAATTCTGATTTTTAAGCTGTGGCAGAGGCTTTGGAATCTACATGCATAAAAAACACCTCCCCCCCACGTGATTTTTATTTTCAAGCAAGGATGGGCAAGACTGACCTTGATGAAGGTCATCAAGGTTGATGAATGATGAAACAAGCTGGGCTTGGAAATCAGGCATACCTTTGTTTGAATATTTTTCAAGCTGATGAACTTGTGCAAGTTACTTAGCTTCTCTGAACCTGTGCAAGGAGAAGTGCATAGGTTGTTTGGAGAATTGAACAGGATTTTGTGTGCATTTCACTGTATACAGAGCCCCAGAGTCCAATAATTGTGAATTATCTTGCTCCTTGAGCTTCATGCCTCTCCCTTCAGTACCTGCTGTGTTTTGTTTTTCACAGCTGGGGGATGTTGACTGACTCTGCAAATGTCATAGAATGACAACCAGCAACACTTGGTTAATCTCTCTGCCAGGACCTCCCCTACCCACCCAGTCATTAACTTCATTGTGTAATTAAATGGGTTTTCAGAGCTCTCCCTGCCATAGGGCTTCCTCTCGTTTTTGAGGAAATGTCCACAAAGGTCCCCTTTACTTTACCCGGCTGCACAAAGAATGCTAATCTTTCTCACAGCTGTGTCAACCACAGTCCCAGGAAATGCCTCCAGGAAAAGCTTGACTTTGATTCTACAAGACAAAGAAACATGACCGATTTACTTCTCAGCAGGCTGAGGTTATGAGTAGACCCTAGTCAATGGTCCTCACTGGCCAGAGTTTTGTCACCACTTACAAGGAAGGGCTAGTCTTGTAGACATGGTAGGCAGAAATCAATGGCTCCATAAAATGTTCAGTGGATTTCCCTTGTCAGTCTTTCTTACTATGTAAAAGTGAATATGCTTTCTTTTTCTTTCCTTCTTTCTCTCCTCTTCCCTCCTTTTCCTTCTCACTCCCATCCTTCCTTCCTTCCTTCCAAAATGCCTTCTCTGACTCATTCTGACAGAACCTTCTGTTTCCGCAGCATTCTATCTTCATCTTTATCATAGCAAGTGCTCAATTCTATCATAATTGTTGGTGTGTTTTCTCTTTACCACTCCTCTGCCCAGTACCTCAACTCTCTACACACACTAAATTATAAGCTTCTGGGAACAGTTACCATACCTTGTTATCTTTGTGGGGTTTTTTAAAGATTTTTTTTATTTATTCATTTGACACACAGAGAGAGATTACAAGTAGGCAGAGAGGCAGGCAGAGAAAGAGGAGAGAGGAGGAAGCAGGCTCCCCGCCGAGCAGAGAGCCCAATGTGGGCCTCGATCCCAGGACCCTGGGATCATGACCTGAGCCGAAGGCAGCGGCTTTAACCCACTGAGCCACCCAGGCGCCCACCTTGTTATCTTTGTATCTTTAATCTTTAATAGATTGTCTGACACATAGTAGTTGCCCAGGAAATAGTGAGTGAATGAATGAATGAATGAATGAATGGCTTCAATGGTAGTAGGATAATGTTGGTGTCTCATAGAAACCTTTGAAGAAGATGGTCACAGTGATTAAGTGAAGGCTCAGAATGGTTTCTTGGGAACCAAATAAAGTTACCACCATTCAAAAGGATCCTGTTTATAATCCAGTGGAGAATCTGGCTTAATTTGTGGAAAATTCCTGTAATTGCAAAATGTTGTACAAAGAATCAAAGATACAAAGAAGACACTATCCAGGGAATGTGGCATTGGGATAAAGGTGAGGGTTATAATAAAGAACAGCATTTCTATTTCAAATTTTAGTTTACAAGTTGTTATCAAATATATTATCTATAAAGAAGGCATAGGTGTTAGAAGTCAGAGGATCTGGATTTCCAAAAAGTGGCCTAGCCTCACTGAGTTTTAGCTTCTTCATCTGTAAAATGAAAATGATACCTCTGCCCATTTCAAAGGGTTATTGAGAGGCTCAAATGAGGCTTGGCATGTGATAACAGTGAGGCTATTGTAAGTAGTCCCACAAAATAAGTGATTCAATAGGTTGGTAAGATAAAGTTTTACTGCCTCTGAGCTAAGAGCAAGTAGAGCAAGGCTTTAAAAGCAACCCTATCATGAGTAAATTTTATGCTGTTCACCTTCCTACAACCTGTTTTCTTATCCTTAAAATTAGAGAGTCAGAGTGGAATGATCCCCAAATTGCCAATGAATCTAAGATACTAAGATTTCTATGACCAACTTGAGGCAAGGCATGGTAAGTTCCCTTTTAATGAATCTAAAGGTACCAGCACTCATCAGAATAGTGCTCCGACCCTATAAATCTACATCACACAAGGTGCAGAGTGAGTATCTGAAGCACACTGTCCTCTTACTGCTGAGCTTGTTGGCAGCATGTCCCTAGTCTTCATTATCTCTAGTGGACCTGGACCAATTGGCCAAAACCTTACAGAGATTGGCAGAGCTAATTACTTATAGATGTAGCTCATCAAAGGCTTTGCACCTTCCTTTGTGCTAAGGACTGATTTCCCTGACTCTCACTCTTCCTTTCTCTTTTATGTATTGTCTGTTCCTTAATTCCTTGCATTTTTATGTGCCTTCAGTTCTGATTAATTCAGAGCTGTGAAGATTTTAACTTACTAATCCATCAGTTGGGAGTGATTAGGAGGGAGAGGAGAGAAAGACTATCCCAATTCCGCAAATAGAAAACCTGAGCCCAGAGACCTAAAATGAAGATTAGAGAGTGAGCATCAGCTATGTGCCAAATCTGTCACTAGAGGATTTCCATAGGAGATTATGTTGGTTAGGCTATTTTTATTAAAAGGAATTTTGATGACCTTTAGTTTGCATGAGTTGTGTAAGAATTCACCTTAAAAAAAGGAAGATTAAAAAAAAAATTTTGCTACAGACCCAGGATTTCAGGAACAGCTGAACTGCCAGTTCTCACAGAGCTTATTAAGTAGTTCGATTTTCAATAAATCATTCAGAATTGAGAGCAGTACTAGTGACTGGGTCATCTGGTCCATCTCCAAAGCAGCAAGGATACACAAATATTGATTCTTGTGCTCTATTACTATGACAACTCAACTATTCTTCCTGTGTCCATCAGCTACTATTCCCAAAACCAACCACTTCTTTCTTTTCCTCTGTATCAAGTTTTGATTGATCCAGTTTGTCCCTTTGTCCATGATAAGCAAAAATTCCAAACGAGGTCATCCATAGAGTCCTAGCTAACCTACGGACTGGCCATCCTTAGACAAGGTGCCCACTTTAGGGGAGGATGGGCATGAGGCACCATTATGGCAAGTTATATGAAGACTAAACCTCAGAAGAGGAATGTGGGAATACATGTTCTGAAACCTAGCCTGTTCAGTAAAGGGTTCAAAGTCAGTGCCATAAGAGAAGCTGAGATGCCTACGTAAACAAAATTTTCTTTCCTATAAGTAATTACAATTTATATTAAAAAAAACTCTCCAACTTAAAAAGCAAAGATTTTGAGAATTCCTTTATGTATCATTTCATTATTTTAAAATTCATCCTATACCACTCTCTTCTTTGATTGAAGATCACTCAATTAGTGAGGTTTTTAATGTGCTAAAATAGAATTTTAATTTGTCAAAATTTAGTGGTCATGTAACTTCTAAGGATCATTAATTGAACAAAGTGAAGCACACATGTTTAAGATTGTGTTATGTTTAACTCGAAGTATTGCTATGGTGTTATTTTCTGTGATTAACTATTGCAGAGCTGAGGGCATTAGATTTATTCCAGGTGACCTTGGCTTTTGCGGTGAGCTGGAGACCTCAACTATTTACAGCTTGGTTGGAGGAAATAATGTTCTGAGTTCTAAACATTCAATTGACGGTAGGAACTACCAGAGTATAATCATTTCTAAACTGGAAATTAATGCAGTTTTATTCCAGAAATCTTACATTAAGCATCTTAGAAGCAGCCACTTTCAGCAAACATTTCAAAAAGGACTCTGCTTATCACAACCATCTTATGACATTTTGATTCTTTCCATGTTTTGGGAAGTGGTGTAACTGTGAGGGAAAGGGAATCTACAATGGTGATTTTCAAACTGTGGTCACAGAACTAGCATATTGCCACCACCAGAGAATTTGTTACAAGTACAGACCCTGAAACCTTACCCCAAATCCACTGAATCTGAAACTTTGCAGATGGGGCCCAGGAATCTGTGTTTTAACAAGCCTTCTGGGAGATTCTTGTGCCTACTGAAGTATTTCTGTGAGCCTCAGAAACCCCAGGAACTCCATTTCCCATGAGAATAATGCTGTATCCCCATGACTTGGTTAGGAACAAAAGATTATATTATATTCCTAGTTACTTCTAAGTGGGGGTTAAATCTGGGAGGAAGCCCAAGGTAAGGATGAATGCGGTCAATGTACCCTGGACCTGTTTAACTATTCTCTGTCCCCTTCTGCTTAGTAGGCTGCTGCCTACTGTTTCTAACTCCTTCAATTTCTTACATAGAATTCCCTCCTACTTCCTCTCTGTCAACCCAAACTCCATTATTTCCTTCCAAATTCCATATTCCCTCTCAGTTGCATTCATCAAGTATTTATCTAGCACTTACTTTTTTCCTGGAACAAGTTAAAAAGACAAATAAGACTTTGTCCTTCTTCTTACGTGCAATGAGAATATACAACAGATCATTCTTCTCCTTGCTTTTACCTAGACCTTTCTTATAGTTTCTAATAAATCATCACCCAACCTCACTTTGGTTTTAGGTTACTTTCAGTATATGTTTATCTTCCCTACTAGATGGCATGCTCCTTGAGGGCAGTGACCCATGTTTTAAACTCACATTGAGTATGGCATGTTTCCTGGCAGCCTACTGAGCACATACTGAGGCATGCTGTTGGGTTGAATGAATAAGATTATGATTGAAACAATCGTATAGACATGTACAGAATGGAATCTATACTTTCATAGTAAGTTTCTCTATTTTCTTCCTATGCCTTTTCATTCATCTTTACCTACCAACCTAGGGTATAAAACCAATAAAATCCTAATGACAACTCATTTGAAAAAAAATATGTTCATGTTTTTCTATGCTGGGCTGGAAAGAAATCCAAACAAGTGTTAGGCCAACTACCAGGTCATATGCCAATCCACAGAACTCTTCATTAAGTTTAAAAATAAATCTTAAATATTATTCCTTATTTTTCCCTCATTTTTGGATGGACTTTGAAAAAAAAATTGTAGAATCCTGACTCAGGGCCAAAAGGACCAATTGGATGCCATTAGTTAGTGAAATTGCAAAAGAACCAGCCAAATGAATGATTTGTACATAACCAGAGAGACATAGAGGAGAGCAGTGGTCTGTTTAGCAGTGATTATGTATCCAAATCTTTCAACTGAACTAGATTACATGCCAAGCTGAATTCTCTAAGAGCAGCTGTCTATTGCTTACAAATTCTCTTTGACCAACATGTCAAAGCAATACTTAGGTCTATAAAGCACATACCTGGTTGCTAAGGTGATTGTTTGCAAATTTGAATAATAATATATTAGAAGGTCCATGTTTGCTAATTTGTTCACCTCTTCATAGATCAAAGCTCCAGAGAGTCTCTTAAAAACTATGCTTCCAAGTAAGGACAGAATGAGAAGAAGGCAAAGTTCCTGTGGTTCTCTTAGAAACTCATGCTGGGGGAATCATCATCAACATCATCATTTTATCCATGGGATATTGGGCTCTTTAGTCATCAGGAGACTTTGATATTTGCTACCTGATCGTGTGGCTTTAGAGACATACAAAACTAGAAAGACTTGCCATGGGAAACACATGGCTTTCTGAAAAGGATGGGTGGGAGGAAGAGAGATGGAATGATAATTTCTGTGAATGAAGTGATTTCTTGCTACATCATTGTAAGTTCTTGAGAGTCTTTTCAAGGTGGCAAAAAAATGAAAGGTACCTTTTTAAATAAAGGAACACTCAGGATCACTAAGGCTGTCAGTAAGAGGAAGAATCTCAGGGTAAGGAAAAGCAGCTGAATTAAAAACCTACACTTCCTATAGCATTGACTAATTAGCAGTCTCAGATGTACTCTGGCCTCCAGATAACCCAGCTTCCTGTTTAACTCTGTCCCTATCATGGACACATGGTTCTCTTTTGGCTAGGTGGTAGCCCAGCCAAATGACAAGGCCACACCATTCAAATCAAATGTTACTGAAAGAAAGGTGAGAACAAACAGAAAATAAACCTGAGATGTAGTATTACATGAAAATTATTGTGCATCCTGCACATCAGACTTGAAAACACTAGAAATCGGTTTGAATCTTATATTCCAACTCCGCTCTATGGACAGTGACCATCTAGGATGTGGATTGAGGGGGTTCCAAGATTTTATCCCAATTTAATGAGGAAAGTCTAATGACTGGTTGGTGATATCTGCAGTGGATGAGGATAAGAAGATGGGCAGGGACTAGTAGAAGGGATGGATGATAATGCCTATGCTGTGGATTTGCCGCCCTGGTCCAGACCTAAGAGGGTGATTCCAAGACACAGGTATAGAATTCTCTCTTTAGTGCTTGACTCTTCTTTCATGGCCGATTCTTGAAATAATGCCTTCCCATTCCAGGGAAGACCCCCTAACCACAGGGATTTTTTTGTTTTGTTTTGTTTTGTTTTTTGGGGTTTTGGGGTTTTTTTTTTTATTTGTTTGTTTGTTTTGAGAGAGAGACAGAGATAGTGAGAGAGAGCACGCGTGGGGAGGAGAAGGAAAAGCAGGCTGCCTGCTGAGCAGGGAGTCCAGTGGAGGGCTCAGTCCCAAGACTCCGGGATCATGACCTGAGCAGATGGCAGACACCCAAGCAACTGAGCCACCCAGGCGCCCCTAACCACAAGGTCTAATTAGCCTCAGTATTCACATAGAAGAAACTCACACTAATGGGCGAGATATTTTTCCATTAATCATTTTCCTTTCTGGAAAGAATCTCAAGAGTTGTCTCAAGCTTCCTTTTGGCCACATAGAACCTGGAGTTTCTGAAGTTACAAGTAGCTATCATAGGCAGAAAGTCTGACCCTTCTGGATGTCTGAAATTTACAAAATGGTCCATCAATGAGAGAAAAACTCTGACTTGCTCCCATCTACCCATGCTCATGGTGAATTTAACAGACATTTTTTCATGCCTGGTCAGCTCAAAAAGGAGAACACATTATCAAATGATTTTATAAGGGGAGGCTACTGCAGGAGAGTGTAAATTGGTTCTTTTAAAGGCAAATGGCAGAAGGAAAGCTAGGGGAAAGGAGGGACTAGTGGGCAAAGGAAAAACTCATGAGTGGGAGAGACCTAAAAAGAGAAAGCCATTCCGGATAAAGAACAGAATGATTCTCAATATTGGTTACCCTCTCAAAGGGCAGCAGTTAAAAATCAAGCTAAGCAGCAGGATTGGCCTGAATATAAAGGTGTAGCAACCAGCTTTAAAATCTGGATCTGGAAAAAAAAAAAAAAAAAAAAAAAAAAAACCCCCTNTAGCCCAGAACAACAATTTAGGCAGGGAAGCACCAAAACATCACAAGTCAACCTTCACATCCCATATGTGGCCCGGTGACAAGTGTTTATGCAACATGATTGATTACCCTGCAATTTACTTTGTCAATCAGTCATGAAGTTAATTACATGTTACTCTTGGGCACTATTATAAATAATGGTATGGCAAACAGTGCTAGATTTAATGGTCCTTAGCGTTCAGCTATTAAATTGATGACACAGCCACATCAGTATTGATGAACAAGGATCTTCTCCATCAAGGATAATTTATATCACTAAATGTAATGGGCCAGTTTTGCCAAGACGTTATTCACACTGATACAAGCAATGAATCCATCAATAAAGGAGGAACAAATATTATTTTGTTTTGTGGGGTTTTTTAAAAATCCCCTGATAAATACTGATCGTGAGGAAACAGGGACTTTGTATCACTGACATAGAGATTAGGGAAATGTGCCAAAATGGGAAAGTCAGATGGATTCCAGAGGAATAATTTGCATGCAGATACAGCCTCTCTGTGGGGAGTCTTTGAATGTGCTATCCACCCTGACTAGAACATCCTTCTTTTCCACCCACTCCCCATATACGTGGTTGACTCTAGTCATCCATCAGACATCATGTTAAGTGGCACATCATCCAAGAAGTCTTCTCTGACTTTCTGACCTGGATTAGATGCCCATCATAGTCTGGGTCATCCAGAAGTTGACTGTGAGACAAGGATTCATGTAAATGTGTTCCCAGGATTAGCTGATAGGTGAGTGGGAAATGGGAGCAAAGAAGGAAAGAAGGCAAAGTAAGGATAGGATATCAAGGAATGTCTCAAATAGGGGGGTTTTTGCTCAATCCTGCCAGGAATGAATGAATGAATGAATGAATGAATGAATGAATGAATGAAATGTGGAGTTGTCTCAGTCAAGGATAGCACTTAAATCTCTGCATGTGTCAGTCACTGGTTAAGGGCTACCCTAAGAACTTCAGGTACTACACAAATAGGAAAAACAGTCTGGCAGCTTGAGGACAATCCTCTAACAAAGACATAAGTGCTGGTGTTAGGAGAGAAGGGATCTCAGGAGTGCCCCCAAATGGTAAAGAGATCCAGTGTGACATGGGAGGAACACACTGATAGTGTCTGCTGTAGCGGCCTTGGGAAGTGTTTCCATAGCCCGCTGTACACTCTGTAAGGTAGCATTTATCAGGCTGCATTGCAATTGCTCAGTTCATTGTCTTACCTGCTAGCTTGTAAGCTCTATAATGGCAGAAGCCATGACTCTCTTTTTCCTCATTTTATCACCAGTGACTAGAGCAGTAGCTGTGACACATATTTGTGTCAAATGATATTTGTGAGAGGAGAGATGAAAGGGAGGGAAAGAGCAAAGTTGGTTCAATGGAAGGATTACACTGGTATAAGGTATCACACATTCAAGCAAAGACAAATCTTGGTAAAACAGCATTCTTACAGGGGTCATGTTGATGTAGTTTCACTCATTCTGAGCATGAGAGTCTTGGTTCTAAAAGTTGGGTATTGTCCATCCAGCCAGGAGTTCATTTGTAACCGTCCAGGAGGGGCTCTTCACTGGATGAGGGGACGATAATCAGATCCCTGCTTTGAAATGCAGGCTGTGATCATTTTACCACACAACCAATCTGAACAAACAGAAATATGACAACAGTATGATTTCTATTAATTCCTAGCTCCTTCTCATTAAATGTTGAAAATCCTTAGGTAAATGGGCCAGAGATCCAGCTTTTTTTCTGATCACATCTGGATTGCTTTTTAAGCTTTCATTCATTCTTTTCCATGTATTATTTATATGTATTCTTAAAAAACTGACTTCTAAGTGGCTTAGTGAAATTTATTTCTCAGTCAAGGAAAATCAGTCAGTGTTCCATGGGCAGCTTCATACAGTGATTCAGAGATCCAGGTTCCATCCATCTTGTGGCTCCACCAACTCTGAAACCTTAAAGTCCTTCTCTTGCAGCCAGTGGAAAAGAAAAGAGAGTGAGAAAACACACCCCTACTTAACCTTCAGCCTTCAGAGGTGAAACACATCACATTCCCTTGCTGGTGACCAGTCACTGGCTGGGAAATGTAGCCCATCCAGCAACAGCTCTACACCAGGCTGGGTAGCTAACCTACTCTGCCGCACAGTCAGTCAATAGCTATTAAGCACCTAAAGTATGCAAAGTTCTGTGTTCACTGTTGGGAATAATACCATAAACAAAATAGGAGTGGTTGCTGCCCCTGGAGCTAATTTACAGTTCATTGGGAAATTAGAAATTAATCAGGAAATCATAAAAACACATAATCCCAAATGTGCAGTGAAGAAAAATTACAGGGACAGAAGAAAGTTTAAAACAAGCTAGATCTGGGGTGCCTGGGTGGCTCAGTGGGTTAAAGCCTCTGCCTTCGGCTCAGGTCATGATCCCAGGGTCCCGGGATCAAGCCCCACATCAGGCTCTCTGCTCACTGGGGAGCCTGCTTCCTCCTCTCTCTCTGCCTGCCTCTCTGCCTACTTGCGATCTCTCTCTCTCTGTCAAATAAATAAATAAAATCTTTAAAAAACAAAACAAAAAAAAACAAGATAGATCTAGTTTGAATGCATAAGAAAGGAATATTTAAGCTGACACCTGAAATTTAAACAGATTTGTCTAGAAAAGGTTGGAGAGAAAAGCATTTTGGTTAGAGGGAACAGCATGTGCCAACGTCCTGAGAGAAGAAGATGTTTAATTTCTATTATCCCAGGGTAACCCAAACTTATTTGAGGATCAGCCTTTTTTTATTTTTCACTATACCTATTAACCTCCCATGCAACTGGCACTCTGTAAAACAAACTTTTAAAATGCTTTGCTACTATGTAGATTAATAAATTCATAAATTTTTATTTCTGCTCTTTCAAATGATAGCCTTAATGTGGAATTTAGTTGGATATTTAGGTCTGTTTATCAAAAACCACCTTTGAGAATATAATGACTGCTAGATTAGCCAGAAGAATTTCTAATTTGTTTCCACTACTCTTTCTGGTCTCCCAAAGTAGTTATTGATGAAGCTGTTACTGGGAGGGCCATTCCCATCAGTGAATAGATGGGTTTATACCTCCAGGTAAAGAAGTTCTGTTTCATCTCCCCAGAGACAAATATAGCTATTGGTCTGTCCATTGATAGAAATGAAATGAGAAGAAAGGTTCAATTACTTGGGTAATAAGGTTGATAAGATAGGTCAGTGGCCCTGCTTACCACTGTCAAAATCTCAGTTCTCTTCTTGTCCATTTTCCAAATGTGTGCTTGGCTTCATCCGGATGAAAAGAATAGGGTGTCTTCCTGGCTAACTCATACAATCAAGTTCTATCTTTCAGGAAAATGTTCTATTCAAAAGTCTGTCTATAATAATTACTGTTTAGAAGAGGAGAAATGAGTCTCTTTGACAAATAGAGTCTCACCAGCAGGAATTTTAGGCAAACAACATAGTCCAAGCTCTTGGTTTTCTCATTTTATCTAGGAAATTCCAAACTCTTTTTTTCATACTATGTAAGTAAGCATCATAACTCAGCGAGGCACAGACTGGCCATGAATGGCCAAGTCTATGTAAGAAGTCTAAGTGACATAGAGACCTTTCACACATACATACACACGAAAGATGAAATTTCAAAAAATAAGTACTGAATTTACCTAAATTTGGCTGAAGTATGTCTACACAAGGCTCTACTCAGAAGCTAATTCCTAGATGAGGACCCAAGGTCCAGACCTGGGTCAGATGTGATGGTTGTCCAAAAAAGTCAAGAGTCCTGAGCATCAAAGGTTGTATTCAAAGGATAAGCTAGACACCCAATCAAGTTAAAGAAACATTATAAACACTAGAACAGAGCAAGGACAAAGATAAATGGTAGCGATGAGGCAAGAGAATCCAGAACAATTTTTGTGAACCTGACTGGAATGTCTTAGTTTGTTTTATATTGTCTGATGGATAGATGGTAAATCCAATCTAAATACCCAGAATTGGCTTGGACATGTCAGCAGCAAAACTGTTTTCTGATGATCATTTCATGTGATTGATTAGGTGTGGCTCATTTCTGCATGGTTTTAGGATCTCTTTTGTTCCCTTGTTTTAAAACTTCCAAGTTTTGAACACCTATGATGGTTGCATAGACAATAATTGAATAAGAGTAGCGAGTAAATGAGCTTATGTTGGGATACACAGTAATCAGGTTGCCTGGCGTGCCAAGACTTCCTCCTGGCTGTCAGTGAGTTCTCCATTGCCAGCTTGTGGTTTCCAGACCCATTAAGCCACACAAATGGAGTCATCTGTTCTTTTCTGGCCTTCAAGCGCCTTTTCCTCCCCAGGGACCCAGCAGGAGGTTGTCTGTAGGCATCAAATTATAGCAATCAATAAACCACAAGCAGCATGGCTCATTTAGAAACAGAGACACAGGCATTTTGATGGAAGAAATGGTGATTACTTATCACAGGTCCAGAGAATCATGATGTTTATTAGAAGTCAAAAGTGTGGGATTCAACATGGCCAAATACTAAACTATCCAACTATCCCTTGGATCTCAAACTTGTTCTTTCTGTGATTCCCGTCTAAGTGAATCGTACACCAAAATACCCAAGACAAAAGCTTGGGGACAATTCTAATTTTTTTCTTTCCTCCTTTTCTTCTCCCACAACCCCAACACCTACTTAGAGATTGAGACCTGTAGTTGCCATTTCCTTACTATCTTCCCAATTCACAGGCTTCCCAATTTCATGATCTTCCCAATTTTACAGGCTTAGTTCAGACCCTCATTGGACTTCTGTTTCTCTATTTTGTTCATTCTCCCCTTCACAGCCAGAGTGATCTCTCTACATTGCCTACAGAGGACTAATCCAACCAAGGAATCCTATAGAAAGTTGAAAATTCTATAGAATTCTATAGAATGTTTTGCCACTTGATAAATGCTGGGGTGGAATGAATGACTTCATAAAAACAGTGAAACAGCACCCTATCCAAATTTGTCATGTAATCAGTCCCCAGAGTATCTGCACATGAAGCATAGTATATATTCAGTCAATATTCATTCAATGATGAGTAAATAGGCAGTATGGTATACAGGAAAGCATAGACTCCCCCAAGAGACCAAGGTTCAAATTCCAACTTTACCACTTTCTAACTGAGTAACCTAAGGAAATTTACCTAATATCCCTGGGCTTTAATTTCTTTCAAAATGTTGTTATCAGTACCTACCTAGCAGGTTTGTTGTGAGGATTAAGTGAGGTGTGCTTAGAGAACTTGGCTAATAAGTACTTGGTAAGCAAAAATAATTCAAATCCTAACTGCATTAAAAACAAATAAATTGACAGGGTACTTTACAAGGAAAATTGAGGATTTGTTTTGTGATCTCTGACCTCCAGAATTTAAAGCCTACATTGCACATCTCACCCCAATTCAGTCAGTCAAAGAACATTTACCCTGGGCTCATCACTCAACCGGAATTCAAAAACTTCCCAAAAATCTAATATGGAAATCTAAGAGGGAATTTAACATGAGGATACCCCAATGTCAAATAAGGATTTTGTAGTTTTAAAAGTTTAGTTTGACAATATCAGTACCTGCTGGAGCTAGATCTGTATTAGGTAAAAATCAAATGGAAGATTTTAGAATTTGCCTTCCAACTTCGATGAGTCATTATTATCCAGAATGGATGCAATGACACAGGAAGCATGATATAATCCTTCTTCCCAGAGTTGATCAAGTATGATCCTGCTGATGGGTGGGAATGACATTAGCGAAAGAGGAAGAAATCACTTAATTTTTCAATCGTTTTAAGAGTGGACATTGGGGAGGGTTTGTGCTTTGGTGAATGCTGTGAAAGATGTAAGCCTGATGATTCACAGACCTGTACCCCTGGGGCAAAGAATAACCCCCCCCCAAAAAAAGAGTAAGGCAGGAACTTAAGGACCATTGAGTCTCATCCTTTCTTTCTCCAGATGATAACCTTGAGCCCCTGAGAAATAAAGCATCCTGCCTAAAAAGGTAACGGCCATTCTGAGACCAAGAGCCCTCATCTCCTGACTCTGTCCAGTATTCCTCCCACTGAGAGCTATGCAGAGCATTTGTTTTTGTGACTCGGTGAAAGACAAATCTTTATTCGGAATGTTGAGATATCACCCCCCCTCCCCGCAAAGTGCTCTCTCCTTAGTATCTCTCCAACATGAGATGTAGGTAGACTTTTATTTCTTTTTACAGCACATATTGTGACTACTCTGTCTCAGACTCTTGAACCCTGAAACAGCCTTTCTGTCTTACAGCTCTGAGGTTATAAAGTATGAAGTTATAGGTTATATAAGTAATATAAATTCTAATGAAATTCTAATGAAATAGATTATATTCTTAATCTAGAATCTAAATTCTATATCAGTTCCTACAGATCCTCCAAAATATTAAGAGGGAATTGTTACTTACCATTTGTGAAAAGTGCTCCAAGATACTTGTATGAAAGATGTCATTCACATGTTTGTTTCATTCACTCATTCATTTACCCAACTAACTGAGTCCTTAATTTTATACTTTTCCATATGGGATTAATGTCTGTTTTTATTACTAGACTGTAAGCTTTATGTGAGTAGAAATTAATTCATCTATCTTTACCATTCATCGTTCTGTGTATTGTACCTAGCTCATTTCCTGACAGTGTAGATACTCAATAAATGTGAGATAATGAATAAAAAACTAAATAAAATAAAATAGGAAAAGCAAAATCCATAGTCATTTTTCAATCTCCTATTATTGAATATATCAGATTCATCTACAATATGTTTCAGGAAATATAGAGGAGGTAAAGATATAGAAAAGAGAGAGACCGGGAGCTGGGAGAGTGCAGAAGAGGTCCTTATAACTTCAGAACTTCTCAAGGAGAATCATACCTCATTATATGTTAAAGATAGTATGCATCATATCCCAACAGCCTACTAAACTGACTTATATTAATGAATATCTGTGCATTGAGTAGAGATTGTGTTCATATTTGCAATTCACATAAGGAAGTTTCCTGAGTCCAACACCCGTCAACCCCTGATTGAATATCAGCTTCTCAGGTAGATCTTATACCTGTAAATTTGGTAGAAAAGAGTGGTACAGGTTGAACCAATTCAGAGTGACTTTGATCATGAAGATGGAGCTCTTGTTAAAAGCTTGAGGCAAAAGTCAGTGTCAAATCCTGCCTCTTTGCTCTGCCCACACAACCACGGGAGCTTCAATCTTCCTAAAGAGTACTGAGGTGTGAAGTTAAAGAGGTTTGGACAAGCATTTGGGAGCCTCTGAAGCTTATCTGAACTAACCAAGCCTCCCAAAGCCGTAAATCTCCAATGAAAGCTTCCAAGAGTGATATACTTCATTGTGGAATGTCTCAGGGATTGGCTGCAGTCTAGAAAGAAGAGATGTGTGAACTACAAGATAAACCTGACATGCGCATCACCCTTCCCTTCTGGGAATCTCTTAGTCCAACTCTCCTGAGTACAACCTTTGAGAATGTTGCTTGCCTGCTTAGAGCAGTGCTACATTGCATGATCATTAAGGAGTCAGAATGGCCCTTGAATGTTGTTTTCTGTTTGTGGTCAGGTTTTTTATTGGATTGAAGAAGACAGTGTGAGCCAGGATGTAAATATAATTATTGCCACTGTTGTCCCAGACTCCTGGATTTTCCATCTATTTCTTCTCAAAGTGTCCAGAGGCCACATGCATGCAAACTGGCAATGTGCTTGTTTCTCTGGCAGATTCTTGGGACCCTCCCCGGAAAACTAAATCAGAATCTCTGATAGGGCCTGGGAATCTGAAATTTAACAAGCTCTCCTTAGGCATACTAAATCCCTAGGCATAACATTTTCTTATCACCGTTTCTTTAATGCAAGCCAGTCATTTTACAGAAAAGAACTGAGTCCCAGAGAGGTAGAATGACCTGCTTAATGTCTCATAGCTGGTTAACATCAGAAGTCATGCCAGGACCCACACTCTTGCCTTCCCAGATCTGTCCTTTTTCACCATCACATCTCCATCATCATGTTCTGGGGCATTCATCATTGATTGCATAGCACAAGTTCCTGCAGGGAAGTGCTCTGAGATGCTTACAGTGTCTCCGGAGCATGTAACACACAGGAGACAAGAGACTTAACTGGGCAGATTACATTCCAGTCCCGTGCAGGCTCAAGGGTAAGCATGAGGAAGGAGAAAGTAGCTCTGTGTCCTCCAGCTGTCCCTGCAGACACCCAGAGTGCTCTTCTGCTCTATCTGTCCTTACTTCATGCTCAGAAAAGGATCTGCTTTTAGTCATTTATCCTTCTGTTCAAATATAAATTAAAGAGCTCTTATACTTGCATATGCCACTTAGCAGGTGCTATTTTCTTATTTGCTCTTGGAAGCCTTCCTGACTGTTCACAGTGACAACCCTTGGCACAAACCTCCAGTTTTGCCATGTCCATTCTATTTATTTGCAAGTGCATCTCCTGCACTAAACTGTCAGCATCTTGAGGGCAGGAGATACGTCTTTCATCTCTTTATACCCATTGCCAGCATGATCTCTAGTCCATGGTAAGTGATAAATAATATATATATGTCAAATAAATTCTTGCAACAACCTAGTGAATAGAGAAGATTTATCACCCCTACCTTACAGATGAATCAACTGGGTAGAAAAAGGCAAAGTGATTGGGGATGATTTCACAGTTGTCCAGTGAAAGGGAAGAGATTTGAATCAAATTATGAATGACTCCAAGAGTGCTGCCATTTCTCCCCTTATCAAACCCTAGCACATTACACCCAAGGTCAAGGTAATCCCTCCCCTGGAGGTAACTACACCCTCAACCAACTCTCTAATTGTGGATAAGGCAGTTTGGCCTGATTACTAGAGATGTAGTGAGATAAATGCAAAGTGTAAATTGAGAGCAGATTTGGAAGAAAAAGCAGCAGTTGACAGCAAGAGGGTCTAGATTGAGTTAAAAAAAGCAGATTGAGTTAAATGGCACTGACCGGAGTCTACAAGGGGAACTCATGCTTTGGGATCTTCCTCCCACGAAGCACCTGATATGAGTTTCAGGATTAGAGGAAGCCGCATCATTCTGGACATACAGTACTGAAAAGGAATACAGAACACTCCCGCACTGCATCTAGACTTCATGTCCCAGATGCTCTGTGTTTTCTCTTGAGGCGGGGATCAGTGAGTGAGGGCAGGCTGGGCAGGGAAAACAGATGGTGGATGACTATGCACAGTCTCATTTACAAGGTCCACACTGGAATTAAAACATGCTGGCATTCCCAACGTTTAATATAGGGGTTTTTTTTTTTTTAAAGACTGGTGATAGAACCTACATTTTATAAGATCTTGCTTCATCAGCTAAAGCAAGAACTCTGACCTCTCTCCCCCCTTTAAAGTTTACCTTACAATTATTTCTTTGAAAATTTCAAGCAGGTTCTTGCATATACTCACCCACAAGTCATTTCAGCTGCCTCATGGCATGGGGCCATAACCCCCCCTCAGTTTGTGCATTGTCTCCTGCTTCTGCTACCCCGAGGCCAGCTGAGGGCCCTTCTCCACTATCATTGTATCAGAAGCATTAACCCGAAGCCAAGGGGGATCATATTCCATGGATCCCAAAGATTCCAGCACCATGTTCTCTCTGCTGCTGCTCCTGCTGCTGCTGTTGCTTGGTGTATGGATGCCTTAGCATGTGAACGCCAATGCTGTGCCCTCTAAGGCGTCCAGACATTCCTGCTACTGCTGCCCCCAACCTCCTTCCTCCCCCAGCTTCCAAGCAACATCTCCATGGCATGGAGGTGCACCCGAGTCCCCGAGACTGCATTCTGGTGCTCTCAGTGCATCAAAACTACTCTCTCTGTTCTCTTGGCATACATAAGACCCTGGTTATTTTGTGTTCTTGCAGCTTGCCTTTTTATTGAAAGCCCCCTTCCTAGAACTCAGACATGAATCCACAGGAGCAAAGCCCATGGAAAAACTTGAGCAATTGTCACCAGACTCTGCTCAGCCTTGCCCCACTCCTGTAAAGTCCAGTTCTTTGTTGCTGGACCCATCTTGTCAGCCTACTCTCTCCTCACCTTAGAATGAGTCCCTCAGAAGATAACTCAGGCTGTCATATAGACAAATTTCCACTAGTCCTGCCCACCATTCCAGCAAAGGTGGCTCCTGGAGATGGACATGGTTGAGGCCTCAACCCTGCCTGCCACTTCTGGAGCTGTGCCTACATAATGTGTACTTGAGAAACTCTCCCCTCCATCTAGATCCTGCCTAGAACCATCTAACTGGATCCAGCTTCAGACTCTGCTCTACTATGGAGCTCTCTGTTTTACTGCATGTAGCACTCTGCCCTGCCAAACTCAGAAGTCTAAATCAGAGTATTCATGTCACAATGGTGGAGCTACTTTTAACTCTTATCCTAACAGCTGGGTCAATGTCAAATAGTCATTGCCAGGTCTGCAGTGAGCAATCACAGCAAAATGATCAGAAGATCATCAAGGGAGCTTGGGTCCTCTCTCCGTGGACATACCCCGCCAAGGTCTGCCTGTGCCCAAGTCACAACTGTCAGACAAACAAATGTATATTTGATATTCTTTTTGTAGATATTTAGAGTGCTATATAAACCACTAAACCGATTTGGTGTTAAGGGTTGTCATTGATTGCATTTTTACAAAAAAGAAGTCATCATCCCAAATACTAAGTTACGGGTGAAATTCTCGCAAATCCCTAATCTTGGCTGCCTTGAAATATGACTGTATGTATTTGCCTAAAATCTCCGTAAAATGATAGAATATTGCCTGATTTCCCAAAAGCTGCAGTTAGAAAACTGGTCTAGACTGAGTGATATGAGAACACACTTTGGTTCCTACGTTGTTAGCATTTAATTTTGATGGTCTCTAAAATTTAAAATTCCACCTTTAAATGAACCCAGTAAGACCCTCCTGGATCAATCATTCTGGGCAACTTTTAAAAGTTCTTATTATCAAAGAGGACATTAAAAGTGTATATAAGTGTATTCTTCCCTGAGAGAGGTCAGATATCGTGAATTAGTTGATTACTTAAAAGGAAAGAAGGAAGGAGGGAGGAAGGGAGGGAGGGAAAGAAAAAAAGGAAAGAAGAGGAAAGGAAAGAAAAGAAAAAAGGAAAAGAAAAAAGAAAAGAAAAGAGGAGAGAAAAGCTTTCCGTTAAAAAGGCACCTGGCTTGTCTCTTATGGTTTGTCTCCATAAGAGACTCCTAATCTCACAAAACAAACTGAGGGTTACTGGGGGGTGGAAGAGTAGGGATAGGGTGGATGGGTTATGGACATTGGGGAGGGTTTGTACTTTGGTGAATGCTGTGAAAGATGTAAGCCTGATGATTCACAGACCTGTACCCCTGGGGCAAAGAATAAAAAATAAAAAATTAAAATAAATAAAAATTAAAATTAAAATTAAAAAAGGCACCTGGAAGAAGTATTTTGTGAAGCTATGCAGTATAATGACAAGGGCCTTGGACGTAGAGAAATGAAGCCAGGGTCAGGGCCTCATTCAACTCTTGCTAGTTCTGCACTTGGGAATAAATCACCTTCAGTTGCTTTATTATATTTTAGGACCATCATCTGTGAAAACGGACCAGTTTTCTCCTGGGGGCGGGGTGGCTTTTGGGAGGATCACCATGAGACAATGAACAATGGGCTTTTAACTTTCCAAGCTGTATAGATATATACCTAACAAAAGAGAACAAAGAGAGTATTGTTACATTAACCAGGTATTAATAGTTAATTAAGAATTGTATTGCTTTAATATGATAGTCTCAGACTTTGGAACAAAAGGTTGAAAAAGGAATAAAGATGCAGTGTCATGTAACTAGGGAATTCTGGATCGGACCTCACAGAACGTTCCTTCCAATTCTCATTCCCCAGACACCGATTTTATAGAGAAGGAAACCAAGGCACAGAGGTTGAGAAGCCTTCCTGAGGTCTCACAGTACTACCCACAGAGCTCAGGCTAAAACTTAGCTCTCCTGCTTCCCAGGCCCTAGCACCTGTGACTACAATCGTGAAATTATGTCCACAATCCCATTTCTGCATTCCTACACCCATGTCTACAACCACCAAAGCTTATTATCTGGTTCAACTGTCTCCTTTAATAAAAATCAATGAGACGATTGCAATATCTTCTTTCCCTCTGCAGTGTAGACAGGATCAAACACTCAGAGAACTGCCATCAACTTGACTCAGGAAGAGAGACCTTTTTCATTCACTTATCAAATATTTATCTGAGCTCTTACTTGTGCCCAAGAATTGTGCTAAACCCTGAAAAAAATCTGAGTGCTCAGAGGTTTCCTTCAAGTTGTAGATATATAGGCCAGTGATGACCATGTAGTTGGAGATGTTAGAGCAGATATAAACAGATTGCAATGGAAGTTTAAGGGGATGGTGTGACTATGGAGCAAGAGAAACTTGACAGCAAATTCTACTTCACCTGAACAAATGACAAGTTTACAGTGATAAAAAAAATAAAAATTTGAGAAGTCAAGAGAAGAAGAAGAGATTTCCTTTATCTTTGAGAATTCTGCAGTGATCAGTGGCAGCTATATAGTTTGCTGATCACAGTTTGGGCAGCTCACCTCTCCCCACCAGAAACTGGATCAGATTCTGACCCTGAGAACTCTGATGTCAAAGTCAGCCATACTTTAAACACTGAATATTCAGTACCAATATTAGATCACTAACCTCTCTACTTCTCAGTTTCCTCATCTATGAAGTGGAGACAATTACAAACGCTCTCCACTAGTAGGGTTGCTTAAAGGTTGAATGAGTTTGACCATGTCAAATGCTTAGAACAATGCCTGGGACAAAGTATGTGTTTGATAAATGTTGGCATCTCAGTATGGGAAGACCACTGAAAACTCACTTCTAAGTGTGGATATATGAATAGAAGGGAGGAGGTGAAGAAAAGTGCATCAGTCAGGGTTAACCAGAGAGAGAACTGGTGGGAGATATATTTTAAGAGATTTATTGGAAGATATTGGCTTACATGGTGGCTAGACAAATCTGAAACCCCTAGAGCAGGCCATCTGGCAGGGCTGGAACTCCTAGGCATAAGCTGAAGTTATAGGCTAAAGGCAGAATTTCTTTTTCCTCAGTGGGGCCTCAATTCTGCTCTTAAGGCCTTTCAACTGATTTTATCAGGCCCCCACTCAGATTATCAAGGAAAATCTCCTTTGCTTTGTTTTTAACAGCTTTATTGAGATGTAATTGGTATGCAAAGAATTGCACATACTTAATGTGTGCAATTTGATGAATTTGGACCTACGCAAACATCCATGATACCATCACCACAGTCAAACTGAAAGACATGGCGCCTGGGTGGCTCAGTGGGTTAAAGCCTCTGCCTTCAGCTCAGGTCATGATCTCAGGGTCCTGGGATGGAGGCCCGCATCGGGCTCCCTGCTCAGCAGGGAGCCTGCTTCCTCCTCTCTCTCTGCCTGCCTCTCTGTCTGCTTGTCATCTCTCTCTCTGTGTCAAAGAAATAAATAAAATCTTTAAAAAAAAAAAAAAAACAAAGTGAAAGACATATCCAACACCTCCAAAGTGCCCTGTATCCTTTGTTTTTGTTTTGTGGTAAAAACACTTAACATGAGATCTGCCCTTTTAGCAAGTTTTGAAGTACACAATGCCATATTGTTAACTATAAGCACTATTTTTTACAGCAGATATCTAGAAGTTATTCATCTAGAATAACTAGAAACTTTATAACCATGGAAGAACACCTTCTCCATTCCCCCACCCTTCAGCCCTTGGCAACTACTATGCATTATCTGTTTTATGGGTTTCACTCCTATAGATACCACATAAAAGTGGAATCAAGCCATATTTATCCTTCTGTGACTAGCTTATTTCACTTAGCATAATATCCATCCATGTTGTCACAAATGTCAAGATTTCCTTTTTTAAGGCTGAATAATATTCCATTATATGTATGTGTGTATATATTATAAATATATGTATATGTATACATATTTTATGTATATAATCATATTTTCTTTCTTACTCATCTCTCTGTGGACACTTTGGGTTGTTTCCATATCTTAGCTAATGTGAATAATGCTACAGTGAACATGGGAATGCAGATATCTTTGAGATACTGACTTCAATTCTTTTGGATATATACTCAGAAGTGGAGGTGCTAGATCATATGATACTTATACCTTTAAGTGTTTGAGAAACCTTTATACTATTTCCCATAGCTACTGCACCATTTAACATTCCCACCAACAGTCTACAAAGGTACCAGTTTCTCCACATCCTTGCCAAAAACTTTTTCTCATTTTTTTAACAATAGCCATCCTAACAGATGTGAGGTGATATCTCATTATAGTTCTGATTTGCATTTCCCTGATAATTAATTCATATACCTGTTGGCCATTTTTATATCTTCTTTGGAGGTTATGTCTATTCAAGAACTCCGTCCATTTTTTTAAATTGGGCTATTGGGTTTTTTGCTGTTGAGTTGTGGGAGTTCCTTGTATATTTTGGAAATTAACCCCTTATCAGATAAACAGTTTGCAAATATTTTCTCCCATTTCATAAGATACCTTTCATTTTGTTGATTCCTTTTCTGGATAGGAGCTTTTTAGTTTGACGTAATCCCACTTGTCTACTTTTGGTTTTATTGCCTGCTTTAGGTGTCATATTCAAGAAATCATTACTAAGGGCGCCTGGGTGGCTCAGTGGGTTAAAGCTGCTGCCTTCGGCTCAGGTCATGATCCCAGGGTCCTGGGATCGAGGCCCACATCAGGCTCTCTGCTCAGCAGGAAGCCTGCTTCCTCCTCTCTCCTCTCTCTCTGCCTGCCTCTCTGCCTACTTGTAGTCTTTCTCTCTGTGTCAAATGAATAAATAAAATCTTTAAAAAAAAATGAAATCATTACTAAGACCAATGTCAGGAAGCTTTTCTCCCAGGTTTTCTTATAGTACTTTTAATAGTTTCAGGTCTTATGTTGAAATCTTTAATCCACTTTGAGTTGATTTTTATGTATGGAAAAGGAACCAAGTTTCTTCCTTCCTTCCTTCTTTCCTTCCTTCCTTCCTTCCTTCCTTCCTTCCTTCCTTCCTTTCTTCCTTCCTTCCTTCCCTCCCCCCTCCCTCCCTCCTTTCCCCCTCCCTCCTTTCTTTCTTTCTTGCTTGCTTGCTTGCTTGCTTGCTTGCTTTCTGGATATCCAGCTTTCCCAGCATCACTTGTTGACAACATTGTGCATTCTTCACACCTTTATCAAAAATTGGTTGACCATATATGTGTGAGTTTATTTCTGGGCTTTCTGTTCTGTTCCATTGGCCTATAGGTTTCCCTTTATGCTGGTGCCATGCTGTTTTAATCACTGTAGCTTTATGAGGTAATTTGGAATCGGAAGTGAGGTATGTCCCACTTTGTTCTTTTTTTCTTAAGATTGCTTTGGCTATTCTGGGTTGACAGAATTCAACACTGTTTCATGGTAAAATGCACAACAAACTAGCTATAAAGGAATGTAACCTCCAAAATGATAAAGACCACATATGACAAGCCCACGGCTAACATCCTACTCAATGGTGGAAAATTGAAAGCTTTTCCTTTATGATCAAGAACAAGGTAAGGATGCCCATTTTTGCCACTTCTGTTCAACACAGTACTGGAAATCTTAGCCAGGACAATTAGGAAAGAAAAGAAAAGAAATATAAATAGGAAAAGAAGAAGTAAAATTATTTGTTTGCAGGTGACATAATTCCCATATAGAGAAAGCCTTATAGACTACCAAAAAGAACTGTTAGAACTAATACACAAATTTAGTTAACTTGCAGGATACAAAATCAATATACAAAAGTCAGTTGTGTTTCTATACACTAATAATGAACCATCCAAAAGGGAAATTAAGAAAACAGTCCCACTTACAATAGCATCCAAAATAATATATTTAGGAATAAACTTAACCAAGGAAGGGAAAGATTGCCCATTGGAAACTACAAAAATTTGATGAAATTAAAGGAGACACAAGTAAATGGAAAGATGTTCCATATTCACGTACTGGAAGACTTAATGTTGTTCCAAATATCCATACTCTTCCAAGTGGCCTACAGATTCAGTGTTATCACCATAAAAATCCCAATGACATTTTTTTTTTACAGAAATAGAAATACAATCCTAAAATTCATATGGAACCACAAAATCTTCTTTATTTTAAAGTCAACTGATTATGAACTGATCAACTGATCTATAAAATAATTTCACCCCAACATCTAAATTAGTGTTTGATTAAATAATGGGACTGTAGCCCAGCCAAGCTAACACATAAAACTGACCATCACAAAAGGTAGTGAACAATAAGTTGGCATATCTTCCTTATAATGGGTTTATTGCAAATGTAACATAAGAACAGGGCTGTATGTACCCCCAATGTTCATAGCAGCATTATCTACAATTGCCAAACTGTGGAAAGAGCCCAGATGCCGTTCAACAGACGAATGGATAAAGAAGACGTGGTTCATATATACAATGGAATATTACACAGCCATCAGAAAGGATGAATACCCAACTTTTGTATCAACATGGAGGGGACTGGAGGAGATTATGCTAAGTGAAATAAGCCAAGCAGAGAAAGTCAATTATCATATGATTTCACTTACTTGTGGAGCATAAGGAATAGCATGGAGGACATTAGGAAAAGGAAAGGAAAAGTAATTGGGGTAAATCAGAGGGGGAGATGAACCATGAGAGACTGTGGACTCTGAGAAACAAACTGAGGGTTATGGAGGGGAGCGCGGAGGGGGGATGGGTGCAACTGGTGGTGGGTATTAAGGAGGCCACGTATTACATGGAGCATTGGGTGTGGTGCATAAACAATGAATCTTGGATCACTGAAAAAATAAAGTAAAAAAAAAAAAACAGGAACAGGATGGAGTAGTGAAAACTCTCAAGACATCCTATGCATGCATTTCACAGACAAAGCTAAAGACCCCAGAGACCATGCGCACACTGTTGTCTATGCAACCTCTTGCTTGGGAGCAGTGAACTGGTCCTCTCTGTTGCTTGGTGTGTTCATTGAGCTTCAGGGCATCCTAATAGTTTATAGTTCAATCACAGAATGGGGTTTTTACACAGAGAAAATTAAGAAAACCTCGATTCTGAATTTCTGCTTCCATTAAGAGGCAATATGGTATATTGGAAAATGTTTCAGCTATGGCAACAAACACCTGCATTCAGATCCATCTTTGTCACTTTCTAGGTGTTCAGTCAAGTCACTTCATCTCTCTAAGCCTGTGGATGGCAATTACCTATGAATGGTAATCATAGTATTGTCATTTCAAGGTTACTATAAAGGATTAAAGACCATAAACCAAGTGACACGGGTTCATAAAAGATGACCAGTTAAGATAAGCTATGAACTTCTTTTATTTTTATTTTTTTAAAGATTTTATTTATTTATTTCACAGAGGGAGAGAGATCACAAGGAGGCAGAGAGGCAGGCAGAGAGAGAGGGGGGGAAGCAGGCTCCCCGCCGAGCAGGGAGCCCGATGCGGGCCTCGATCCCAGGACCCTGAGATCATGACCTGAGCCGAAAGCAGAGGCTTTAACCCACTGAGCCACCCAGGCGCCCAGCTATGAACTTCTTTTAGCTCAAAGGTTTTCTAGTGTTAGCTGAGTGGTCTTGGGAAACTTACTTTACTTCTCTGTGCCTCTGTTTCTTCATCCATAAAGTAAATGTAACAATAAATTGTTCCGGGGATTAAATGAGTTAATATAGATATTTATTTTATACATAAAACAAATATATATAAAATAAGTTCTCAGAAAAAGTCTGGTACACAGTAAGCACTACATATGGTTTAATTATGATAATTTGCTATTTGTGTGGTATCTGTGAAATCAGGGAGGTGGGAAACCTGGATTGTCATCCCAACCCTGCACTGGGTGAACTCACAGAAGCCACTTGGCTTCTCTGCCATCATGTCTTTCTCTGTAAAATGAGAGGGTTGATCAGACCCTCTGTGGAGCCCAGACATGGTAAGACTGCATACTAAACTCCACTGTGAGATGCAGGGACTTGAGAAGACTTCTGGCTCATGGAGAGTTCCAGCTGCTGATCTCTCACAGATCTGTCAAGCCTTCCTTATTGATTCACACCAAGAGCCCTGCCTCGGTCTCAGTTTTCCTACAGGGCAGCTGATCTGTTTACTTTTCACCAAGATGTGTTCCTCTCTCAACCACATCGGAGCTGTCAGAAGCCAGCTTCATGGCAGGGAGAGATGGAAAGAGTGTTTTTGTTTTTCTGCTTCACTGTGTCTTCCTTCCTTTAGGGTCCCTTCTGAGAAAGGTCAAAACAGAATTCTGCATCTGCCACAGTGGGAAACGCTAGCCAGTCGGAGAAGCAGGGCCCATGGAAGCGACAGGGCCTGGCCCCGGGAGGTCAGGACTAGAGTCCCATGAAGCCTGACTCCTCCTCCAGCCCGTGGAGGGTCAGTGGTCACTCCCTCTCTGCCCCTGAGAGTCAGCACATGACAAATGTCCTGAAGGTTGTGCATGGCAGGTGGAAGGGGGGAAAGCAACGAACTAAAGCCTGGCGGGTCATCTAACGGAGGGCAAAAAGGAGTGACAGGTGGTGTTTGCCTAAGATTCTGTGACAAGCTGAAGTACTCTGTACATCCCCTCTTGCTTTTTCTGTATTCTCCTGTGACTAGGAAGGCAGGAGGAAGGGGATTCAACCTCTCCCTCAACGCAGAAGAGTGTTTAAAAGGCTGCTTCCTCTTCCTTTCTCTCCTGTGCTTCTGCTCCCTTTGTGTCTTTATCTGTTCCTCGAGGTAGAAGAGTATCTGAGCGTCAGTCTCCAGTGTCCCGTGGCTGTATTTACTACCAGGCAAAGTTAGGAACCTTAAAGACAGGGTCCCAAGAACCACCCCTCTTTCTTTCTGTGTCCAGGCCCAGATCATACGTGTGCAAGGAGGGAGAGGCAGTAAGGAGGGACTGGCAAACAAAGAGAAAAACCCCTGGTTGTAAGTGACTGCAGATCAATGGACAGTGTTCAACAGGTGATATTTACAATGCACATTCTGAGACATTTTTCCAAATGGCTGAATCATTGATTGGTTCCACCGTCCAGTGGAATAAATGAGGAAGAACTTCATCCTGCTTCAAATTAAAAAGGGGGTTCTCAACCCTCCTACCAAACATTGCCATGCTTAGCATTTCAACCAGAAAGAGCTTAGCCTTTCACTGGTGTTATTTTGCAACCTATACAACTCCAACTAATCTTAGCATCTCCAAGTTACAAGAAAACTCAAAGAACATCCCACCAAATCCTCTATAACATTCTCTACTTGACGTTCTCTTCCACATTTTTTGGAGTGTAGTCCTGCTATTTCTTCTTAAACATTTCTAACAATAAAACACTCACTCTTACACAAACAGATAACTTTATTTCTGGATAGGTGTAGTTCCTGAGAAATACTTTTTTTTGTTATTTCTTTTTAACTTCCTCACAAAATATGTTTTCCCCCTTTTGGAATCAGACAAAGTAAATTGAAATACCTTTTCCTAAGACAGCACTTTAAGTACTTAAATGATTCTCAGACTGGGTTATGTGGTAGCGATCTCAGTGACTGAGAACAGCAGTGATTTATTTCTTGAAGATACGAATGTCCATCCTGAGTCAGCTGGGGACTCTGCCGTGCATTTCCCTCACTTAGACACTCAGACTGACTTAACAGATCCTATTAGTAGTTTACTTTTGGCATCTACCAATTGAGTAAATATGTAATGACCAAAAAGTTCGTGTACATTAAATGGTTTCAACTGAATGTCAATTGTAATTCTCCAACTTCCTGGGGTCAAAGATTCATTTCAAAATCTGGATACGATATTTTGAGTTCTACTTCCATGTACTGTGGAAGTTGACACCCTCCCCGTGTTTCTGTAGGGTTCCACTCCTAGGAGTCATCTGTCTGGCTCTCCTTCCACAGCCCTGCTCCCCTCAGTTTTCAGTCCCTATGGGCCATATCACGCTTCTCTCTGGTCTGCTTGTCCCAAAACATGGACATAGCCCCTCACCTTTATTCTCCAAGTCACCACTAGCATAATGTTGTTATGCGTGGCAGATTTACTAGAGTCTCAGAGATAACAAGAGAGGAGGAAGCAGAGAGGGCTCATGAGGGGAGAGGTATCCAAATGACTTGACCTTGAAATTTAGACTTCAGAGTTTCTGAAGTTCCTTATCTGCCTCTTACCTCCTCCTACTCTAATGTCAGGCCCATCTTCAGCCCTCTGATGAATCCTTGCCAAACTTCTTCTCAACCCACACTCCTGGGTCCTATGTTCATGTCTGTAGTTGCAAAGGGAAAACTCAACTTGATGTTACTTTATTCAGCAGAGCAGTTGAGCTCCCTTTGTCTTAACCTCTTCCATTTTGATTTATTCTAATATAATCTCCTTTATAACCAAAGGACTTATGTTTCCAAACAAAAGAATTATGTACCATAACCCCCACAATGAAAGAGAAATCAAAAGTTGAGAAATGCGTTTTTCTTCAAGATGCCTCCAAAAAAGAGGGGCCTGGGGGGCTCAGTTGGTTAAGTGTCTGCCTTCGGCTCAGGTCATGATCTCAGGGTCTTGGGATTGAGCCCCACCCCTGTTAGCTCCCTGCTTAATGAGGTGTCTGCTTCTCCCTTTCCCTCTGCCCCTCCTCACTGCTCATGCTTGTGCCCTCTCTCTCTCTCTCTCTCTCTCTCAAATAAATAAATAAAAGTTTAAAAAAAATAAAAAATTAAATTAAATAAAAAACTTTAAAAAAAAACAGCTATAGAAACCAAAGGCATAATATATCCTACATGCTGCAATCCTAGAGTGTTGGGTTTTTGGTCCAGACCAGGCATCTCTCATCATTTCTTCCTCATAAGGTTCACACTGCCTTGAGCTAATGTGGATTCATTCTTGATTTTTTTTTTTTAAGAGATACTTCTTCTCTTCTTGCAGTGCATAGTATGGGACTGGGACTCCAATGGCAAACACGACTTCATTGGAGAATTCACCTCGACATTCAAGGAGATGAGAGGAGCAATGGAAGGGAAACAGGTAGGTGGTAAATCACACATGGTATTTCCCATAGACACTTCTCTCTTAGTGCGTCCTTAGTACCCATTACACATAAGAACACCTGGAGAAGAGATATCAATATTTGATTAAATGTGACAAGTAGAGAGCATGATGGGATTTGAGTACCTAGATTCTACTACTAACCCAACCAAAGCAACTAGTGTGACCTTGGAGATGACACTGCCCCAGTGTGGTGCGTTTTCTCCATCAGTAAAACAGAGAGGTCAGATGAGAATATTTCTGATTTCCTTTAGCTGTGTAGCCTTAGACAAGTGACTTAACCTCTCTGTGCCTCAGTTTTCTCACTTAAAAATGAAGGTGATCAATGTACCTACCTAATAGAACTTTGTGAAGATTAACTGAGATAATCCATGGTATGCACTGAGTAGAGTGCCTAGCGTGTAGCTAGCACTTCCCAAATACCTGTTTATGGTAATATTATTCTTTCCATGACTTGGTGACATTAACCACACATTTACTGCTTTGGAAAAATTATTGGATTCCTCCAAATATTCATTATGGCCACCAGCTCTTCTTTTGGCTCTACCATTTCACTCACACACTGGATACTGAGACATGGACCCAAACACTAGCACATAACAGAGGCATGTAGGGATTTCATCACACCACACAGAAGCTTAAACCTCTTCTTCATTTCTCTCAGACACACATACATTCATACATCTATAAATTGATCAGTCACTTGCTGTCATCTGGACCCTAACCTGGTAACTGCTGTTCTTACCTGTTCCTTATTCACCTGCCCAGTTTCTAGCCATAAAATCTGTATCTCTTTGCCTGTGGGCTTTCTCTTGTGGCTGGAGCCTATGCCCACAGCAAGCTGAAGTATGAGGGAAGGTGTAGCTCCTTCCAGGGAGCAGCCCTCAATACATAACTAATGGGGGGGGGGGGGAAGTATAAATACCCCAGCTCTCTTGCCCCTCAGGGAGCAGAACTCTGAGTGTGTGTTCTACACAGTTTCCTAGAGTTCTCCAGCAGGAATCGACCCTGGTTGCTCACAGTGGTAACTGACTTGCACACCTCTTTGGCAGCTCTGCATCTCAATTCCCCACTCCTCAATTGGTGCTTCCTGGTATTACCTCCCAAATGAACTACTTACACTTAACTCCTGCCTCAGGGGATTTGGAAACCAAAATACCTGACCTTCTTACTCTGGGACCCACTGTCCCCAGGGAACAGAAAAGAGTGACAGCTGAGTGTTCCGTGGCTTTGGAAAGGTCTTCCCTTAGAGATAAGATCCTATACCTGGCCTGGTCAGAAGTGCTGATTACAGAGGATGTCACAACTCATTTTTCATGTCTCTTCTTTCAGATATAAGGTCAAGATATACCTAGTCTAGATGGCAATAAACTAAAATTCTTTAGAGCTGGAAGCTTAATCTGAATCAGACCATTTGTCAAGTACTTACATTTGGTCTAGAAAATCAAGGGCAACTTTCCACATAGCTCCCACAAAACCTGTTGTATGTGCTCTATTAAATATCCGGGATTGCAAGCAACTTGTGAAACATGGAGAGACCTTTGCCATGAGCAGGCATGCAAAGGTTCAGGGCCACAGTCAAAACCCACACTAAACTGGGGGAATGGGTGGCTCTGTCAGCTAAGTGTCTGCCTTCTACTCCCATGATCATGTCATGATCCCAGGGATTTGACCACATCTCATGTGGTCCTGGGCTCGAGCCCTGAGTCAGGCTTCCTGCTCAGCAGGGAGTCTGCTTCTCCCTCTTCCTCTGCCACTCTCTTCTGCTCTCTCTCTCTCAAATAAATAAATAAAATCCTTAAAAAAAACCCACACACACTATATTAGAAGTGACGTCACATCCAGGATAACAAGATATCCAGAGAAGTTGTTGCTCTGTTGAACCAGGCCCTACCGAGCTAATAAATCAATGAGTTATCAATACCATGTATTAGAGTTCTAAAAAATTTCACAAAGTTGTGCCTTCACGAGTAAAAATAGCCAAATCAATAAATGTGGGGAACATTTCATCTTTAGGTGCCTAAGAGGGTAGTGCAAGTAAAATTATAGCATATATAATAATTGAAGAACACCAAAATCTAATGTTTTCAAACAAACGGAAGTGAATCTTTAAGTCCCACTGAAGAAATGAATCACATGTACGTACTTTTTCCGTATCACTGAGATACCAGAAATACTTTATTTAGTTCAATCACTCAGTCCCATTTGGGCACATTTGTACTGTGGAAAATAATCTCTTATTTGTTGATTCTACTAGTATTTATTCTGGAGCACCTACTAAGTGCCAAGTTGTATGTGTGTCATGACTGTGCATCAGAGTAAAATACAAATATGAATCAAATAAACAAAAGTGATAATGCAATTATAGCTTGTGACAAATGCTATAAAAAACTAAACAAGTGTAGTATAAAAGTGTGGCTTTAGGGCACCTGGGTGGCTCAGTGGGTTAAAGCCTCTGCTTTCGGCTCAGGTCATGATCTCAGGGTCCTGGGATCGAGGCCCGCATCGGTCTCCCTGCTCAGCGGGGAGCCTGCTTCCCCCTCTCTCTCTCTGCCTGCCTCTCTGCCTCCTTGTGATCTCTCTCCCTCTGTGAAATAAATAAATAAAATCTTTTTTAAAAAAGTGTGGTTTTGGAAGAATAATCTGAAAATGCGTTTAAGTTGAAGTCCCTGAAAGATGAAAAGAAGCCAGCCATGTAACAACCAAGAGAAAAGCGTGCAGGCTGAGGGAATAGCATTACCAAGTCCTGAGTGAGGAAAGAACTTGATGTGATTAAGGATGTGGAAGAGACTAGTATTTCTGGGGCAGAGAGGGTGGACCAGATGTGGTCAAAGACAGGGGCAGAGGCCAGGAAAAGCACATTCTAATAACTTGAAGAAAGGAGTTTGGATTTTCTTCTAAATGTGATAAGAGCTACACAGTTTTGTGCTCACTAGGACAGGCACCACTATCTACATGTGAGTGTTATAGTCTTACTTTTAATTAATTAAAATTAAGTTTCAATTTCAATTCCTCAGCCATGCTAATCACACTCCAAGTGCTCCATAGCCTCATGTGGCTAGTGGCTTCAATATTGGTTGGTACAGATGTAGAATATTTCCATCATTGCAGAAACTTCTCCTGGACAGTGGTGCAAAGAGGTCCAAGCTAGAGAGTGACATGACTGATTTTAACTCTTTAAAAAATGACTCTGGTCACTGTGTAGATTAGTTGTTATAGAGAGAGAAGACAGTGATGCAGATCTGTCAGGAGGCCACTACTGTAGGCGAGACAAGAGGTGATAATGACTTAGGCTCAAAAAGTGATGAAGGGGGTGGTAAGAAGTAGAGTGGTTTAAGATGGATTTTGGAGACAGGAGCTACGAGATGTGTTGAGGGTTTAGATATGAGGTGGATAGATGAGTAAACATTGGTGCCATTTCCTGAGTAAGGAAGTCTTGTTTCAGGGAGGTCCTGTTTGTGAGGAAAGTTCAAGAATGGGGTTTGGGAAACTGGAGGAAAGGTTTACCTGGAGATGTATTTTGGAGCCATCAACAAACAGGTAGTTAATGTCAAGAGAATGGAGGATAGAAAGAGGAGGATAGAGACTGGACCTGAGGAAACTCAGTAAGAAGAAACAGACAAAAAAAGGAGCCATTTTCTTTTAAGCTCCTTCCTGTGAGAGTCATGGTTCTGCAGGGTAGATTCTTGATTGACTTGGGTTAATTCTCAGGGGGCCTTCATGAACAGCCTTAATTTGAGGTGGCCAAAAAGGAAACTTGCAAGAACAAATAGGAGAGTCTGTCCAAGACCCTTCTAGAGGAAGCACTATGTTAAGAGGCCAGGCTTTGGAGTGAGACTGATATGGTGAATCTCAGCTCCACCAGTTGCCACCCATAAGACCTGAGCCTCATCTTTCATCTCTAAGAGGGAGTTGTGGGAGAGTTAAATGGGATTGTAGAAGGAAAGCAAATAGCCTACAATAATAGGAAAACTTTATCCCAAGACAGATGCAAAAGTCTTAGACCTGGTCCATCAGCACCCCCTTCCTGCCCAACAGACATAAAAGCTCCAAGTACCTGCATGTTCTGATTCAACTTCCTTGGAGCCCTTGTCTGGCTGCACCAACCCATCCTCCACTACTGGTCTGCCTTAGCCTAAGATGGAAATGAGTAGACTTTCCATGGATTATCATTATAATTCTTAAGATAACTTGAAATCTAACTCATTCAAAGTTTCATCTGTTATGTCCATCTTGACTGAAGAAATTGAGGTTAATAGAAATTATTGAAAACAACAAAGGAATCATCACAGGTAATTTTGAAGCTTTTCTTTCCAATTGCAAGGTAAATCCCTATGATACTTGTTCATACTGTGACATTAGAGGAAGATTTGGGGAAAAGGCAATTTCAGTTTTTATGGGTTTGGTAGGACCTTGGGGTGCTTTGTCTGAAAGTACTAGATCTAGTTTGAGACAAGCTGGAATATCAAGCACTTACCCACATGGAGAGCAAATGAGAAGAGAACCTAAGAGAGGGAAGGAAGACAACCATCATTGTGATGGAAAGATTTGGCTTAAAAGAAAGAAAGAAAGAAAGAAAGAAAGAAAGAAAGAAAGAAAGAAAGAAAGAAAGAAAGAAAGAAAGAAAAACAGGGTTGGAGATGTCTTGATTTCAGATTCAATTTTACTCTTCTTTCTTCCTCTCCTCTCCTCCC
Organism: Ailurus styani; assembly: GCA_002007465.1. Lineage (NCBI taxonomy): Eukaryota > Metazoa > Chordata > Mammalia > Carnivora > Ailuridae > Ailurus > Ailurus styani. The sequence continues at coordinate 464,045 of LNAC01000519.1, forward strand.
ACCCTCCCTCCCTCTTTCCTTTTCTTCCTCTCTCCCTTCCTGTCTTCCTTCCTACTGGAACTTACCCGGTATTGAGAAACTACTGTTCTCAGTTTTCTCTTGCTGAGGAACAAATTACCCCAAAACTTCCTGCTGAAAACAATAATCATTGTTTACTCACAGTTCCCTGGGTTGGCAATTTAGGCTGAGTTCACCTGGGACATCTCCTCTCTATTCTCTACATGATTCCAACTGAGCTCACTCACGCATTTGTGCCTTGGCAACCGGGACAGCTGGGCCATTTCCCCATGTACTCTTTTCTTCTCCAGAAGATCAGCCTAACCTTTTCTACATGGTGGTAAAAACTCACCAGCAGCAGGAAGAAGGCAAGCCCCAATGCACAGGCATGTTTAGTCCTCTGCTCACTTCACTTTTGCTAATGTCCCATTGACCAAAACAAGTCACATGACTAAGCTCACTACCATGGTGGGAGGGATCTACACAAATGCATGAACACTGAAAGGAATGGATCAGTGGGGGTCAAAGCTGTATCAGTCTACCCCACTCACATCTGCCTCGGAAACTGCTTTATTTTCAGATATTCCTAATTGTCAGAGAGAGAGTGAAAATTTGTCTCCTGAGTGGAAATCCAGGGATCCGGCTCTCATAGAATGGTGGGCAGGAGCATTCAGTGGCTCTTGGATGTTTGACTTGTAGTTTGTTTTGTCACATGAAGTCTTTTGTAGGCTGGAAATGTTGATATCTCTTCCCCTAGACACTCCCTCGGTTCCCAGCTACCTCCTCAGTTCCCAGCCTGCAGCTCCGATACTATCCCCTTTGGAGATCTATTGTGTCACTGTTGTGTTATGTATCACTCCATCGTTTTAGTTCTCAGTGAGGTTCTATGCAAATTCATCATTATTCCCACTAACTTCCTGCACCCCACATTCAATGTCTCTGTGTTCTGACATTATAAGCCAGTTCCTAGACACTAAGACTCAACATCTGTGTTGGGAATGTGTCTACAGCTGTCTCCTTCCCTCTGTTGCTTGATTCAACCCTATTAATAGAAAGCATTCACCAGTGCCAGGCACTGTTTTAAATGTATTACATGGATTAATTATTCAAGCTTCACAATAATCCGGAGAGATACAATTATCAGCTTCATTTTACAGAGATTTCCAAGGCAAGGAGGAATCGAGTAATTTGCTAAGGGTTGCCTGGCTGGAAATTGATGGGACCAGGATTCAAACTAGGCAATCTGATCTCAGCCTCACTCAACCAAGCCTCTGTGCTGTCCCTCACGATGCAACAATTATCACACAGAGACTGTTTGTCAGCCTTCAGACCCATCTGCTGCAGCCCCTGAGGGCTTGGACTCATCAGATGACTCCCCTTCTTCCTGAGCATGCTCTCTTGTTGCAGGTGCAGTGGGAGTGCATCAACCCCAAGTACAAAGCCAAGAAGAAGAATTATAAGAACTCAGGCATTGTGATTTTGAATCAGTGCAAGGTATGTATGTAGTCCCTCTCTTTCAAGAAGTGTGAAGGTAGGGGTGCGCCTGGGCGGCTCAGTGGGTTAAAGCCTCTGCCTTTGGCTCAGGTCATGATCTCAGGGTCCTGGGATCGAGGCCCGCATCGGGCTCTCTGCTTGGCTGGGAGCCTGCTTCCTCCTCTCTCTCTGCCCACTTGTGTTCTCTCTCTCTCTCTCTCTCTCTCTCTCTCTCTCTCTCTCTCTCTNCTCTCTCTCTCTCTCTCTCTCTCTCTCTCTCTCTCTCTGTCAAATAAATAAATAATATCTTTAAAAAAAAAAGAAGTGTAAAGGTAGGGCTGTCTGGCAGGAAGAGCTCAGATTGTATGGTCAGTGGGAGAGAATGCCAATGAGGTGTGGTATTTTTAAAATAAAAATCAGAAAGTCAATGTATTAGTGGATGTGCAATGAGAAATGTGGGCATAGGTGGTCGTCGAGATGCAGTGGCCCGATGCCACCATCCCGTCCACAAAGACAGTCATGCCCCCAAAGATGGGGAGTCCTGGTCACATGTCAGGCTCTTCTCTGTCCAGAGTGACATCAGAGGGAGATCCCCCAAAAGGGTAAGCCAGCATTTCCAGAGCCCCGACCTTGGGCTCGCCACAGTGTTCGGTGTTTTCCGTGTGGCGCCTCACCAGTGCTGAAAGGGAACATGAACACAAAGCCATGGTGAAGGATCACAAGGGCCTGGAAACTCCTTCCAGAAGGACTGTAACTTTACAGAAAATCCTACATGCTAATACTCAAACCTCTGAAATCACTTCTGGGAATAACTCCAGCCCCGCTGAGTATTTACTATGTGAGAGTAACGATGATGAATTCCGTTTAACTTGTATCCGAACCCTGAGATTTCTGCTGTCACCTGAGATCATGGAACTAGTCACACACGTGGTAAGTTTAAGAGCTGGGATTTTAACCTATGCCTGTCTGACTCCACCATACAAGACTTAAATGCCATCTAGTTTCTCTGTGTATTAGATTCCTTCTCTCCTGCCAGGCACTGCACATCCGCTCATAGCAAGAGCAAGAGGAAAGGAAAGACAGATGTGCCCACCTCTTGAATCAATCAGTGGGACTAGGGGAGAGTGCATTGGAATTGGCCATGCAGAATCATTGAATTAATCGTGACTTTTATTTTCTACAGTCTCTGATGCTTTAACATCTTGGAGCCTTGTGGACGGCTATAGGGTCTGCGCCTCCCAGGGTCAGCTAATTCCTGGAGATGGCAAACAACTTGTTTGTGAGCCTACCTTTGATATGCAGACCAACCAATCCAGAGCCCGGACCCCCAACCACCCCCTTTATGGAGCTCTCACATATGGAGCCAATATTCCTGTGGCCCACGCTTCGGATCATTAGAGACCACCCCTATAGCCCAGAGCCACCAAAGTATTCAGACTGTCCAATCCTAAACCAGTTTAACTGCTTACCCTGCCCCACTCATTCCTTACCACATACACACACACACAAACACAATGAAGACTTCCGCCAATACTTTGCTTTCAGTCTTTCTGCCTTCCGAGTGACTCTGCTGCTTCCCCATGTGACCCTTGAGTGGCATGACATGCCTCCTATCCTTTGGGGAGCTGTGAGTAATAAACTCTTCTTCTGGGGACGCCTGGGTGCCTCAGTCAGTTAAGCGTTTGCCTTCGGCTCAGGTCATGATCCCAGGGTCCTGAGATGGAGCCCCACATCGGTCTCCCCGCTCAGCGGGGAACCTACTTCTCCCTCTGCCACTGTTCTTCCCTCTGCTGCTCCCCCTGCTTGTGCGTTCTCTCTCTCTGACAAATAAATAGATAAAATCTTTTTTTAAAAAGTCCATATTAATAAATAAAGAAGTAAACAAACAAACAAACTCTTCTGCCAAAGGCAGTTGTCTCTGGTCATCTTACCTTACGAATCAAATCCCAGGCACATTCAAAATATCCTTGTGCCCAGGGAAGCAGGAAAAAAAAGATCTAGATGAACAACTTCAGCAGTTGTCTATCTCCTTTAGATGGCTGTGCACAGTCTGTTTTGATCCTCCGTGGATTGATCTTACAGTTTAGTGCTCAGGGGCCATGGTATTTCAACTCATTCCCAAGTTCTTATTTCCTTGATGTACAGACAATAGTAGGGTGTCCCAATCATCAGGCAAAGTTTTGCCATAAGGAAGCCAGGAGCATGGAGGCCCCTAGGTGGCTCAGTCAGTTAAGCATTTGCCTTCAGCTCAGGTCATGATCCCGGGGTCCTGGAATTGAACCCCACATCAGACTCCCTGATCAGCAGGAAGCCTGCTTCTCCCTCTCCATCTGACCCTTCCCACCTGCTCGTGCTCTCACTCTCACTTGCATACTCTCTCCCTCAAAAAAATAAAAAATAAAATAAAAAAGGAAACCAGGAGCAGGCACTGTTCCGGGGGCCAAGTAAGCATCAGCCCTGAGAAAAGTCTGCCAGGAGATGGGTGCCACCTGGAGGTGGTACCTAGAAACACCAACATGGGATTTGGTGGATCAGTCTCTGAGAAGCTGCCCGGAACATCAGATGGAATCTGAGGATTGAGGGTCAAAAATCACAGTTCCTGCCCGCCCAGGTACAAGGGGCCAGTCTGCAACCCCCAGCACTGCAGGGACCGTGTCTGGTTTTCTCATCACTGTACCCCTAACATCTAGTGCATGGTGGGGGCTCAATAAATCTTTGGTCTATATATAAGTGGATGAACATCCCCCAGAGTCAAGCAGCAGTGGAATCATAAGGAAGCAGAAATGAAGACCAGAGATTGGTAAGGCACACAAGAACATAGATGATCATGACTGGGCAGAAAGCAGGGGCCGTACTGACTTCCAGCACAAAGGTCCAAAACATGGACTATGCAGTCCAGACTGCAGCCATTAGAGTCCCACCTCCGCCATCGACTGGGTAGGTGATCTCAGCCTCATCTCCCTCCTCCACAAAATGGTGCAATCATAATGATAGTACCACTTCTATAGGGTGGTTCTAAGAATTAAATGAAATTATGGATGTTAAGAGACTCCTAATCTCACAAAACAAACTGAGGGTTACTGGGGGGTGGGAGGGTAGGGATAGGGTGGATGGGTTATGGACATTGGGGAGGGTTTGTGCTTTGGTGAATGCTGTGAAGGATGTAGGCCTGATGATTCACAGACCTGTACCCCTTGGGCAAAGAATAAAAATAAAATTTAAAAAAAAAGAAAAAAAAAAGAAATTATGGATGTTAATTAAGTCCCTGGCTTAGAGTTAGTGCTCATAAGTTCGTTGTTCATGGCATGACAGGAATCTAATGAATGGGAAACTGTTAGTAAAGGCCTTCTCAGGTCATTGCAATCCTGAAACCACCAACCTAGATTACTTGTGGTATTAAGAATGTTACCAAGACTGGGACTTAGACATGGGGAGCGAAACTGATGCCAAGTGTAGTCTCTCACCAGAGGCTTCCATAACCCAAGAGAGGGGAGCAGGGGGCATAGGTAGCTGTGGCCCTCACAGGGTCGTCTGAATTGAGCATTGCTTTATTTCTCCTTTAAACTAACAAAATCACCTGACCCCTCTTTTCCTCACAGATCCCGTTCTGCTCTTTCTTCTAGGTTAGCAGCCTAACCCCAAAGATTAAGCTTCCACCTGGTAAGGAAATAGGTCGTGCTGTTACTAAAACAGTTTCCTCTCCTCCTCCTGTGCAGATCCACAAGATGCATTCTTTCTTGGACTACATCATGGGTGGCTGCCAAATCCAGTTTACAGTAAGTTGCTTCCGTATTTGTTCATATTCAGGGAGCAAGGTATGGGGAATGGCGCTGGGATGGGGGCATGAGGAGACAAAAATTTATTAAACTCTGGGTCAGCTTTGTTCAGGTCTCACTGCTGGAATATTGTATGGTATCGTTTTTATTGTCGTTGTTGTTGTTTTTAAAGATTTTTTATTTACTTATTTGAGAGAGGAAGACAGAGATAGCGACAAGTCAAGAGCAAGTGGGGAGGAGAGGGAGAAGCAGGCTCCCCGCTGAGCAAGGAGCCCAACATGGGGCTCCATCCCAGGACCCTGGAATCACGACCTGAGCCAAAGGCAGACGCTTAACCAACTGAGCCACCCAGGCGCCCCTGGTATCATGTTTTTAAAGTGACTTCATACTTCTGTTTTCTCCAGTGAGTATGGCTGTCAGGATGTCATATCAGGAAATTCATGCCACTTATCCTCAAGTGGTTTGAGAACCCTCCTCATGCTTCCCATTCTACCAGTAACTACATGAGGCATGGGAGTGGGCATATTGCCAGAGCCCATCACCTGATGAGCTGGATGGCAAGAAAGTAAACCATGCTGGTAAGTCCCACTGAACCAAGGCAGACACAGCCCAAACACAAGCACCAATGCCTCATGGTCAGTGCCAAGAGGAAGCCATCCAAGCCATCCAAGCCATCCAAAACAAGCCACTGGTTTGTTAAACAATGAAGAAGTCAATTCCAAAATATTGGAGAACTAGTCTTTCAGAGTTGAGAAATAACGTATCTAGACTCAGAGGGTGGATCAGGGATCATCTCCTACATGTAGCCTGTGAGCACCTGGGTTTTATACACTCTAAATATGTATTTGGGTGGATAAGCTGGGTCTTTTTAAGATGCCTGTAGGCCAAGCTTATGAGTGCATCTGCCCTGGAATAACTTACTTAACATTCAAAACCTCCTAGGTTTGGGCTGATGTGACCTCCAGAAAGAGCATCCCCAGATGGCCAAAGATACATCTACTAAAACCTATGGGAAAGTCACATGGCAAACAAGGGAAACACAATCTGAACAGCTTTTGTTCCTCATCTTATAGACGTATAATCATGATGTTCAGCCTTGTTTAGCTGCCTCGACTGGCTCGGTCACATGAGGAAAGCAAGACAGATGGTTTAATTTTTTTGCCCAGGTGTAAGCCCAAGAGAGTAGACAGGACCACTGTATTTCTGGGACAGGGATGGTGGTACTCAAAGGACTGAAAGGGGGCATTCCAAGAGGAAGAGTTAAGGGGTTATTTGATAGGCTGACCTCTCCTTAACTAGAGGCTTGTCCTCTACTCTAATCTCAGATGAGCCCACTTTTGTCCCCCCTAGACTTTGGGCATTGTTCACCTACCCCTGAATGGTTATGAGTTAATTATAGAATTTGGTCATTTCCGTAAAGTCTAAGGCTCTCTTACGGTGCCCCACCCGGCCCTCCTACGTGTATTGCGTGCCGGCACACAGAGAGCAGCAGACATGGTCATTGCGAGCGTGCACGCCTAACACGAGCTGTCCTGTGGGCTCACTGTCGCACTGGATGTACACAAAAGGGAGTAGAGAAGCCAGCAATGTCATAAAGGAGAGCTACTGGAAATAGCGTCTCACAATCGGAGGCAAAGGAGCCATTCGGGAAAGTATTTATAGGTTTTCAAGGGAAAGCTCTATTGATTTGGGTCTGTTTTAGAGTCTATAGATTCCATGCTCTTGAACAACTCCTTATTCAACCTTCAGGGGCTTGCTCTGCCCTTGGAGTTATGCTGCAAAGAACCAGCCCCTGTGTACACCAGAAGTTTCACCCCACGGGGTCCCCAGCTCCATGTCCACGAGGCCTGCCTGACACAGAAAGATGGCTGTCCCCTCCTTCATCACTCCTGTGATCCTTCCCAGCTGGGAGGCACCACCTCAACGGCTCTCACCAGCAACCCCCCAGTTCCACTCCTCCTCCCTTACCTTATTGACTTAGTCTCCCTCAGACTTTTTGAATTTTCCTTTTATTAAGCTCTCCTGGATCATCCCTTTTGAAGGAACCATATGTTTCCTGTCCAGACTCTGACCAGTACACTTTACAAGCAGAGGCTCAGAGAAAGTTTTACACTTTCCACAGATACTTGGTGCTTCTGACTCAACCTTAAGAATGTCAAAAGTGCATCATCTTTCCCTTCAGGTGCCAAGCTGATGCATATTAGATACTTTTATCGAATTATAATGGATTGAACCCTAAACCTTAAAGGAGAGGTAAGGTTTAGGGGAAAAAACAAGAAATTAGATGAATCAATAGGATACTAGGTTTTTCCTATTAAAGCATCCCTACAGAGGTGCCTGGGTGGCTCAGTCAGTTAAGTGTCCAACCCTTGATTTTGACTCAAGTCATGATCTCAGGGTTGCAAGATTGAGCCCCACATCGGGCTCTGCGCCAGGCATGGAGCCTGCTTAAAATTCTGTCTCTCCCTCTCCCTCTGACCCTCTCCTCCTCCACCTCTCTTAAGGAAAAAAAAAGCATCCCTATGAACTTAAATGTTTATGCATCCGTATGTTCTAATGATAAATATCAAAACCATATTTGGGTTAATGTGGATAAATAGGGTATATACAGAGGAGTGTTGGAGAAGTGGTTTGGATTAAGAATTTGAAGGGCTTTTAATTTTGAAATAATGTGGTGGACAAGGCAATGGTAAGAAGATTCTTGAGCAGGACATTGAAGCCATTGGGCACATGCTTTAGGAAACTAAACTGGGAGTGTTTGGTGGAAGGCATCAAAGGTGGCGAGGGGTCTCTGGACGAGGAAGCAAGAAGAGATTAACAGTCCTGGTGACAAGTCAGAAGAGGCTAAGCTAGCAGGCCAGCAGAAGGAAGGAACACTGTGTCAAGAGAGCCCAATAAGCCTTGGCCTGTGATCCAGCGAGGAGTTGGAAGGCAAGGGAAAAAGAGGAGTCCAGACGACTCAGATCTTTTGTGCCCGATTGACAAAGCATGGCGACCCTATTCACGGCAACATGGAAATCCAGAGGAGCTGCCAACGGGATGTTGGATTTGCTTTTGGACCTGATGGGTATATTTTCAGGCCTCCCAGTAGAGATGGCACTCATAAATATGGTCCTAGGTTTCAGGAGACAGGTAGAAGCTGCAAAGAAATGGGTCTGGGGAAGATGGCCAGAGAGAGGAATACAGAGAAAAAAGATATCTCAGGAAATTGCAGAAGGTCTCCATTGGGCAGCAAGGGGAAGAGGGGCAACCAATAGGAGAAGAAATGCCAAGGAAAAGGTATGGTACAAGGCAGTACCTCAAATGACCAGGAAGAAAATTTTATAAGATCAAGGGCAATAATCCCATATGTGAGAAAGAAGTCAGAAGGTGAAGGAAGAATAAAACACTGAGTCATGTGATAAAGAGGCACATATCATCTTTTGAAAGAGCAATTTCAGCCACAGGCTACAAGGAGACCCAGGAGTTAGGGTGTAGATAGAAGGTAAGGAACTGAACACAGCAGGTATAATTATTCATTCAATAAGCCCGGCAGGGAGGAGGAGGCAAGATGGGAAAAGGATAGCAACTTGAGGATTAAAGGAGGGGAGGTTCCAGTTTCAGGCTGGAATCTGACCATAAGCAGAGGAGAAGCCTCAGTGGAGGGAAAGAGATTAAGATGCTAAAAAGAGCCCTAGTCAATGATTCTTTTTTGGTCCACGGCCCCACTTGAAAATCTGATACACAATCTATATCCTCTCACTCAAAAATGCACACACCTGATTCTGCACGCAATTTCGGGAGGTCAAGGGCACCCCTGAGGACATTCCATCTCCTTATTCGAGTCCTCAGACCATAAGAACTTGAGGCCAATTGTCACGTGGCAGTCTAGGAAGAGGTGGGAGGAGGTGGGCAGATGAGAAACAGTCTAGAGAGGGAGAGATGGAGTTCACTGTGTTTGGCACACGGCACAGCAGCCAAAAATAAAATTAGATACTAGAATTTCACACACAAAACACAAAATTATAGACAGCATAGAAGAGACAGACACCATAAGGTATTTGGGAAGAAAATGGTAGAAGAGTTCACTATTTCCTTTGAAAGTTACTGCTTTTCCAGATGTATAAAAATGTACTTTGTAAAACAGATTTTCAGAGACAAGCTGTAAGCAACCTAAATGTCCGACAATAAGATAATGGCTGTGTAAATTACAGTACCTCATTTAGGTAGATTATGATAAAGCCATTTTAAATGATAATTATGATGATTGATGATAACATGAGGACATGTTTGTGACATAATGTTAAGTGAAAAAAAAAGAATGTAAAGCAGAGCTCCCCTATGATTACAACCAGGTAAAACGTTTATGTCTTAAGACATAAGAGAGACAGGAGGAGAGAGGGAGAGAGAGAGAGAGAGAGAGAAAACCTAGAAAGGAAAAAGAAAACATAACTTGTTAGGCTAGTGAAATCCTTGAGGAATGAGAATGGACCTCAGGGCCATCCTTGACCTCCCAAAACTGTGTGCAGAATTAAGTGTCTGCATTTTCTGATAAGAGGACATAAATTTTGTATCGGATTCTCAAGTGGTCCCGGTGACCCCCAAATAGGTTTTTTTTTCATATTTTCAGATGGCCATTTTTAGTATTGGTAATTTTCTAACATTAAGGATGGCATTGGTTTCCTTTATCTCTGATATTATAGTCTACATTTTGGTACTATAATATGATATAATAAGCTGAATGTGGCTCTTCCCAGATTTACCTTCCAGCCTAAAGAAAAGGATCACCTATGACAAATTCTCTTAGGATATCTTCCCGACCCTAACATGTTCAGGGCCTCTTGTGTCCACACTGTGTCCCAGTTTAAGTTTTTAATCTTTACCTTATATCCCACACTAAACACTAGCAGACCCTAGTATAGACCTGAGAAATGAGAAGGAGCCCTCGGTTGAAGAGGGGAATGCGTTGCAGTGTGTGAGAAATTAACCAGGCGACCTTGGAGGTCTCTCCCCATCTAGTCTACGTTACTGTTTCTTTGCCCCGGTGGAGTTTTGAGGAAATAGAAAAGCACGAGTTTAACCTGTCACTTAAGAAATGGTCCAGACTGAATAGCATCTCCCCCTACAAGGCTTCTTTTAGGGGTCCATATTGTATTTAAATATAAAAAACAAAGAAAACAGCTAACCCAGCAGAGGATATGACAAAGGTTGACTGCAGGTTGATTACGGAGAGATTAGGCCACTAATCCGAGGTTGGTTCTCAGCAGCTTGCTTTAGAAAACACCCGGGAGGCTCCAAATGGCTTGTGTGTCACAGGCAGACAAGGGGATCTGAGGAGTGGGCTCCTTTCACAGAAGCAGCTAAACATGTCCAAAGATAGAGGCTTATCATTGGCTTCCAGCCTTTGCCAGGAAGCAGCTCTGCACCCGGGGCTTGGTGTCAGTGCAGGGAGCACTTCGGCTTCTGACTCCACAAGGTTTTGCAAAGCTGTTCCACGGCTCTGCTAAATGAAGAGCGGGGCCTCCTGGGCGGAAGGGGAGAGCCACGGGCGGTGCCTGTTCCCGGGCCGCCTGCTGAGAAGATTGGAGCGCATACCAGAACCACAGGCTTTCGTAAATGCTTCCTATCCGAAAATGAAAACGTGGCCGCCCCGGGAGCCCACCAGCATTCAGGAAGCCAGGCGTCGGTGGCCACCTCCACAAACTGGCACTTTTCAGTCATTTTCTTGCTTCTATTTCTCAACTTAATCCCGTCTTTCACTGCCTCCCTGTTGCTTTTTAAAATAAACCTAACCTTTCGCTCTGTTCTCTTTCCACTAATGCTAACTTAAAGAGCACGGAGAATTCTTGGTAGAAGGCCACCTCCTGAAGACAGATACTTTATCTCCAGCTTCATCGGGGAGACTTAAGAAACCATGACTTGCCAGGAAAAAGCTCTTTCAGCTGTCGTACACTTAAGACTGCCCATGGCTTTCTAGTCAATGATAAAATATTTTTGTTCTGAGCAGTAGGAACTACAGAAAGGGGTAGGTGGTAAGGATCACTGCTTTATTTCCTTTTTCACCAGGTTATTTTTAAGTACAGACCCTTCCCAAAGCTCTCTCAGAATCTCTGGAGCTAGTATAGCCTCTGTGGTTGTCGCAGATACTGGGGCCATCCAGTGGGAAAAGTGGATACCGCCCCCCTCCCTGGCCCCCCGAGGCCTGCCTGCAGAGAGAAAGTAAAATTTCCATCAGGCCTGTTCCTATGTATACACAGCATCGCCAAGAGCAGGCGGCCCAACACCAACCTTCTAACCGTGATTTTAGATGCTTCTGCTATCTTCAAGATGCCATCTCTTCCATTTCCAAAGAAATGTGGCCACTCCTTTTCCCTAACTGCCATCCATCAGTCACCAACTCCTCTTCATTTTCTACCCTAAATCTCTCTGGCCACAGTCCCCTTCTCACTATCACCTCTGCCCCATGCTAGTTTGTTAAGCATAAGGGAATTATTCCAAGCCTGAGGATGAAGAGTTGTTAGAAAATGAAATGACCAACAAAGCCAGAATGAGAAGGAAGCAAGAGAGGCACCTAGGATCCACGATTTAAAAAGAGGCCTTCACTCACAAGACCATGAATGTATAGGGTCAGCTGAGAATGAAGGCCTTCTTGATTGTATGCCCTCGTCACCTCTCTTGCTTTCCCCTAGTCCCAACCCTGTGATATGTCGCTCTCTTTTAAAATTTGTTGTTGCCAAAATCTGCATGTGTTCATCCAGACATTATACACCCTTCTCCCTGTAACACAACATATTCATTCAGGTGATACACCTGGGCTTGGATGCTGCCACTTGGTACCTGCATACTTGGAGGCCCTTGCCCATGACTAGGGAGGAGAAGAGGAACATTTAGGTTTCTTGAGTTGTCATTTTCCTTTATGGAGGTTTTTCCCTTCTGGCCTTTCTGTTACCTGGTTTCATATTCTGGTTTTATATCAAGACACCAGTGTGTTTTTTGTCACCAAGGAATACCCTTGACACTCAAGTAATCAGCACATGGGACAATTTTCAACTGTAGCATCAAGAAGCACAGGCAGAGGATTGTGATGGTCCGTGATGAAGAGCATCTCAAATAGAACGGATGTGAGCCATAGGTACTGGTTATTAATAACAACATCTTGACACCTGCCAGTGATTTGCGTTTTAGATAAATTAGAGCAGAATCAAGGTTATCTCCATAATAACATTCTCACATTCTCTAGAATTCTCTAGTCCCAGAATGCTTTCTTCAGTAGGAAAGAGGTGGCTTTACACCTGGCCTTCCCAGCACCATTTTGACCTTCTAAAGGCCATGTACATGTGTGGAAGGTGCCAGTACCCCTTAAGTGTCTTATCAGGACCCAAAGGCAGAGAATGGTGGCTCTGCATGCTTGAGATCCGTAAACCAGGAGGACTCTAAGTGTATGGTTTCTTCAGACACCGTCTCTCAAGCATCTCCCAAGTGTTCCTATTAGAGTTTTCCAGAAACTTTCTGCACGTATTTGGACCTCTCTCTGGTTGAGGCACCATGGGTGGGTCCTGGAGGGCTTTACATCTCCTTCTTATTCACAAAATACATGGAGGCCCCCAACACATGAACTTTTCATCACTGTCCTTGATTCAAAGGACCTTCACCTATTGTCTTCCTCTTTTTCTCCAGTAGGTTGACTTTTACCTTCTGACTGGAATCTATCTCAGAAGATGCTAGATTTTACTGGTCCTCTTAAATCACCTCCAGTCAGCCTCAGTAACACATTCTTCTTATCACACACACACACACACACACACACACACATTTTAATTGCTCTTTTCCTACCTTTTACCACTGTTCTGATTACAAATAGCTGTTCATTCAAGGCCATTCCTCTCTCCTAAATTACTCTAGTTGCCCCTAGCTAGTCTCCCTACTTCCAGGCTAAATCCCCTACATTCTTTATAGGCACAAACATAGCCATGGGACATCTTGGCATGTTAGCCATAGCCGTATATGTTCTCTTGGGTGTGTAAAGGCATAATGGAGGAGCAGTCTTCAGAGCCATGGAGACTTGGGTTTTAACCCAGCTCTACCCCCAGCAAACTTCATCACCTTTGGGCATCAGGGTCTTCATCGAGAAAAAGGAATAGCAATCTCTGCTTCCCAGAGTTTTTTCATGAAAATGAAATAACACAATACCTGGAAAGCAGAGAGTACTGTGTCTGACACAGAGTAGGGTTTTAACAAAGGTTACTCCTCTCTTCGTCCCTTTGTTATCTGAGCAAGGGCATCTCAGGGTTAGGGAACCACTGTGTGATTTTTTTCCACCTGACCTTTCCTTTTGAAACACTGTTAGTACTAGCATTTTATCAGCTGGTAATCCCTTTGTTGAAAATGTTGGGGTATTCTGAAAATAGATTTTGAATCCTGCTTAAATTTCTTTTCAACATGGTCCTGGGGAGTGGGGAGGGGATGCAAAATCAGTGATGAAAAAATAACCTCACAAAAGAAAAAAGAAAGGTCATCATAAGTGAATTGTTAGCTTATCGCTTTTTCTCTTCTAGTCACTTGAATTCGATTGTAGCATCACTATATAAGGTATGGGGTTATTTTTGCCTATCAACCTTGCTCTTACAGGCTGATTTTTTAGGAGCAGAAACAAAACACATAGTACCTTTTCTCTGTCCTTCCAGAAGTGATATTCCCCCCTAAATAAATCCAATGGGACATTCCAATTATGTGTCATAATGGAATTTTGTCAAATAGTATACAAATAACATTTCCCACTCACAAGATCGTAAGAGAAAATAAAGCCTCTCTGTCATCAGTAAGCCCATGATTGGATTCTGACAGGCCCTTAAGAAAAAGAGATGTAACACAAACATTTCTTGCTCTTCCTACAACTCCTTTTGTTTTAATCCCCCCATCTTTTCCCTACCCCCTCCCCCCTCCCAAGCTGAAGCTTTTTTTTTTTTTTCCTGAGAGGTGTTAGCTGGGTTAACTTTTATTTAATTGACAATGATGTTGGAAATCAGAAGAAATGTTCCTTCCCATTTTAGCAGTCTCCAGGCTTGAGCCTTTAGTTGTCATTTGTTGTTCCGCAGAGTGTTAAGTGAGTCAACTCTTATTTAGATAATGATGTAAGGGTCAGAAAAAATTTAAGAAGTTCAAGGATAGTATCTACTTGATGGCAAGATGAAGCTTTTTCTTCTTTACTTCCCAGTCACAATTCCAGAGCATCCAGGCTTCTTCTCTTTTATAGGCAGGATTTCTCACGTGAGTAGAAACCAAAAGCTAATGCCTCACTCGAAGCCGCTGCTTGCAGAAGATTTATTATAACCACTTCAACACATCTCTGCAACTCACCACACAGGAAAATATGAGTATGGCTTTTGAGATAGACCACACCTGTAACACAGAATTTAGTTGTAAGGGATTTTACCTCTGCCTCTGAGATGGAATTGTCCTGCCCAGAGAGCAGAGAAGTCTTGTCTTAGTGAATTAGGACCTGGGGAGCCGATATTCCACCACACTCATGCTGCCTGGAGATGGGGATCAGCCATGGCTGGGCTTTCTGACTGACAGGTCCATCTCAAGTTCTTTTTTGACAGTGGGGGAGAGGACAGTTGAAGACTATGGAAATCAAATTAATAACTTCTCTCACTTTCCTCCTTGGCAGGATATGTGAAGTGCTGCTTTTTCCGTCTTGAGCCGTATCTTCCATGTGGCTGATCACAAAGCCTATGAGAGGCGTTCACTTTAATCTACCCATTATCCTCTTTTCTCTTCCAGGTAGCTATAGATTTCACAGCCTCAAACGGGGACCCCAGGAACAGCTGTTCCCTGCACTACATCCACCCTTACCAACCCAACGAGTACCTGAAGGCCTTGGTGGCTGTGGGGGAGATCTGCCAAGACTATGACAGGTACAAGACTTCCAGCGGGCTCATCTCTCTGTGGGTTCTGATGGTCCCTAGCTGATCCTGGCAGAAACTGAGTTCATGCCCTGCTCACCTTGGACACACACACACACACACACACACACACACACACACACACACACACACATTCCTTTCTCAGCTTTCTTATTTGGCTTGCAAAACCACTTTCCTTTTTGTGAAGTTTCAGAACGTGTCTTGCTACTCAAAGTTTGGTCCATGGACTAGCAGCATAGCACCACCCAGGAATTTAGAATATTCTCTCAAGCCCCCACTCCAGACCTATTGAAATAGAATCTGCGTGTTGACAAGATTCCCAGATGATTTGTGTGCACTTTGGACTTTGAGAAGCACCAGTTTATTGGACCTTATTTCATCTAGCCCTCCCATTCCACCTTATGTAGTAGGCACTATTTAATAGGAGAGGGAAACTGTGCAGGCAGGTTAAGCGATCTGCTCACTCACTCACCCCGAGGCATGGTTTGAACGCAGATCTAATTCATTCCACCTCTAAAGCTCATAATCATGGTGTTTCACTGATTTCAGAGCTGGTAACATCTGCAGAGGGTGTGCATCTGCCCATGTGCATGTGTGTGTGCCCGTGGAAGGGTTTGTGTGTGTTGGTATGTGATCTCGAAAACATGATTTTGAGATCAGATGTGTATTACATTTATTTTTCCTTGCTGGTAAATATTGACCTTTCCCACCAAGAAAATTGTGATTCACATAAATTACATTAAACTGAATTTATTTTGCCTTTGCAGTATTTCCAGGTTGAGGTGAAGTTGTTCACACGTTCCAGGAAGGTTCTTTGAAGTAAAACCGATGTAAATATAAATACGGGTAAATCTCACTTGTGTCCTTAGTGTGATTACAAAACAAGGCCAGTTAGTAATAAGAAGGGACAAACTAATGCTTTAAATCAGGAAAATAATTGACTCTGTCCTCCAGTTTCACAGGAATTGTATGGGATAGCATGATTTATGTTCTTTCTAGTCTCATAATTAGTGGTAGTTATATTAAAAACCTGTTCGCCCCAGGCACTGTCTCAGAGAATGAGACAATCTAGTGACCACAATGTGCAGAGAAACAAACAGGACCGGTGAGAAGAAGGGTCTGGTCCGTGTTCTTCCTGCGCATGATTTTCTGGATTCGGGTTGGTCATTGCCAGTAACTCAACTGGGTTTGAGGGCAGCTGGGGACTGAATGAACAGGTCCGGTAAAATCAAACAGCTTTAAACACGCAGGCCCTGGCTGACACTTGCCCTCTTGTGCCAGCACAGAAGGCATTAGCATGTTAAATTACCTTGTTGAAGTGATACTTCTTATACTTAACCTTGAGATACTGACTTATGAAGACAACTTGAATTTCAGCTCTGATTTCTTTTGGCCTGAATACAGGGAGTATTCCTAGAAAGGGTATATATCATACGGAGAGTTCCACCAAGGAAAGAAAAAACTGACAAATTGCATCTCCATTGCCAGAAACTTCTCCAGCCATCCCCAAGACACCAAAGCAGTCAACTTTCCTTTCTAATATGCACAGAAATGATTTAATGTACTGGTGTATACATAAGAGGCCAGAAAGAAGGAGGGGGTGGATATCTACAGGATTCTTAATAACTTTTAAGTCTTGAAATGCTCATAAAAGAAATAGAGTAGGTAAAGTGCTCCGTACGATACAATAAATAGATGCTTAACAACAACATTGACTCTCTTAGGGAAAGAAGGCAGTGTAGTAATGCATTCCGAAGAGAAGACTGGTGGGTTGACCGGAAACAAAGATGTCAATGCCCAGAGCCTTAGCTATGGTTCTGCAGCAGATTTATGGGATGATCTGGAACAAGCTGCTGAACTTCCTCTGTTTCCCGATCACCTCACACGCAAGATGCAGATACTGTGATCCCAGGGACCCATACATCTTTTAGAGCTATTATCCCCTTAAAATATAAAAGCCAGGCAAAGGCAAAGCCCAGAGAGCATTTTGTATTCATGTGGAAATACAGATTCAATGTAAAACTAAGATCGGACACCTTAGGGGTTACATTTACATTATTGTAAATGATTCTTTTTAACATTTTAATAGGATAATACGAAAGTTATCGGCCCAGCCGTCCAGGAAAATCAGGCTTCTACAGCTCAGTGGAGCTTGATGTGTACGTGAATGTATAAAGAAGGCAGCTCAGCATTAAGAAGGGCAAATACCCAAGGAGGAAAAGGACTGAAAAGCCCAGGCGCTCTTTTGAAAGACTCCCTGGAAGAATGTGTAATGCAAGCTGCTCGCTTGAGAACTGACAAGGTTCCGCAGTTTCTCCTTTGCGTGGGCGGGTAGACAATAGACAGGCAGAGTCAGGAAATTTCAAGTTGGGGCTTTGGAATTAATTTATTCTCACATCAAAGTCACTGAGGTTGATGTTCAAAAGAAACACTTGAATAAAAACTGACAGAAGGTGTCGTTCTCCCTCCTGCAGTGACAGAGAGGTTTTTAATCCCCATGAGCCTTAGAAATTGCTCCCAGCCTCTGACAACCAGGGGTTTTTCTTCCTGCCTTGTACAGTCATTGCTGAGGGGTCAGTACGAGGTGATCAATGAAGTAGAACAGCTTGCGAGATGCATAAAGCCCTTCTTAGGGTAGCCTGGAAGGGGAAGCTTTTCCACAAATATCTGGTCCTAAGCCCAGAAGACAGTCCTGCCAGCCTGCTCTGTCTCCCTGTGTCTGTGCCTTGGAAAGAGAGAACACTGCCCCTACTTTCCCCTCAGATTCCCCAGGCATGCACACATACAAATGCACTCACGCACACACACGCACACACACGCACACGCGCACACACGCAAGCTCATATTTTCCGTTTGGGTTGTAGCACTTGACCAGCTCCTGTGAACATCCTAGTCAGGCTGCTCAAGATCAAGGTGACATCCCTGCCTTGGGCCCATCAGAGATATACGTCTCTGACCACCTGCCGTGTCCTCCAACAGAAGTCTGGTCTATCTGCTATCAAGAGAGGATAGATACTGAATACATCGCTTGCAAGCATAGACTGCCATGTCATGGATGTATCCATCTAGAAGGAGACAGAGGTTTCAGCAACTGAGGCAGGAGTCTTCCCGCATGGTGTGCTAAGAGGCAAAGTTAGGGCTGATGCCCCATCTGACCGGTACTGGGTTTAGAATCAGAAGATAGGTTTCTATCACAGTGCCGCCCCTCCCACTCCACCAACACCAGTCGGGGGTTCTCAGCCTTGCCTGCACACTGGAATCATTCGGGAAGTCAAAATATGCCAATGCCTGGGCCCCACCCCAGAGCCTGATTTAATCAGTCTGGTGTATATCCTGAGAAATCAGGATTTTTCATGGGCATTTTTCTAATGGGCATCCCAAGTTGAGATCCAGAGTTAAATCAGTTGGATGTGTCAGATGCAATGGCTAAGGACCTATGCAGCACATGTTGGCCACCGGGCACCTCATGTGGTGCTGTAGAGACAGAGATAAACTAATAGAGCATAATTCACCGCCCCCCCCCAGCTGTTTCACAGTCTCAGGGAGAAAAAGGCATGTAAATAAATTATAGCCCAGCATGGTCAGGGCGGCTTTGCCCTGTGTAAGGGTGGGGACTGCATCAAGAGAGAAGGAGTAACTTTGCTAGGTTAGTTTCCAAGGTAGTCAAGGAGGGCCTTCTGGGAATGGCAAATTCTGGGATGTTCAGAATGGTAATTCTGATCCTTTGGAATGCTAATTCCATCCTTTGTTGTTATTAGAACATGGATGGACTTTTCTTTATTATTCTGAATCTTTAGACCAGACCAGCCTCCTACAAAGGGCAGAGTCAACAGGGGTGATGGAAAGAGCACGGGGTCCTAGGGACAGGTAGACCCTGGGTTCAGACCCCAGCTCTGCTGCCTCTGTTCTGAGGTTTCCTTCCATTCCATGGGCCTTGGCGTCCTTGATTTCAAATGGAAGATTTATTGAACTTTCCTTGCAGAGCAGTTCAAAGGATTAGATACAAGGTGGCTAGCTAGCACATGTTCTGCCTGCGATACTCAGTAAATGATAGAGACTGTTATCTTCAATACTCTTAATTAGTTTTAAAAATAAACAACACAAAAGAAAAAAGGGATTACAGTGTCAGATCTAAAGGACATTTTGGACCAAGGACCTTTAACTTTTGGTTTTGAGCATATACCCCTAAAAAGAATTTTATAAAAATGTGTGATCTCACCCATTTTTACATTGAAATCTAATGTTTTCCATCATGAGTTTAAACAATGACAAAGACCGAAAATCCTGGTGTATTGTAAATAGGAACATTTAAAAATAAAACTCTTACATAACTCTTGTGAATGCGTTTAGTAGGATCTAAATGCCATAGCTCTGTGATACTCACCACCATCCATTTAAAAAATGCATGAACAAGCTCTTTAACCACAGTTGAGAATTTTAATTATTTCTACTTTTTCATGAGACTGTATTTCCAGTCTCCTCCCCCAAAGAATATCATCCTAATGTATCTTTAAGATTTGGGTTCAAAATCTTTTTATTGAATTTCTACAATAAGAATATGAATATTAATTTTAAAATTTCTAATTTCTAAAATTTTCTGTGTTGAAAGATTCAAAATATGTTTTAAAATCTTCTGTTTGAGTCTTTACTACAATTATTATTAGTGCATAATTTGTCAAAAGAACATAAATTATTGGAAATGTCAATGTCTAATTATTGCCTATAAAAAATAAAAACTTTTAATGAAACAAATAGTGGGGTTCTTTCCCAAGCAGTTTACATACCTACAGATGAATGCTACCTAGTACTAGAACAGAAGAGTCTAGCATCAATTCTAATCCAGTTTTTTTATTTTATCAATATAAATTCTAAGAAAACTTGTTCTTATAAATAAGTACATGGTAATGAAAAGAGTTTGACTAGCAGTATTACTCATTCATTTCTGTTCTAAGTTATATATCAAAAAATTACATAATGGTTTATCACCAAAATGTATTTTTAATGGTCTACCAGCTGATATCGGCACTTCCTACAATTTTTTTAAAGCAAAAATTGGCAACTACCTGACTTGCAAAAGGATTTGTTTCCTAGTTCTCTTATTTTCTACTGCAGAGTTTTTACACTCTGGAATGAACAATGCACCATTGTGGTTACGATTCAGAATGGGTAAGGAGAAGGGTAATTGTGAAAGGGAAGGTGTGAATGGAGAGCTGGTCTTTCTATTACAGGTGTTCCCAGAAGATCAATTTCAGCAGAGAATACATATGAAAGTAGAGAAACTGAATACTGATTTCCTTAAAAAAAAAAAAAAAAAGCCATGCTCTCCTATCCCCAGAAGGACTTTGCATTTCCATGTACCCCAGTGTTAAGACCTTTGTCTTAGAGAACAGTCTTAATTAAATGTCTAGGTGTTCTGAAATGCCATTTTGCTCTGAGTCAGCCTCTGTTTCCTTATGGATGAAGTAATTTGTCTTTATTTTTATTGCCCTCTTTCTTCATCTCAAAGTCTTCCTTAACAGGAGGATTAAAATGGTGTCTGAAAATGAATCTTCCATCTGGAGATCACTGGAACAAGGTCATTCTCTAACAAGTTTAGGACGGCGTGTTCATTTACCATTGAAGACTATGGGCTCTTTTCTTGTATTTTATACTATTTTATTCCAATAGTGAGAATAAAAGATTGCCTGTAGCGGTGTGGTAATATTGAATTTTCCAAGTTGGCAAGTTCCACCAATTATTTTCCCAGTAGTTACTGAGTGGCCCCTTTTCTCAGGGCTGAGTGGATTCAATCTCAAGTTCTTTGATGTGCTGGTGTACTTGACGCTTGCTTGTGCGCTCAACCTGCCTTCTCTTGCCTCTTGCTTAAGACTCCTCTCTGCCTAGTTTTATTTTTAATCAGGAAGCCTGCGTGCTTAAATCTATTGTGCTTAGGCTCGAAACTTTTTCTTCAGCATGTTTGTTAGTTAGAGACTTTGTGGTGGCTAACTTCAGAGAATTGATGCCCTCCTGGGTCATTAATTATTCCTCTTGTAGGGTGAGGCATTTTCCCTACCTCCCTGCTCTTGAAATTCAATTATGTAACCGTGCATCATGCTCAGCAAACTTCAAATCCCCAAGGGTGGTTTAGAAGGTATAAAAAGAATATCATTAAGGCTAGAACATTGGTTGGTGATTAGAAATGGATGGAATATTAGATCTCACCCTTCCTAGACTCATCAAAAAAATAAATAAATAAAAGGTATGGAGCCTTCTAAGTTTCTGTTTTGACTTCTGAGCCATCTCCAGGTTGGAAGAACCAGAACCCTTTCTCCATCCTGGAAAATTTTCTTCCAGACTTACCCCAAAAGTACCTCTGAACTCTCCCTCACAGATTCCTTTCATACCCTCTCACCTTTGTCTTGCTTAAGGAGGAATTACTGCGGCAATGTATTTCAGTATTTCCAAGGACCAGAAGTATTTTTTTTCTCAGAGCTATGACTAATCCTTTATAAGCTGTTGTGGTTTTTTTCTATTTACCAGTATTAATACCTTTTCTACTACATGCCAGATGCAATGCACCACAAAGCCTGTTTCTACAGAATAGTGAGGAAAATGGAGAGCTGGTGGTGTTCTGGAGAATTTGACTAATTCCAAAGAATGCTGGCTTCCTTTCGTCTCCCAACCCCTACTCCAACTTTGCTTGACTTGGCCACATTTTGGTGAAGTGTTATCGAAGCCATCATTGGCTACTAATGACCTCTACATCTGTCGGATGGTGATGGGTAAAAATCTGGCTTTGGTACTTCAACTTCTCTGTCAGGCTTGGGGCGGTGGTCACCTTGGTTGACAGAGCCATTCAGGGAGAGTGAGCCCTAATTTGAATTTACTTTCCTCCTTTACTAACTCTGAAAAGAACTGAGAAATGTAGGAATTGTTCCAAGAACAAATCTCAGTTGTATTTTTAATTGGAGAGAAAGTAAAAGGTAGATGGCACGAGAAGGATATGCCTCTGCCAAGAGCAATATTCTAGACCCCCACTGCAACAAAGTTTGCATAAAGAGAGTCTTACTTGTCTGATCAGGGATCCCCATTACTGGAAGTTCCAGAAGGAAATCGCATTTAATGCTGTATACAATCATTAAATTATAATGGGACAACAGAAAAGGCATGGGCTTTAGACTCACACAGTCCTCCCTGGTAAACACCTTTGGCCATTTTCTTAGCCTTTCTGAGACTCAGTTTATTCATCTGTAAGCATGAATAATAAGTAGGTGGAACTTCAAGGGTTGCATAAGAATTAAATAAAAATGTACATTGACTAGCATCGTGTCTGGCACATTGCATGTGCCAGTTAAGGTTAATTCTTCACCCAATCATCTCGCCTGCAGTACGGTAAAGTTGGAGTTAATATAACATATGTGAATGAATAAATTAAGAGAGAAATTTCAGAATGCATAAGTGAACCTAAGCCATGATTCAATTCATGGGTTATCTAGTCATTAAATATTTATTATTCACATACTCTTTGGCAAGTATGCTGAAGAGAGGGGCAAGGGGCAGATGGGACAGAGAGGCAGTGGCGAGGTAAAGATATTAATGCAAAAAACCCAGCATCCCTTTGCATTCAGGAGATAAGAAAAGACATGTAAACAGTTTATATTGTTTGTATAAGTTAAAGTAATGGACACAATGAGTCCTGTAGATGGAGCCAAGCTCTGACAGTTAGCCAGTCTTCTAAGCTTCCCATTGACTTTTAATATCTCTTTGGATTTAGACCTGTCTGGATTTGACTCTAACTAGCAGCCTGATCTGGGATAAGTCACTTTACCTCCCAAGGCATTTCCCCACCTGGGAAATGGGAATAATGGTCTCTCCCTACAAAGATTTTAAAAGATAACATATGTAAAAATCCCTAATAATCAGCCATTGAAGTTGCATAATTCATGATCAATTTTCAAAGACAGAAAACTGGGATGGAGAGGTGAGGCAATCCTGGGCCATTTTATTCCTTAGTATCAAATCTAGCAAAAAGTTATGGGAAGAAATTGCAGACTAATGACTATAAAGAACTTTGAGGATTCCTTCTTGATTTTAATTACCCATGCTACTGCTATCCCCTGTTACCACAGATAATCAAGAAGCATGAGTCAGCATTTGGCATAGTAATATGTCTTAGTGAGGTAATGCAGGTTCATGTTTCTCTTCCTCGTTAGATGAACAAATGAAGCAACTTCTTCTTCTTCTTCTTTTTTTTTTTCCAGTGACAAAATGTTCCCAGCCTTTGGGTTTGGTGCCAGGATACCCCCAGAGTACACGGTGAGTGAGTAGGGATCCTTTGCTGTAGCCAAAGGATGACTTGGATTTCCCTCACAGGAGTTCACTCTTTTGGCCCTTGATACAATTATGTATGTAGAGCCCAAAAACTCAGAAATGGTCTTCAGAACTAGGGGGATTAGCTCACTGGAGCCTATCTTTTGATGAAACTCAGTCTCTTGTATTCCAGATCTCAGAGGTCCAAACAAAGGGTCCCTTTGTTGAGCTTCTTAATAGATATGGTCAGAGACTGAGAAAATACTCAGGAAGTTGATCTCCACTGGCTCAGAACCTATCTATGCAGGTCTCCCCCAGAGAAAGGTCCTACTGACAGTGCCAACAGTGAAAGTTCATGACATTGATGTCACACTCCCTCATTCAAAATCTGTGAGCAGGCCCATGGTGTGGGGCACGGCGTGGAGAGACACTGTGAAGTCCTGAAGAAGAACCGCTCTGGCTTTGAGTATTGGGAAGCTGGAAGGTTTCTGTGAAAACACTGTTGTCCTATTTGGTACTGATTTCTCGTGAACAAGGAAAGCAAAGATTGTGAAGAGAGATTTGCACTGCAGTGGAGATGAAGCATTGTGCTGTGGTATACCAGATGCTCCTGTGGACAGTCTCCACAGAGAACTCTGCTCCCACAGGTAGAATGGCCTTAGAGAGACAGCAAGGTCCCTACCCCAGCCTCACCAATTCCTCTGAGGTACAAGCTAAGTGGAAGCAATACTGCTCAATCATCTGTTTCTCTGTAACTGATTAAGTTGCAGAACAGGAGAAAAATGCTGACATTTGCTCACACACCAAAGCTCTTAGACCAAGGGCCTTCCCCTCCTGTGTCCTTTTTGAAAAAAGGGAATCCATATCCCTGTTCCTGCTAGAGTGAGCAGTGGATGGACTGGCATGTCTCTCTGACCTGTCCTCTTTCTTGTTTGCCTTATATCCCACACTGTCTTCCCTCCCAGGCATGGTGACAGAATTCTAGAAGCATTTGTTGGAAATTGAACACATGGGGAGGAAGAACATAGAACAGGAGCTGCTGACTGGTGGCCTGTCAACATTATTCAGGCCACAAATGTATTATATATGACACACAATTTTTGTTAAGAATTATGCAATTTCATTTACAATGTCAGATTTCTCGCTTCCCGAAGAAACTAGAAGACCTGGCAACACTAAGATTAAAAGATTACACATATAAGAATTAGTCATCCAGTGAGTGATTAAGGGCAGGTCCCCAGGGATGTTGATTTCCCAACACTTTCAGCTAGGCAGCCAAAGCAGGCTCTGGAGGCCTGAGAAAGACTTAAGGTAAATAAAGCAGGTAAGACCATTGGAAGTTAACTGACTTGCCCAGAAGTGCTCAGAGCAAGGAAATGGTAGGTAGGGTGTCAAGATTAAGATAAGAGGGGTCTCGTAACACAATGACTTATCTTCTAGCCCCCCTGAAAGAGTCAGTGCTTGGAAATAACCTTTGAAATGGATAATTCCATTTGATTATAATTCCAAATGATCCTGTATCATTGGATAATTCCAAATGATCCAATAAAAATGTCCAGATGCCAAAACATCCCTGTTGTTTTATCAGGTTTTAGAAACAAAAAAAGTAAACAATGTATTTTTTGACCTTATGCATAGGTCCTGCCAGGTAGAGGAAATGGTGTTGGAAGAGTAAAAGCTGTATTACTTTATTACTTTTCCAAGAGTTGAGTCTATTTTAACCTGTGTATATGTGAAAATCCTTCTGCCCTATATTTCTGCGTATCGTGTTAGAATGATTCTTAAATGTCAACAGCTTAGCTGGAGCCTTCATAAGCATCACCATGTTGGGCAGACAGCTTGCGTTATTGAGCTATCATTGTTTTTATCACTGGGTCCAAATAGAGCTCAGCCAAATCTAAGCCTCCAGGCTGTGGCCAGTTCTATCTGGAAGCTATTTGGAGTCACATTTTTCAGAAATCTTTTCTACGATTTCTTTTTTATTTGCCTTATTCTTCTCTCCTGCCAGCATTTATCTGATTCTAGAAAGTCTTCCTGTCACCTCAACTCCACAGGGAGCTTAGAATTCACCCTCCATCTCAGATTGATTGTGTAAAGGCTTAAAATGGTTCCTGCTGCTTAACACATAATGAATGTAATGGGCATTTGTTTGCAAACTCTAAACCCCAGTGCCTCCTTACTGGATTAAAGTTATAATTCTCCTTTCTTCCTTTTTAAAATTTTAATTGGTGTCTAGGTCTCTCACGACTTCGCAATCAACTTTAATGAAGACAACCCGGAATGTGCAGGTAAATCACATATAAAAGCTAGCTGAGGTCTCACAGCCCTTCCGTGGGTACCTTTCCCATTTTAATCTCTCTGCTCTGGTGCAGGCTTTCTGGATCCAGATAAACCATGCTACTCCAAAGACAATGGAGAGCCGCAATAATAGAGCAGAAAAATAGCTATAAAAGACAGAATGCAGAAGTGGTCTTTAGCTTACAGCAAGAATATTGATACCAATCCTGGATTTCTCTGGCCAAAAAAGCTTGGGGGAGAATTATACTCGATGGACAGTGATTAGCTACCCCTCTTTCTGCTTTCTAAGTTTTCATTAGGTGTTTATTTATCACAACTTCCTCTCTGTGAAGGAATAAGGAGGGGGGAAACATGGACAGCATTTGACACTTCCAGCATGCTGGCAAAGGATATGACTTCAAACAAGTAGCTTTATGGTTTTGTGCCAGAGAGGGCCTTCTCAGAGGCTTTAGTTGGTGTTGCATTATTTCCAGGTATAAATTCCTCAACATATTCCCTTAAATAATGATGATGAAGTGATGTACACATGACTCCTACGGGCGGCCCAGGGTGGGATATACTAGAGGAGACTCGGGAGGTGTTGTGAAAATGAGAGAAACATTAAAGCCAACTTGCCTGATGGCTGAGAACACAGCCCTTAGAGAGAGCCAGACAAGACCAGGACTTGAATCTTGAGACTACAACTAACTGGCTGTGTGACCTGAGGCAGATCATTTAACCTCTCTGAGCCTCAGTTTCTTCATCTATAAAAGGGGTAGAACATCTATTTTATTGTGCTATGAGGATCTAATGAAATCATGTGTAAAGTGGGACATTAGGGAAAAGTTTGTGGAAATGGTTGCTTTTGACTTGAGCTTTTTTTTTTTTAAAGACTATATTTATTTATTTGAGAGAGAGAGAGAGTGAGAGAGAGCATGAGAGAGAAGAAGGTCAGAGGGAAAAGCAGACTCCCTGTGGAGCTGGGAGCCTGATGCAGGACTCCATCCCAGGACTCCAGGATCATGACCTGAACTGAAGGCAGTCGCTTAACCAACTGAGCCACCCAGGAGCCCTGATTTGAACTTTTAAAGAGAATGATTTCAGTGAGAGTGTAGGCAGCACCAGGGATGTGGTATTTTCTTTTTTACCTTAAGGATATAAATGTGATATTGATAAGGACTACTGGGGGCAACTGAATGCTTTATTTCTGTGTGTGTTTGATTATACCTATCTTCAAGGGGACTACTGAACTACTGATCTTTGCTAATTTTCACCTTAGGAATTCAAGGAGTTGTGGAGGCCTATCAGAGCTGCCTTCCTAAGCTCCAGCTTTACGGTCCTACCAACATCGCCCCCATCATTCAGAAGGTCGCCAAGTCAGCATCAGAGGAGACTAACACCAAGGAGGCATCGGTAAGGAGAGGGCTGGTCCTCCTGCTAATGGGCGTTTACATGGATATTGTCCATAGCACCCAGCCCACGCTGACAGTAAATCCAGCCATTTCTACCCGTGTGAGTTTGGGCAAATGCCTTAACCTTCCCCTATTCTCAGTCTCCTCTTCTGAAAAATGGAGATAATTGTACCCAACTCTGCTGGGTATTTGTGAGGCTTAGAGGTGACAATCTCAAATATCTGCCACATTACCTGAACACGGGGGACACTCAACAACAGAAGCTACTGTAGTCACTAGAGCACAGGTCATACCAACCTTATGTTCCTGGGGGTGGAGGGGAGGGAGAAACTGTTCAAAAATAAGCTTCCTTTCCAATGTACCCATACTACTGATGAAAGCAAAGCAAAACAGAAGTAAAAGAATGGATGAATCCATGCCCTTGTGGTCAAATCCAACTACACAATCCATCATGGCAAAGATTTGTTTCACATTCTGTTCATGGTTTTCTTGAGAAAAATGCAAAGCAAGGCAACAAGGCCAGACAGAGTTTTGTTTTTTTTCCCCTGAAATTTTAGAATTAAATATATTACCATAATAACTTTTCTACGTATCATTTTTAATGATGCCAATATACTTCTTTTCTAGCTTTCTTAATTTTTTTTTCAGATTTAGTAGAATATTACTGATGTCTGAGATTTTCTCTAATTTTTATTCTGGGTTCCAAGAGGCTGCATTTGCATGAAGAAGATTATATACTTCTCCCTCATCTGCTGACATGAACTCATCCAAGCTATTTGCACTGTAGCCAGGTTCTCAGCCGTCCTCATATTAGAATGGATGGAGGACCATGCTCATATCTGATGTCAACCTCTTGTGTTCTGGGGCACATCCCCTCTCAATTATCCAAGGACATTGACCCAGCAGTTATGTTCCCCTTCTCTCCTTATCCTCTATTTCCCCTTTCTACTGAAGGCTATAATATCTATTTGAATTAAAATCTCTCCCTTGATGCTAGTTTACTCTTTAGCTACTGTCCCTTACATTACTCTCCTTCAAAATACAAGGAGTCCCCCTCACTGTCTCCATCCTTCCATACCAGTCAGAGTTTCCTCCCCAACATTTGTCTGAAAATTATATTTCTCAGAGTCAGTGGCACCTCCGTCTTGCCAAACGCACAGAGGCCATGGAGCAAATTTGAATCCTCACAGATGCAAGCTTTAGAAATAAGGGTTGGACAGGATCAGTATTTCAATTTATTAATTTATTTTTTAACTTTTTTTTCACCACCAGAACTTCAAATTCAAACTCTTCAAATGATAACTTGGCTTAGAAACCCAACGTACAAAGTAGATTTTAAGAAAATATACTCTTCTTGCTAAATCTGGACTGGGGCTGGGGTTCGAACTTGGCTGTTCCCCTCTACCTCCTTTATCCTCAAGAGCATCCAAGGGATCCCCAGGGATCCCCAGAGCCAAGTTTGAAAACCAAATGATCCCAGCCCTTCTGGAGTACTGGGACCCACAAGAATAAAAAGAGAGCATGGCTGACATGGGTCTGGATCCTGGCCTGATTTAAGCCAGCATGAGTTTTTGATCATGACTCCCTCCCCCAAGGTCAGGTGGGTCTGCTCTGAAAGGACAGGTCAGAAATTGGTGGAGAAAACATCTAATCCACACAGCCCCAAATAATTTACCCTATAGGCCAGAAACACTGATGTTTTTCCCCAGAGATGTTTCCTGTTCTTTGAATAGTGTGTGGTCCAGGGCCCCTTGTTATTACTGATTGCTAAGGGTCCTAATCTTGAACCCCCTTGGTAGCTTGTGCATGGAGTCTGTGGCTGTCAGATTTTCTTCTCAATTTTTGTGGAACTCGTGTACAAATTAAAAACAAAACAAAACAAAAATCCCCTCCTTATCTAAATGGGACCTCAAGTTCATTCAAAGACTATAGTGTTTCATCCGTGAGCATTTTCTAGCCTGACTTTAGAAGCAACTACTACTGCTCGCTTTATTGGAAATTTCCATCAGGATGTCAATCTCGCAGTCTGCCCCTTATTACCTTTAGCTAGATTGAACCTTAAAGAATCAGATTCTAGAATCCTGACAATCTCTTCAGATCAGAGGTTTTGGACCTTTTTTGTTCCCTGAACACCATTAATAGCTGGTGAAGCCCATGGACCCCTTCTCAGAAACGCTTTTAAATGCACAAAATAAAATATATTATAAATAAACTATATATATGTATGTATATATATATAAATGCATTCAGTAAAATATTTTTAAATGTGGCTAAGAAGCATGATACATATAACAATAAAATGCTTCTTTTATTAACATTAAATTATGAGAACCAGTAACTTGTCTAATAATTCTGTAATTTCTAAGTAGTGTTGATATAAATGATATAGTAAGATATTTACAGTCCCTATAACAGGAAAATATCCTGTGATTTCTATTAGTGACTAAGTCACAAGCCCAGTTAAAACTAATTTTATTTTTTTATTATAATTGAAAAAAATTATAAATTTTAGTTAGAGGTTAATGAAACTAAAATGTAACTTACCCCCAAGTTCACATACTGTCTGAAATCTTTCAGTAATCCACCGGCCCAGGTAAAGAATCTCTGCTCTAGGGGTTCCTGGCTGCCTCAGTTAGTAGAGCAAGCACCTCTTGACCTTGGAGTTCTAAGTTCAAGCCCCCTGTTTGGTGCAGAGATTACTTAAAAATAAAATCTTTAGAAAATAAAATAAAATCCCTGCTCTAGATGAAAACCCAACAAACTGCATTCTGTATCATGTTTTTCAATGGCTCGTAGGCTGAGAACAGCTTTTACATTTTTAAATGGTTGGGAAAAAAATCCAAAGAAGAAGAATAATTTCATGCCATGTGGAAATCATACGACATTCAAACTTCAGTGTCCATCAATAAAGTTTGATCAGAACACAGCCATGCCTGTTCACATTAAGTGATGCATATGACTGTCCTCACACTACACTAGCAAGGTTAGGTTGTTGGACAGAGATCACAATGGCCTGCAAAGCCTAAAATATTGATTATTGTCCCTTTATAGAAAATATTTTCCCAACCC
This sequence comes from Ailurus styani, assembly GCA_002007465.1. Classification (NCBI taxonomy): domain Eukaryota; kingdom Metazoa; phylum Chordata; class Mammalia; order Carnivora; family Ailuridae; genus Ailurus; species Ailurus styani. The sequence goes on from LNAC01000519.1 coordinate 494,243, forward strand.
TGTCTCTAAACCATTTCAACTCTAAAGTTTCTTGATGTGGTAGTGTGTCTATCAGGTGTTTTGTTCCTGGAGGCAATGAGCAGGTAGGGGTGGACCATCCCCTTGGACCACAAAGATCAGATCAAATGGGAGTCAGGGGATGTGGAGAAAGGAGAAAGAGGACACAGAAGTGTGACTCACGCAAGGGCCCATCTGCTCATGAGTCAGAAGCCTTCTCCCTCCAGGTGTGGCATCCAAGGTGCACCCTGGGAGGGTGATTTATGCTTCTGATGCATTCTATACTCCTTCCCTCTATCCCCAACCACCAAGTTGCCTCCTTCTGCCCTTTCTCTGCACCTCCCTAGGTGCACCATCAGGTCATTCTACTGAAACCTTCCTCCAAACTCTCAGGCCACCTTTTTTTGTGACTGTATATAACTCAAAGCATGGATATGGATGAAAATGTACAACTCGAATGAATTTGAAAATTGGTTGGTTAGCTAAAACTAGGGATGGGCAGCTAGTGGACATGGAACAGGAGTAGTCGTTACATTAAACAATATAGAAAGCATTTAGAACATATGGCTGTCTCGTTATAGTGTGAATTTATGTTCCCTCCAGGAGCGCTTTGGATATGTTATTTTGTTTCAAATATTTTTCCAACTTACAGAGAAAAGCGGGAGCCTTTAACATGAACAGCCTGTGTGAAACCTTTTAAGTACGATTCTCAAAACCAGGTGTTTTCAGAATGTAGCTATCCTATCCAGCCTTTCCTCTTTGAGATATGGCAACTCGGAATGGCTTAGTAATGCCACATTTACAGCAGATGTTGGGCACGTTGCAAAAGTTACATTAAATTGGCATGAATTGGCATCCCAGTACCCTGCCTCCCTGCCATCTCGCAGTAGATGCCATCACGATGTCACTCACAACTAACAGTATTGATGACTTCTGATGGCTTTTCTTCTCTAGACCCCAGAGCAAGCCCTTAGCCCTCCCAGTGCTGATGGATACAGAATGTCTTCTCCGGTCTCACTCTCAGGTGAGCCTCTTGAGAGCCTATCCAGGTGGCAAGAGGCCAGCCAGGCTGCAGGCAGGGAGTTGGGTCTTGGACCAAGAAGCCACAGGAGCTCAGCACACACAAGCACACTCAAACCAGACCGGACCATGGTGTGCGGCCCTCAGCGGAAGAGGCAGCAATCTACACCCTCTGCTAGCAAGGTTTTAGGCAAGTGCTGTCCACTAGAAATATAATGGAGTCGTATATGCAATTTTAAATTCTCTAGTAGCCACGTGTTTAAAAGTTAAAAGAATCAAGGGAATGAATTTTAATCATATATTTTATCTAACCCAATATAACCAAAATATTCTCATCTTAATATGTCTTCCATATAAAAAATTATTAATAAAATATTTTACATTCTTTCTTTTGTACTCAGTCTTCAAAATCCATGTGTACTTTACACTTACACCATCTGAATTTGGATACTAAATTATCACTGCAAATACTTGATCTTTGTTTAGGTTTTTTGTGTTAATAGTTGAGAAACTAGTCACATACCTGAGTTGTTCCAAATGTACTTGAAAGCTTTCCAATTACTGAATCAAGTCTTCATTTTGAAGGTTAAATTTAAATTTGTTAAAATGAAATAAAATTCAAATTTCAGTGCATCCGTTACTCTTGCCACATTTCAAGGGCTCGGTAGGCACAAGGAGCTAGTGGCTATTGTATAGGGCAGCGCGGCTGTGGACTCTGAAAATTCCCCCAGCCGAAGAGGATGGGATGAATGGGCTAGTCCCACTCCACAGGAGATGAGGAGGCATAGACCCAGAGGAGGTAAGTTTTCCCACAAGCTCAGAGAGTGGAGGCTTTGAGGCTTTGAGCCTGTCCTGACTCCCCTCCACTGTTCTGTCCACCACACTGTGCCATGCAAATGTCACTAAGGTGATTCTTAGAATTAACCCACAATTACTCTGCCTGCCTTGAAGCTCCATTCTCCGTAGCCTTAAGTCTTTAGGGTCGCCAACACAGGACTCATTAAAGACTGTCACTGTGGTCAGTATGCACGGAAGCTGCTTGGGGGCATAACTGGTGTTGTCCTTGTCTTCCCCGCCTCCCCATCCCCTTGCTCGCCTGGCCTCCGGTCAATCCCAGCAATACTTCATCCTGCTGATCCTCACCGACGGTGTCATCACAGATATGGCTGACACCCGGGAGGCCATTGTCCACGCCTCCCACCTCCCCATGTCGGTCATCATCGTCGGTGTGGGCAACGCGGACTTCAGTGACATGCAGATGCTGGATGGGGATGATGGCATTCTGAGGTCACCCAAGGGAGAGCCTGTCCTTCGAGACATCGTCCAGTTCGTGCCCTTCAGGAACTTCAAACACGTACGCATATGTCTGGGACTTCCCGTGGGAGAGCAGACCCAAAGCAAGCTCACTCCCACAGTTTCCTGTCAGTGTTTGGGGTGAAGCTATGCCAGCTGTCCCTGCCCGGGCTAGGTTGTCTCACACCCAGGATATATAGGGCTTTCTCTTTGGAGAAAGACATGTAACTCAAGTAATAGCTGAGGAGTCACGCTAACTGTGGCAGCCAGCGTTTCACTGGCGCTTGCCCTCCTCCGTGTCATTTAGGCTCTCTGATGCACATAGGGCGGCTATGTACTGTTGGCCAGGTTGCTCGCTGCCCAAGGATGCCTGGCTGAAGTAGCAAAGAGAAGCTTAAATTCAGCATAGGTTCTCTGTCAAGCTACGTACTCCGAGAGAAGTCTGTGTTTGCCTTGGAAAAGTGTATTCTTGAAATGATAGTAACCTAAATCCTCTGTCAATATACCATAGGCAGCATCAAAGATTTATTTAAATCATTAATGAGGGAACCAGAAACATGGCAAAGCTAGTTCAAGGGAGGGTATGAAATAGCTCAGTGAGGGGGGCAGGAAGGGGGAGATACTGGAACAAGTTTTCTGAGGCAGCTTCAAACCTGGTTAATGACCAAAAGGGTTAAAAAATCATCACTGTCGTCTTTAGATTACCTTCTCTACTGGGCAGAGATCTTACCAGTTTTCTGCAAGTTAACACTGAGCTTTACAGTCTTGGGTTCTCATCAACAACAAACTAACTCAAGCAGTGTCACAGTCCCCAGATGACCCTGAAGCAGGCCCATGAGACAATGCTCTAGTGTGGCACAATTTTCCAGCATTTCCGCACTTGGGATAACTGTCAACTCCAGAGAAGAGGCACCTTGAAAATGTGCACAGAACCCTGCACCCACAGGGCTGCAATGACCCAGGGTGGCACCTCTCTGATTCTCACAAGCAATCCCTCTGCTAGAAGAGACCCTGAAGAAGCCTTCAGAGCCTCCTCCAGCTGTGTCTGGGAGTCACGTAGGTCATCACAGGCAGTCGTCTATGTTCTTCTGCTCTATGCCCCTCGTGGAAGCCACTCTATCCACTGAGGCCTTGACCTCTGCTCTGCCTGGGGTGCCAGGGAAACTGCACCCAGGGCTGGTAACTGAACTAGAGGTTCCCTCAGGAGGGAATCTCCAGAACTCTTGGTGCCCTGAAGAGACCCTGCAGTCCCCTGGGAAGTGACAAGCATCCCCTCCTTTCCACGCTAGAGACCCCTCTGTCACCTGGACCCTTAATGCGGTGAAGTCTGCGTCCCTACACTTCCAGGATCCCTGCTGCAAATGTCCTTTGCTTCCTCTCCAGCCCCTCCATGCTCAGGCCTGAAGTCAGTTGTTTAGGGTCAGGGTGAGGAAGGGACAGGCACTGTGCCATCCACTCAGAGCTTTCCCTCCTTTTCCTTTTCTGGAAAAGCCTTTCTTCTCAAGCCAAGAGCTTTCATTCAAAGGAATCCCTTTCACTCTCCTAGCCATTTTATCAGATACAGCCAGAAATATCTGAATTCCAGTTTGGGCTCATGCGGGGACCCCAGCTACTCTGGGTAAGGCTCGTGGAAGGATGACTGGATCATTGCTGATTATCCACAAGTCCCAATGCTAGCGTCAGAGCCTTTGGCATGTGCTTTTCATAAACTGTTGTTTGCCACCTTCTTGGGACATGGTTTAAAGCAAACATCCAAGTAAATAATGAGCCCAGCAGCCTCCAGTGAACCCTACATCGGTTGGCCACCCGGGACCGCTTAGCGAGATTCCTGAACATGCCAGGGATCCCGGAACAATAAGCTATTGCTCCTAACCATACTGCTGCACAATTGTGATCGCCCTTCTAGGGAGGGCTGTGTGTCCTGATCATCGTTAGAGGATCCTGAACTCAATCCCTGGCTACTGTGTTGAATGCAAAGGGAGTTCCAAGGAACACCCAAGCCCCCAGCAAGCCCAGGGGCAATAGCAGGGGTGAGGGGCTTAGCTGTGCTACCATAGCCCCCCTTCAATTTGCCCGAGGGGGGTGTTTTCAAATGAAACCACTTGTTAAATAAAAGAGGCTCACCAAGCCCTCGGGTTGTCTGCAGGTGGACAGCAAGGAGGGGTGTCCGCTACAGGAAGAGATGGGCTAGAATGGGAGAAATTTGCTGCAGTTTGTGCCCATCAGTGAAGTGACTTACTTGCATAATGCCCAAGGTGGGGAGAGGGGGTTGTTCTTCCAGACTTTCTTGTCCTGCCCCATTTTGTCCCAGCCAGGCAGAAGTAGCCACATCACTGACCACCACCCATAACTTTGCGTGAGTGAAGAGAAGTCAAAGAGATCCCTCCCTAGGGGATTCATGCACTTCCCCCAACCACCGTCCTTCTGTCCCTGAGTGCACACACATACGCACGCGCTCTCACTCACACACACACACACACACACACACACACACACACCTGTGTGCTACAGCAATGCCACATTCCTGCCTCTCCCCCAGCCTCTTCCTGTTCCCAGACACTCCTAGAGCGCCCCTGCCGTGGGTGCGGGGTGAGCTAGCCTGGGACCGCAGGAGACGATAAAGCCATGGGTCCCCGCCTCAAGCAACGCCCTGGAGAATTACATGGCTGGGACCTAGGTGTCAGCAGAAAACTCCCATGCTAAGCAACCTGTGGGGGGTTGAAAGGGGCTCCAGTGTTGCCACAGGACTTGACAGCAGAGAGGGGCAGCCGTGAGGAAAGTCCTGAAGCTCGAGCTGGTAAGAGGACGGACAGACTGTTGGTGGGTAAGAGGACGGACAGACTGACTGTTGGTGGGCAAGGAGTTGGGGCCGGGGGCGCAAGCAACAAGGGAAGCACACAGCCCAGGGCAAGGGAGTGGGGTCCTGCTTGCCTGTGTCTGCTACACGGTCTCCAGCTTTTGGGTGACAAAAGCAACCAGGAGCATGTCACACCCTTATCTTCATGGACTTCAACTTAGGGTTTGAAAACCATGTTATCTGAACTTATCGACTCTGAATTCAATACACAGTAAATAAAATGGAAGGTGAGCTAACATCCTTTCCTATAAGCCCGTAGCCCGTGAATTGCCTCCCTTTGCAGGGTAACTCAAAGCTTTGAAGTGGACAGGGCACAGACTCTGAGCTGTGTGGCTCCAGGCAAGTTATTTAACCTTTCTGTGCCACAGACTTTCATCTGTAAAATGAGGCAAATGACACACACACATTAGAAGAATAAATGTGGTGCCTATATAAAGCTTAGCACAGCACCTGGTTCTCACAGGTGGTTAATAAATACAGCTGCTGATACCAGCTACTTTCACATTTCTGGCCTTTCCCAACCAGATAATGCCCCCAACCCCTCACTGCTCACCATACCCACCAGCCCAGATATGCAAAAGAGGGGGAGAGTCATTTAGAAACTGTGCTGTCTAGATACAGTGACAGATAGCTAGATGGGGTTATTTAAATTTAAATTAACTAAAATGAAATAAAATTTAAAATTTCGCTTTTCAGGGCTTGATAATCATGTGTGTCTAGTGACTACCGGACAGGGCAGATATCAAACATTTCCATCACTGGACCAAGTTCTATTTGACAGCACTGTTTAGGGCTATCATTGGCTTCACATAACAGTAAATCCGTCTTACAGTGTATTGCACAAGTGGTTCTTCTTTTTCTTTAAGATTTTATTTATTTGACACAGAGAGAGAGCGCGCACAAGCAGGGGGAGCAGCAGGCAGAGGGAGAAACAGACTCCCTGCGGAGCAGGGAGCCTGACGTGGGGCTAGATTCCAGGCCCATGGGATCATGACCTGAACCGAAGGCAGACACTCAAATGAATGAGACACCCAGGTGTTTCCTGCACAAGTGGTTCTTAACCAGGGACAACTTTGGCAACATCTGGAGACATTTATGATGGTGACAACTTTGGGGTGCTATTTGCATGTAGTGAGTAGAGGCCAGGAGTGCTAGTAAACATCCCACAATGCTCAGGACAGTTCCCCACCCAAAGAATTACCTGGCTCAAAATGGCAATAGTGTCAAAATCGAGAAACCCTAGTTTGTATAAAGACAAATATGTTGTTCTTATGTAATTAGAATCTCGGGACTGGTAGCTGCCCACATCTTTTTTTCAGTGATTTGATAGTATCAGGGTGAGCACTTGGTGATTTGCCTTGCTGTTTGCTCGTGATGATAAAACAGTTGCCATAGCTCCAGCAATTACGTTCTAGTTCAAGGGAAAAAAGGAAGAGGAAAGGGAAACAGAACCAACCATGTCTGTCCCCTCTAACCAAGAAAGAAAAGCTTTCCAAGAAACATCCTTATGGCTCAGAGGATGAAATTGGGTCATATTGGGATGCCTGGCTGGCTCTGTCAGTAGAGCGAGTGACTCTTGGTCCCAGAGTCATGAGTTCAAGCCCCATGTTGGGGTTGGGGTCTTCTTAAAATAAAAATTAAAAAAAGAAAGAAAGAAAATGGGTCGTGTGGTCATCCCTAGGTGCAAGGGAGGCTGGGAAATTAAGTATTTGGCTTTCTAGCCTTTATATGAGATGCGGCCAGAGAAAAAATGGTAAGAATGACTTTCATAGCTACCCCAGTATATGTGTGGACCGTGCTCTAACCCACAACCCTGAGCAGACATTTATAAACTGAAAGAGCATTCCTGGACGCCAAGTGCCCAAGATGTTAAAACATCTTCAAAATATGAGGGTCACTTTAGAAAAACTCCTCACCGTGTTTTCAGATTGTTTTTAAGGTGTGTGTCTCTCTTTTGAGCCTCCTAAAAGCTGGGTGGGATAAAACCAATCCCTATTCTTTGCTATTTTGTCTCTAAGAACACTGGGGCTTAGCCAAGTCGAATGTTGAATGTTTGACTGGTAAGCCATGTAAGGAAGGAAAGAGCAAGAAACCAGATCATTGGGCATTTCATCTAGCCCTTTCTTTCCTTTGCTGAGGAATTTCAATCACTCACTATCTGGTCCCTCTGCTTCAAGTTTTCAACTTCAGTAATAGCTAATAATGAGGGTTGGACCATTTTCCTTGCCCAGGGATTGGAAAGTTAGCACCGAATGCTAGAACCAGAAGTCAGATCCACCTCTGCCTGAGTCCAGAGTCCACGAAGAAGACTGACCTCTACCTTCCTTTGCCCCAAATCATGCCGTGGGATCATAATGCTGATGGAATAAAGGCTACACTAATTAGTGGTATTCAAGACCCTCTGTCGCCTGGCCACAAGCTTATTTTCCAACCGAAGACCCCAAAATCCTGCATCCCCCAATGCGCACAACACACACACACACACACACACACACACACACACAAACACACACACACTTTCTTTAGCCCCATCGGATGACTCACTTTACCTAGAATGATCAAATGTCATTGCCCTTCTCTACATTTTAAAACATGCCCAACTGAAACACCACCTCCCCTTGGAAGCCTGCTATGACTTCTTCTAAGATGACTTAATCTTTTCATTTTCTGTGCTCTGGTCCCAGGGTGTTTGTAACTCTAGAGCAGTGCTTCTCAAATTTCAGTATGCAGGAATCACCCTAGGGCATCAAGTTAAAATGAAGATTATGATTCAATAAGTCTGGGATGGGTCTAGTACTGCATATTTCTACTGAGCTCCCATGTGATGTGATGCTGCTGGTCTGTAGCATGTATTGTGTTCAGTCTCACAACGATGTTCATTTTGGCCACACCAGGCTCCCCTCTCATGATCTGAACTCCCGTAATGGCAAGAACCACAAACCCATAAACCCAAGCACAGTGCCTGGAATTGAATGCAAATTGGAAACAAAACTCAAAGAAAATTGATACTGCCCTCCAGCTTTCACCTGTCTTCAGATGTGAATAGTTTTTTATTTTGAGACAAACATGGGAAAATATAACTATGAAATAAAAGTTTCATTTTCCAACAATCTAACAACTCTTGCTTGGAGTAGATGCTCAGCAAATATCAGTTGAATGAATTAATGAATGACCGAGAGAGAGAGAGAGAGAGAGAGAGAGAGAGAGGGAGAGAGAGAGAGAGAGCCTAGCTGCTGAGAGCAAGACTGCAGTCTTTTAGGCTGATTCTGAATCAGATGCCTTGGGCCAGGTGCCAAAGTCACGTTGATTTCTTCTTCCCTCCAGGCATCTCCAGCTGCCCTGGCAAAGAGCGTGTTGGCTGAAGTCCCAAATCAAGTCGTGGACTATTACAATGGCAAAGGGATCAAGCCAAAATGTTCATCGGAAATGTATGAGTCTTCCAGGACACTAGCACCATGAACTCCACATACTTTTACAGAGTTCTGAAATACTATTCCTGCTAATATTTAATACTTCTACTACTCCTGTACTTAAAAAGACACACACACACACACACACACACACACACACACACACACATTTAAAAAATAGCACGTTTTGGTGATTTTTAACTAACTGACAAATTTTTTTTGCATGTGTAGCCCTGAGGCCTGGATCTGTTAAGCTCTTGTATTGTTAAAGACTTTTTACAAAGAAACACGAATAATTATAACTTACTCTTTACATTACAGCATGTCGCCTTGAAATAAAATGTTATCTGTATCCGTTTTTTATACAGGTTTGTTGAAATTTTGCTAAATTTCTTATTATCTTTACACTGTAAAGCATTTTGACACATTTATTGAACGTTGATAGCCAAAATATAATTTGGTTTTATCTGCTACAGGATGAGAGACTTTTCAAAATGGCAGATGCATGGACTGTATTTTGCATGTTTAAAATAAAAAAAAAAAACCACACTGTTTCTGCAATTGTTATCTATAATCCCTCCCTGCTAAGAATGGTCTCTTTATTGAAGAAGAGGTTTACCCACCTAGACATAATCTAGAAGTGGGGCTGGGGCACCTAGCCCAGCACCTCTCAGACTTTACTGTGCACCCAGATTACTTGGGGATCTTGTTACAAATTGGACTGTGGTGCAACGGGTGTGCATGGGCCCGAGATTCTGCATCTCTAACAAGGGCCCAGTAGTGCCATTGCAGTCCACACTTAAGAGTTCTGAGGTTCTAGACTCTAGGGTGTTGTCCCGGAGACCATCTGACACATGGAAGCACCTAGTCTGCTTGAGAAGGGCCCTTCTCCCCTGCCAGTAGCACAAAGTCTAGTTCCGAGGTGGCACTAGAAAGTAGTGAGACTGATTCCAGAAGCTGCATACCCCACGTCAGTCCCACTGTTTTATAGTCACACCTCTTCCTTAAACAGACTAGGGAGTGTTCCTCCTCGCCAGCCTCTGCCCTCTCAAAGGAGACATCACACAACCCCAAAGGGAATGGTTCCGTTTTTATGTCAATACCGAGGAATGACCTTAAAGAGTCCTTGGTGGGACCACAGCCAGGGAAACTCGTCCATGGCAAATGGCTGTGCGGTATGGCTCCCCGGAAACCCGGCCCACCAAGTTGACCTTTAAGCTTAGCGTGGGGCATCTTGTTGCCTCTTTTTAATCACTCCTGAGAGCGAATTCTATCAGCAGAAGTGCCTAGGATCATTGTTTTACACGGAGGTGTTTTGTTTCGATATGAACTGGACAGTCTTGCACCAGAAGAAAGAATGTTTCACCTGTGTAACGTTCTCTTGGAGAAATGGACTAGTGTTTTGCAGGTATAAAAGGCACAAGGAGGAACTTATTCTTGGTCAGAGAGATAGGGAAGTAAATCACAAGGCAAAATAGATCTGTTTGTTGTTTGTTGCGGGAGGAGGTAGTAATAAGCAAATCAAATGCCTTGTATGACTTCCAGTGTTATAATTACAGATCCTAACCTTGCAAATACATGTCAGCCAAATGCACAACATTTTGGGAGTGATGGTAAAAAATAAAATGTACGACTGAAAAAAATCATAAATATTTAAACTGTATTGTTTTATGAATAAATTGGGTACTTACAGAATTTTTTCTGAGAGTTATAGTCTTGTTTTTCTTTTCAAAGGAATTCACTAACAGTGAATTATTTCGTGCAGATGACATACCCTCAGATTAGGACTAGTTCTTTCATAGTCCCATAGAAACAAAAGGATATTGTTTTTAACAAACAAGGGGATTAAAATACGTAGGCCCTATTGTACAGAATTATCTGATTGTGGTTTCTTTGTTTCTTTTTTTTTTTAAGATTTTATTTATTTATTTCACAGAGGGAGAGAGATCACAAGGAGGCAGAGAGGCAGGTAGAGAGAGAGAGGGGGAAGCAGGCTCCCCGCTGAGCAGGGAGCCCGATGCGGGCCTCGATCCCAGGACCCTGAGATCATGACCTGAGCCAAAAGCAGAGGCTTTAACCCACTGAGCCACCCAGGCGCCCCTGATTGTGGTTTCTAACCCCAAACCAGGACATGAACTTCCATGCTGATGTGCCTGGAACATAGTAAGCACTCGATAGATATTTAGTGAATAAAGAGATGACTAGTCAAATGAATGAATGAATGAATGAATGAAATCGTTAATGTGCCTCATGATAGCTCTCAAATCTATTGTCAATTTAACAAGTGAATTAAGTGGCTATGGCTGTCACTCAAAATGAGGCACTACGTCATTCTCAAATATCTGTTGGGATCTATTACATTCATGTCAAGATTCCTGGGATCTGTGAGATGGGACAAGGGATCTCTGACAAGGACAGAGTCCAGGCTGACTGGCCAGACCATTATGGTAGATTCCTTCCCTTTTCATAGCCAGACTGAAGCCCCACTCAAAAGAATAATAGAAGCAGTAGCTAGCAATTATTGAGGGCTTACTGGTGCCAGACACTGTTCCAAGTGCTTGCTGTATACTATCTCATTTAATTCTCCCAACAGCCCTATGAGGTAGATGATTTTTTTTAGTCTCAATTTGCAGAGGAGAAAACAGACCTAGAGAGGTTAGGTAACTAACCCAAGGTCACACAGCTATCAAAAGACGTAGCCAGAGTTTGAACACAGACACCCTGGCTCCTGAGCCCATTTCCTGATCCCAATTTCAGCTGCCCTCCAGGCACTATACCTATCTACTTGCCATATTAAGCAGTAGATACTTAGGACATTTGCAAGAATGAGGCTTAAAACATGACCTTTGCCTCCATTTCAGAAATTTCTGTCTCATCTGGTGATCTCAGCTTCTTGATGTGGGCTCTTGGCATGTTGAGATGCAACTAACAACCCCCTGGGAGCAGTGGAGGAGACCCAGGGTTCAACCGCATCTTCCCAACTTCCTGCCACCAAGGAGACTGTGTGGATCTGACATTACAAACACAAATGCTCCCAGGAGCTGAGCAAGCCATGTGAGCAATTGAGGAGGAACAGGTTTAAACAAGGGACATCAAGAGTAGAGTGAGGTGAGGATGGCGAGAAACTGGAAAGCGTGTGTCCCAAAGAGGGTCCAGCTCGGGGCAGGGGGAGGGAGAGGCCTACACAGGTGTGGACCCAATGCAACCAGTGCATCAGTTTCCCAAGAGAATTGGAAAAATTTGGTATTTCACATAAAACCTCGCAATTTGTAAATATGGTAACTTCATTCAGGATTCAACAAATTGTTTTAAATATTACAAGGGTCAAACTGTAGGAATCAAAGGAAAAATACCTCTGGGCTTACGCTGGCTTGGAGGGCAAATACAGAATTCCTGAGTTATGCCCATGTGTGGTCTGCCCTCCACAGGGCCTCAATAGATAACATACACTCCAAAATTCTTGGGGGCCCCAAAAAGATTCTATTTCTGTGGTTTATATCTATCAATATTTGGTATATTCAAAATATGTATTAATTCATTTCCATAACAATAACAAACCCATTACACACTAACATAACTACAACATTTTTATTTAAAAAACTGTATTTCAAAATAAAATAAAGTAAAAAACTATATTTCCGGGGCACCTGGCAGGCTCAGTCAGAAAAGCATGCAACTCTTGATCTGAGGGTCATGAGTTCGAGCATCACGTTGGGTGTAGAGATTATAAAAAATGAGTGAATGAATAAACGAACAAATAAAATTTTGAAACCAAAAATAGTGAGGCAAGCAGCATTGTACATCTTGCTTAATAAAAGCCAGATCTCCTTCTGCACTCACCCTGTTGTGAAATGATGTTTTGGTTGAGGCACAACAAAGAAAATCTAGTCTTGAATGGCTATGTAGTTGGTAAGGGGAAGAGTATTTTCAGGCTTTTCAGATAACTGTGCTAATTCTTTTCACTGCACCAAATCTCAACACGTTTCTTAAAGGTTACTTGCAATGTAAAATACGAAATCATATCAATAAACCCTTCCTGGCATTTTCTATATTTTTACCCATGCATGACTTCCTAACATTGTGCACTAGTCACTTGGGAAATATTGAGCCACTTATTTAGATGTTCTAAATGCTTACATAGTTTATTTTACAATACCCAAAAACTCACATGTTTTTGCTGTATTATACCTCTGCCTATCTCATCAGACAGACTAAGTATGGAGAATCCGTCAAATTATAGTGGCAGATTCAGGTTTTCCAAAACTCTAATCTTTTGCTAGAAAGCTCAAATGTTTTCACTGGCAACAAATACCGTCAGTTGTTTTTGTTGAAGTGACAGATGCATTTCATTCATTTTTAAGAAAGCATTTCCCAGATACCCACATCTAAGTAACTCTAGTTTATATCAGACTTTATTTTTCCCCCAAGGAAAAATGGCGTTCTGGGGGGGGGGCGGGGGCACATCAGCCAGATCAGGTCACAACACGAAGGCACACATGCCTTTGTCTGAGGCAACCATCTTTGGCTGGACCACCGTAGCTGTTCCGTATCCACACTTTGTATTTTGTCACCCCGCATATGAAGAAGACAGGGACTCAAGGATCAAGACTTAATAAAACTACTAATTTTTCTGCTCCAACAAGAACATCTTTAAATGAAATCACGCATTCTTTCCTGCAAGGGTGTGACGGTGACAAATAAAATGGCTGCTGGTCAAGCGTGGTACTATGTTCTTGACGGGAGCTAAGATTCCAACAATTTGCCCACCAATGCTTTTGCCCCATTGGTGCAAATGTCAACCCAGTGAAAAAGGCATATGACATCTCAGCATTATTATGAAAACCATTTTGACCTCACAGACTCCCTGGAAATGTCTCAGGGACCTTCGGGAACCACACTTTGAGAACAGCTTGTTCTAGACCACTTGACAAAGAGTTTATTTGTTTGCTATTCCTGCATAACGGATTACCACGAGCTTAGTGACTTAAAACAACACATATTTATTATCCCACAGTTCCTGTAGGTCAAAAGTTCAAGATAACTAGGTCCTTTGCTAAGGCCTCATAAAGCTGAAATCAAGATGTCGGCAGGATTGCATTCCTTACTGGATGCTCTGGGAAAGAATCTGTTTCCAGGTATATTCAGAAGGTTGGGTGCCATTGTAGAACTGAGATGCCATTTCCTACTGACAATCAGTTGGGGGAAGGGGAGTGGTCTTGACTCCTAGAGGCTTTCCACATCCTTCCCATGCTTTCCAGATAGCCCCTCCAGCACCAGTGGGTCAAGTACCTTTCAAACATTGAATCTCTCTGACTTCCGTGGCATCCCTCTGACTCCAGCGAGAGTTCTCTGATTTTAAGGGTTCACGTGATTAGACTGGACCATCCAGATAACCCAGCATTCACTGTCCTGAGACCTGTACTCTTAGTTACATCCGCAAAGCCCTTGGTGTCATGAAATGTAGAATGTTTATAGGTTCCAGGGATCAGGAGTTGGACGTGTTTGAGAGGCCATTGTGCCTGCCACAGAGAGAATGCAGGATATTGCCAGATGGTTCTAAAAGGAAATGTGGTGTGTTCGAGAACTGTAAAAGGGCTGCCCACAGGGACAGAAGGAGAATATAGACGAGGTCAAGGAGTGGTGGTAAAAATACCTGCTGATTCCAGATCTCTGCCCTGGAGAGCCCACTCTAAATCTGTTTGAATACCTCCCTTTTCCAGTCTTTCCAGCACTTGCTAAATACCAGCCGTGCACTAGGCTTGAGGGTGAGGATGAGGAGTGGGTGGGGGTTGGCAGGGATCAGGCTTGAAAGAAGCAGGAGGAAAAATACATGGTGTCCATCTGCTCTGCTCACAACCTAGAGCTGTCCTCTGATTCTAGGACTTGGGAATCTCATTGCATGTATTTTACGTGCCTTAGCATTTAAGATCTATAATATCTAAAGACTTCCTCACGAAGATGTTCTTCAATCCTGGAAGTAGAAGAGTAGAGGGAGAGAGGTAGAATTAAGTCTCTCCCACAAAGCAGAGCCCTGGCTCACCCACTTTTGCACTCCCGGGACCTATTACTGGCACTCAATTCATGACAAGAGCGTGCAGGGATAAACCAGGAAGGGGGGGTACATTCTGATGGGAGGGAACGAGCTGTATGATAGAACCTCGCTGTGGTCCTCTGCGAGATGCAGCTCCTGAGCACAAATCAGATTCCGGCGCATTAACTTCCATTACGCCAAAATTCTCAGTTTAACACAGAGATTTTCAAGCAAACACCATTAAGGACAACAAACTTACAACACAAGAGAACGTAGCCAGTGCCTTAAGGTTTACGTAATGCGGTTACATAATCCAGATGTCTTCCAGACCTCTCCAGCCTTTCATTAAGACTCCCAACAGAGCAGGGTGATGGAACCCTCTTGGAGACGGTGGTGCCCCACAGTGTGAGTGCATGAAAGTCCCTGAACTGTCCCGTCGAGGATGGATGATGTTCTGTTGTACATGTTATGTGCATTTCACCTCAACTTAAAGCAATCAAAACAAAACAAAACAAACGAATGTTCTAATACCCCAGGTGATTTGATTAGCAGGCAGTTCAGCCACTCATCAGGCTGCCCTGCCAAACCCAGCCTCACTTCTTACTTTGGACCCAGCTCTAGGTTCTTCTGCTAATCCCCTCCCGCCTTTCGAATCTCATTAACACATTTCTAGGCTGCTGAATTTTTCTTAATCATACTTCACCTCCCACTCCCCACCTCCACCACCACAGACCCAGTTCCCGCGCTGAACTCCCTGAAGTCAAGCCAAGAACACACAGCAGTTACTTCACGGAAGCTTTCCTGAACACTTGAATGGAGCACAGGAAATTTTAATGCGAAGAAGATACATTTAAAATAGGGTACCTTGTTTGTGCTGAGAACTCATGGATTATAAAATGCATCATTAATTTAACAAGTTATCAGAGGAAAAGAAACACTTCGTTAAATATTTACAGAAATTTCATATTCACCAACAATACCACGCATTTATCCCCACTATCCTATTCTCCTTTCTTCTTCGGAGTCAGGATACATCCAAGCCTGCTTCATATTGTGGCTTTAAAGATTCTTCTGTCATTTGCAGTTACTCAGGGCCCCACAAAGAAATGTTGGGATTTGTAACTCTGCTTGGGACCCTGACCTTTTCAGGTCTTCAGGGTGAGTAATCTAACTCTGAAGTTTACCCAAGAACGCTAAGGTTTTGTATGCATTTCCTATTTGATTAAACTTACAGCAGTTTCTATTTTAAAAGCCCAGTGTGATTCACCAAGGAGCACCAGGCTGCCATTCGACTCCTGTCTGTGTTTCTGATTCCTGGGAGCATAAGAGGATCCAAAAACTGCAGCCTTGTTGACAGAATGCAAAAATACTTCTCCCCAGAAAGTAAATACAGCTTCAAGTTCTGGCATGATGAATAATGGCTCTAGTCTTACCCAAGAATTTCTGAAAGAAAAAAAAAATAGCTTCGAACATACACTGTTTCCTCATCGTCTATGGAGTGTCCTTTCCCTTTATGCATAAATGTACATATATTCATTAACTTTCACTTTTGTAAAATTGAAAGCAGAACCCACGGTTTGCAGGCTTGCTCTAAAATGAGCAGACACAATTTCCCCTGTATTGCTCCCATCCTGTAGGCCAGGGTGAGATTTCTGAGCAAGGAAGATCTTTTGTAGCTAATTAAAAGGTATGGGGTTTTTCAAAGGAAGTGCTTTTCTTTTCTCTCATGTACTGAATGATTTTTCCAAGTAACCTAAAAATGCTAGGAGGGACCTCCTGCACTCATTAACAATCCAAAGGTAAATCCTTAGCAACAAGCTGGGATCCACTGGGATTGAAATCCTTGCATCAAGGAAAGCAATCAGAGCACCAAATGTCAAACCCAGGTGGACCAGAGTGTGGGATATTAAAAATACGTACACCCAGAGAGACTGGATTAGGCGAGAAAATAATTTCATAATTGAAACTAATTCATTCAAGTTTAATAGGAAACAAATGAATTGAAAGTGGCTAAAAATGTCATTAAATATAGCCATGGCCCCAATATTACCACCACATTTCATCTATGTCTCTTTACTTAATATCCACAGGATCAGAACATGCTCAGCTGAGCTGCCATTCTGCAGATCTCAGTTTATCCTAGGATACACATTTATCCATTCTAGCAAGGATAGTTAACAAGCTGGCCCAACCCTCCTAAAGAAGGCAGAATCATGGTGGTTATGAGCGAGAGCTTTGGTGTCAGGCAGAAATATGTTTCCCAGAGAAGACTGAGTTACCTTCTCTGAGGCTCAGATTCCTCACTTGTAATTGGAAGCAATACCCTCTACCTCTTAGAGTTCTTGTGAGGACTTAAGGAGATAATATCTTTAAAACATCAGGATCAATGGATGGCATACAGGAAGTGGTCTCTAAGTCATTATTTTTTTTAAAGATTTTATTTATTTATTTGACAGAGAGAGGGCACAAGTAGGCAGAGCAGCAGGGAGAGGGAGAGGGAGAAGCAGGCTTCCTGCAGAACAGGGAGCCTGATGCAGGACTTGATCCCAGGATCCTAGGATCATGACGTGAGCTGAAGGCAGCCGCTCAACCTACTGAGCCACCCAGGTGCCCCTCTAAGTCATTATTTATAGCCTACCAGGCAAGTTATGTAGCTTAGGAGACAAAAGCAGGACAAGAAGAAGGAGGAGGAGGAGGAGGAGGAGGAGGAGAAATAATAAGGTAGGCTAAGAAAATGCAAAACCTTGCAGCATTGAATGGTCCTCATCACAGTGACTGGCTCAGGGATAAACGTGAGACCCGAGCCAGGCAAAAAAATCCAAACCCAGGACTTGCTGGAGCTCTCAGCAGAAGGTAACTTTCCTTTGATGTTGCTACACTGCGAGGACAGGAAACTGCGTGGGCAGGAAGGCATCCTCCCACCGCGTGGGCATGAGGCCAAAACAGAGGGAATTTTAAGGGGTAAAATAACAAAAAGAATAAGATACCCACTTGATAACATCCATCAGCCCCTGGATCCCACCTTGTAGCGGGAATTTTCAGCCACCAAAGCCCATAAATTCCTTTTCCCTTATTCCAGTTGAAGTGGGATTTCTGTTGCTTGCAACCAAAGATTTCTAGTGTAGCTTGACCTTGAGTAGACCCAGAAGATGGCAGGGCGGTGGGAAGGGGAGGCAGTGCTGCCTGGCCATTCTCTATTCCTACCAGCCACAAAGACAACCCGGTTCTCTGACGCCTTTCTGGCCACTGAACTCTTGTAGGGATGAGAGGTATCTATATGAATATGAATATGATATTACTTATCTATTAATATTTTATTGTAAGTATTCTGCTTTAGGACCTTGGAGAACAGGTTCATCTTTGATTTCCCTGTAGGATTTAGCACACAGAGAGCAGGCAGAACATAGGATTTGGAACATGGAAAGTACTTGGATATTTGTTGAATGAAACGAACATTCAACCAGCCTCTACTTCCCTTCATACATGAGATGGAAAAGAAACAGGAGATACGGATCATTTGTTCCTAGACTGGATAAAATCTATTGCGTTGCCACTGCAGGGAAAGGGCATAAGGACAGGCAATGATCGTACCACCCTCTCCTCCACCTTTGGGAAAACCCACTGTGTTCCTTCCTGCTATTCTATATCTAACCACTTCTTACTATTACCCTTTGACACTCATTATATGATGAGCCACTGCATTTTTCATTTCAGGACTAAGAATAAGAGTACTCAGATTTACACACATGGAACAGTGGCAAGATTAAGATCAAACCCCTCTCACATTCTTAGAAGCAGGAGGGAAATGGTGATGAAGGTGTTCTCTAAGTTTGCTGGAAGTTTGAGGCAGGGGGAAACTGAGGGAACTTTGAGGGAGAATGGCTTGTTGTCCTATAGGCTGGCTTTCTTCTCCTTGGTAAAAGCCACTCTGCTTTTGAGTCCAAGAGAGCAGCCGTCATGACCAGCAACTATTCTGCTTGAAGCCTCCCCACTGCCCAGTACTGGGACCTTCCCTGTACCCCGGGAGAAAGGGTCAAGTTTAGGTGACAAAATCAACTCCCCCAGGAATCCATTTCTATATATTGTATTTGGTTGCCTGACCAAGTCCCAAACTCCCTTTTGCAGAAGGACTTGCACACTTAAAATGACATTTTGCATTAGACACTTCCAATCTGTTGATATTTTGCTTTAAAGATCATTTTTCCCCTCTCCTGCTGGCCACAACTTAAGCAGGGAGACATTTGACAAATTACTTCTCCTTTCATTCATCCAAAACAGCAAACCAAAGGCCCAGCATCATGTAGACTGGAAAAATAGATTGGGAATTGGGAGACCTGGATTTGAAACCAGACTGAACCAGGTTCATGGTTTTGTTAAGAATGTTTACTAGATATTTGGTCTTGGACAATTTACCTAACCTCTCTGGCCACAGTGCTTTCCTCATAGAGAACTCTGGGGATTAAATGAAATAACATTTGCAATGTTCGCAATTTGCAATTTGCAAAAACATTTAGCATCACACCAGACACTATATAAATGGCCTTACAATTAAATTTATCGTGAGTATTTTCATTCCTAGTATTACTACTGTTCTGGTATCACAGTAGTTTTTGTTTTTGGAGAACACATGTTCTTTTAAACAAATGATTGTTCCCATCATGACCAACTCCCTTCAAGGAGACTGTTTTCCTTTAAGGCAAAGTTTGCAGTCCGGGCATTCTCCGTAGTGCTCCTGGACTGGGGATTGTTAATTCCAAGGGGAAAGAAAGGGATGGAAGAAGATGGAAGGAAGAAAGAAGAGTGGGCTTGGCATGAACACCTCGTCCAGATGGGAGCCCTAGCTCCCGATGATGATGATGGTGTCTTCAAATAATGTAACAACATTCTTGTACATGTTAAGAAGTTTGTAGTCTTAAGAGGCAATCAAAAAACATGGAGATAAAGGAACTTGAGGCCAAAGAATAATGAAGAGATCCCCTAACGTCTTGTTAGGAGTCTGGCATAATTGGGTCAAGATGAAATGGTTCATGGAGAAAATACCAATAGGAAAGTCAAAAAGAAGATGAGTCGAGATTTAAAGTGAATATAAGTATTTTAATAATAAAAGTAGTCAGAACTTGTTTTGTTGCTATTATGTGCCAAGTACTGTGTAAAGCCCATTACATGCAACATTTAGTTTAATCTATACTGTTTAATCTATACCCTCGGTGAAGAGGGCATTTTTTTAAATCATATTCTACCAACGAGGAAGCTCAGAGAAACTAAGGGATTCACGTGGGTGCGTGTAAGTAACAGCAATGACAAGATCTGAACCCAGATCTTCCCACTTCTAAAAAGAGAACTGCTTGCTGCTAGCCATTATGTGGGCGTATCAAGTCCTCTGCTTCTCCTGCTGCCGGTAGAGGAGGAGGAGGAAGGAACATGTCTGTGGGCGGGACAGAGCCCTTTTCCTTCTGTTAGACATTTGGTGACTCAAGTTCAGGCCCCTTCACCCCAGTCGTACACCCCACGATGTACAAAAGAACGGTTCCCGTGTTGCCTGTACTCTGGTTGGTGTGGGAATTCTGACCACTCCCAGAATTTCACATCAGACTTCCACAGAGTTTCAGTTTTCGTGTTAATAAGGTATAATTCACAGCCCAGAGAACTCTCCCTTTCAAAGTGTACACTTCAGTGGCCTTTGGCGTATTCACAAAGTTTTGCAACGATCACCGGTAAAATTTCCAACTGTTTCTGGAGCTCCTATTATAAATGTAGAGTTTCTGGCAGAGCTGAAGAACCAGGTACTACCCTGCCTTTGAAGAGTTTGCAGTCTTGTCACAAAGACTCGGGTTCGAAACTCGAGGCTTCTCACTCCTTACAATAAAGAGAATAAGACCGTGTAAGAACATGCGCGCCTATGGTCAGTGCTAAGAGAGGAGAGGAATTCACAGCCAAGGCTGTCATTACGAGGGGATTGTCATGGAGGAGGCAGGAGAAGAGCAGACCTTGCAGATGAGGGAAAATCGAAGGGTGATAAGAGCTGGGCAGGTGTCAGGGGTAAGGGCTGTCAGGCTAAATGGCCCCCGCGTTCAAGTCTTGCCAAGCATAACTATTTGCCCTCCTGAGAAACTGGGTGAGACCTCAGTAGGAAATAGAAAAGAGATTAGATGGAGCCCGGTGATTTCAGCCAGAGATCGCCTGGCCTATTTGATGGTAATTTATATAATAGTGACCAGCAGCTCCTCTCAGAAACTCAGCGGTGACGCTCATTGCTTGCAGCGGGATGTGTGCTCCCTGGAGTGAAGACAGCATTTGGCCCTGGGTTGGAAATTCCTGCTTTAAAAAGCCATTTTGTTCCATTTTGAAATAAAGTGGGTGTGAAAGCCGTGCCTCGTGATGCTTCGTGGCTAATAAAACTGCAAAGGCATTTCTGCCTGGGCATAAAAGATTATTTTAAGCATCATCTCCCAGGCTCCTCGGTTACTAAGGGAATCCTGTCTCAGCTCAACCGCGCAGACAGGCGAGTTGCCATGACGACCCTGCCAGGCCTGGCTGGAGTCTAAATACCACGGATAGAGGAACCACTGTCCCTTCCTGACTCCGGAACAAGTCTGCCCTCCCCCCCCCTGCCCCTGGCAGTTTGCTGCTCCTCCTCTTGGACGCACCTCCCTGCCCAGTCCTTGTCACCAGGGGGCACAGGCACAGCTGGAAGGGCCCTCAGGGTGGCCCACCCTGCTGGATGGTCAGTCTCCCCTTCTGATCCAGGGTGTGTTGTTCACGAGCATAATATTCGAGTCCTCTTGGGCACACACAGTCCTACAAGCCTGGCCTTTGTCTCTCTGAACAGAGGATGCACTAGGCACTTATCCAGAAGCCATACTAGGGAGCAGAGGAAAATCGGGAATAAATCTTATTTTCTCTCCTGTAAACCAGCCGGACATACTATGGAACTTTTTAACAGGGTAAATCTGTCATGGTAAATGTGTCAGCCACTGGTCAATTCCTGCAGCTACCTAGATGCCTTCCTTTCTTTCATGTGGAAATACACATGGTGTTTGCAGCAGATTATATTTTCTAAAGATGGGTGTCACAATGCCTCCCACCCACCTGCTCTTTTTACAAGACAATCCTGCCATGTTCACACTGAGGGGTGGGTGTATGTTCTTTCCCCCTGAGTCTGAGCCAACTTGTATCTAAAGTGAAGTAATACCATGTCCTTTACGCGGATAGATCATAAAAGGCGACATGGCTTACATCTGGTTCTCTTGAGACGCTTGCTCTTGGAACCCAGCCACCATGCTGTGAGGAAGCCCAAGCAGTCCCATGGAAAGACCATATAGAGATGTTCCGAAGAACAGCCTAGTTGAGGTCCTGACTGATGGCCGCATCGAGCACCAGACATGGAATGAATGAGCCTTCAAATGAGTTCAGTCCCTCAGCTGACATCACCTCCAATCTTTGAGTCATCCCAGCTGAGCTCCCAAACACCAGGAAGCAGAAACAAGCCATCCCCTCTGTGCCCTTTCTGAATTCCTAACCAAAAGAAGCCCACAAATAATAAAATGGTGGTTGTTCTATGCCAAAAACTTTGAGCTGGTTTACTACCCAGCAATAGTAGCTGGAACAATGTTCCCTTTACTTGGAAGGTCCTGTCCCTACTCTGTCCCTGTGCACTCTTATTCTCCCCTCAAGAAGTAATTCAGACATTAGCTCCCCCATGAGTATCCTACCTGGGGAACTTTGTCCATATACCTTTACTTGGGCACTTACCATTTTGGCTCCTGACCTCCTCTGCCTTGCCTGCTGCACTGTCAGCTCCTCCAGGACCGAGCTTATTCTGTCTTGCTTGTTTGAATTAGAAGCTAAGGAGTAGAGCATCTGGAGATTTTGGAGTCAACAACAACTAAGTTTTGAATTCCAGCTGGACTATTTACTAATTGGGCAAGTTACTTACTCTCTGAGTAGTCTCATATACAATCACCTGTGTAAAATGGTGACCATTTCTATCATTATCTTCAGGAGCAATTTTGATGGTATCTATTCTGAGGCCAGTGTTTGACATGTAAAATGCCCTGAAAGAGCAGGTATTATCATTATTATTTTATTACACCCATTTAGTGCAGTGTGATTCAAATTCATTTTATCATTCAACCAATATTTGCTGAGCACCTGCTATGTGCTAAGCACTATATATTTCATAGTCGATATTCAATAAATATTTCTAACACATGTATGTACAAAACAATGCAATTGGCAATGGATACAGGGTTTCTTACCAAGAATTCTCTTTCTCGGACTCAAAAGTAAACTTGAAGATACAACAGGGATTTTTATCTTTTTGTCACATCTCAAAATGGTCCAAAATCAAGGTCTATTTATTCTATGAATTACCAGCATTTAGGACTTTGGGCTTAAAGGTTCATATTTGTTTTCTATTGCTGCCCTAAAAAATTACTACAAACTTAGTGGCATAAAATAACACAAATTTATCATCATACAGTTTTAGAGGTCAGAAGTCCAACACAGGTTTTACTGAGCTAACTTAAAGGTGTTGGCAAGGATTCATTTGTGAATGAGTGCACCTGCTCTTTGTCTTTTCTACCTTCTACAGGCCACTCACATTCCTTGCCTTGTGGACTCCTTTCTCCATCTTCCAAACCAGCAGTATCCTTTCCACATTACATCTGTCTTACATTATTTGATTCTCACAGCCAGAAAGGTTCCACAAATTGAAATTGAGAGACTGAGATTATATGTAGGGTCCACCTAGATAACCTAGGATCATTTCTACATCTTGAGGCCCTTAACCCTAATCACATCTACAAAGTCCTGTTTTCCATGTAACAGAACACATTTGCAGTTTCCAGGGATTCAGATATGGATACCTTGGGGAGCATTAGTCTGTCTCCTACAAAGAATTTCACTTAAGAAGCCTGGAAGGAGCCTCAGCAGAACAAACCCTGCTCCTCTCCCATCTCACAGATGAAGAAACAGAGATGGAAGTGACTTACTCAGGGTCACACTCTGCTGGTTCAGTTTAGAGCTGAGGTTGGATCCCAAGTCTCAGAAATTTTTCTCCTGCTCAAAGCTGGTCTGCTCATCAGCAGCTATGTGACCTTGAGCTTGTTAGAAATGCAGATACTCAGGCCCCACCTCAAACCTACAAAATCAGTCTCTGCATTTTATCAAGATCCCCAGGTAATTTTTAAGTTCCTTGAGGTTTGAAAGGCACTGATCTAAGACATCACAGAGACTCCTGCTTCTTTCCTGACAAGAAAGTTGTACATGATCCATGGGTATCTGAAGAAGTATCTCAAGAAGTTTGGCCTCATCGCTCCCTCCTGATCCCAACTGATTTTGATCCAGGCTGATCAAGTCTCTAAAGATGCAGACTGAACACTAGCATTCCCAGTCCCTGTTTGTCTGGGGCAACATCTGAGTGCCAAGTGCAGTGTTCCAATATCGTGCCGTACAGCTTTCTCTTCTTGGGAAACAGGTAGTACAACAGAGCAGTTAGACCCTTGGACTCAGGTCATGCTGCCTGTGCTCAACCCCTAAAACTCCCACTTACTTAACAAACTTAAGTTCTGTGATCTTGGGTGAGCTGCTGGTTTTCTCTGTGTCTCCATTTCCACATCTGCAAATGAGGATGGCAATGTAGTACCGACATGATAGGTGAGTAGGGACTTAACATATGTAAAGGCACTTAGAACAGTGCCTGCCACTCAGCAAGAGTGATGTGTTCTTTCTCATTCTTCTGGGACCCCTTCCGAGAATAATCAAAATCCCAAATGAACTCAGTCTCTAGGAATTTCTCAAGACTCTTTCTTCTGGACTCAGAGGAGACACCCTGACCATGGTTCCAGGTGACAAGAATATTCACTGGTCTAGAACCAGGCTCCAGTCATCAGAACTACACTGGCATCAGGAGAAAGACCAGAAAAAAGGACCTGCCTTCGGTTTAAAGCATTTGGTCCCCTGGCATGCGACCCTCCACTGTCTATAGCTAAGACTTCTGTTCAGTTATCAAAGAATTCTAAAGCAACGTAGATGGGTTTAACTACATTAAATTTCAGAACCATTCTGAATATAACAGAGGAGGGAAGGATGCAGAGAAACTTTAAACCCACATCACTACATGGCCACACATGCTCTTCCTCTTTTTCCTCCGTCTCCGTCTCCTTCTCTTTCTCCTTCTTCTTCTTTTGACTTTCCAGTATGGTCATCTCCTGGATCCCTAAAATCTCTGGGCTGACTTAAGAATTTATAAATAAAAATTATGTTTTTAAAACCATTATATCGAAGTTGAAAATTGTAACTTGGCCTTACTGGAGGACACTGAAATAGAATTCATCATCTTACTGAATGAGCATATGTAGATTTTTCAACATGGCCTTTTAAGTTTTCTGTTCAGCTAGCAATGGAATCTCAAAGTTCGAAGCTTCTTAAAGTTCATTTTATCTATTCCTCCATCCAATGCTCAGATCACCTTCATAACATCACTCTTGATTTTAGAACACGCTAAATTCTCACAACTTTTAAAAAAATGGAAGAAAGCCAAAGATAATTTAATGGAAAGTCTAAACTCACCTCAAAAAGATTTTTAATTTCAAATATAAGGCATGTTGTGAACTAAGAGACAGCATAAATGAATATAAAATGTAAATTAACCAGCAATGAATAATTAATTAGTTTGCAATAAGCCAACCATACATGACATATCACGAATATTATAAGAACTAACTAAAGAGCCCAAAGGCAGAAACATGTAGAAAAGATATTTCTAATAAACCATTGGTTTGAAGCCTACTCCTTCTGTGATGATTCTCTTTTGATAGACATGGCTTTAGAAATTCAGAAGTGAATCTATTCTTAATGTTTTACTTAAAAGGGGGAACATTTGTTAAATCAGCTTTTTGAATTATAATTGTAGTACTAAAATGAGATTGTGGAGGTTATCTTTGTTCCAATGAGGAACTGAAGCCTTAGAGAGGGCAAAGTGGTGTTCAAGGTAGGGCATATCTGAAGGATGGCATCAGGAAGTACAAGAATCTTGAGAACAGCGCTTAAGTGCCCTAAAGGCATCCGGGCTGATTTCTTCGAGAACTGAGCTTGGTCATTGTCAATTAGCAGCATACTACAGTGACAAAATCAAACATGATGCCATCTCCAAGCCCAGCTGGCAATCAGGCGATTTGTGCTACATAACAGGAAAAAAAGCATGTTTTCCTTAGTTTCAGTTAAGCAGTGGTGCCTGCTAAGGGTTTCATTGACTCAAGGTCTCTACTATGGACCTGGGGAGATTTGGCACCAGGGTCAAAGGCTAGATGGAAAGGCTGCCTCCTCAATCCTCACAGACCACCATGTATGATATGTTTACTTACTAACTTTCCCCTTTACCCCTAGAGAGATTCTAATGCAATATATGTCACAGAGAGCCAAATAAAACTGCTAAGAGCACAAGCACTGTTCTCATACTCCTAAGATTTAAATCTTGGCTCTACCACTTACTAACTGAGTGACTTTATTTAAGTTATGTAATCTCTCTGAGATTTTTTTCTTGACTGTAAAATGGAGATAATTATAGTATTAGCATATAGGGTTGTTATAAAAATTAAGTGGGAAAATAAACTGAAAGAGTGAAAATGAATTCTGTTAGTAATCAGACTACAGCGTTCATAATGGAACATCAACACAAGATTTCTAACAGACTATACTCGAGGCCACGCCACTGTTACAAAGTGACTAATCGTTCCATCTTCTGAGTTCTGCCTTCATACCAATATCATCCCCAGTCTCACTTTGTTCTTCTTGCCTCCAGAACAAAATTTTTGAGATGCCCAATTGCTGAACTGTCCTTGGCTCTTGATTGCATTCCAAAATAAGTCCCAGCTTCCCTGATGCCGACTTAAAATCACCAGGCTTAAGTCCCTCCCAACTCACAGAGACAATATCACATGTATGCTTTTTCTCTTGTTGTCACAAACTAATTAAACTTAACCTTGTATGAGATCAGGTGTGCTCCCAGTGGTCTTTGATGGATTTCCACAACACTGAGCACATACCATATACCCAAGAAATGCTAGCTATTGGCAGTAATAGGAATGTCTTTTCTCCTCCAGCGTTTTACATGTAGCATGCCTCAAGGTATGTTTGTTCAATGAAGAGTCTTTCTTATGTAACTGGGAAGCCAGATAGCCTGCCTAGAATTAAGAGATGTAATTTTTCCTCCAGGTCCAAAATATTATTTGGAAGTGTTCAAGATAACTACGAAAGCAACTGGTTGAATGGAAGAGCAAACAAAGCAAAGATTTTGAGCATACTGAATTCCAAGCCAGGAACAGACCATTGCCTGGAGATTTTAAGTTATGCTAGCCAGATCACTAATAAAAAAGACTTGAAATAGCTAAATTCTTAAGTTTTTGTTTCCAAATTTCTATAAACAAATAAGGAGCTGGACTTTTGGAGAAGCAGAATGAGGGCCCAAGGCACACACATGCTGATTAGTCTGGGTCTGGAACACAGGAAAAGGGTTTATTTGCATAGAAGGTATATTAGCTACTTACTGCTGCATCACAAATCACCCTAAAACTTAGTCAAAACAAGAGTCATCATTTATTCTCTTTGGCAATTTCTTCTGGTCAGGAACCTGTGAGCTCCTTGGCTGGGCAGTTCTGGCTCAAGATCTTTTATGAGAGGCAGTCATCTGAAGGGTTGCCTGGCACGGGACAATCCACTTCTAGGTGGCTCACTTCTGGTTGGAAAGGAGCCTCTCTACAGGGCTGTTCGACTGCAGCAGGACATGACCACTGTCTTTCTTCATAGGGAGCAATCCAAGAAACCAAGACAGAGTAGCAATGCTCTATTTGATCCAGCCCAGCGAACCACACATCATCACCTTGGCCATATTCTATAGTTAATACATGCCTGTCCGGTTTCAGTGCAGGCTCTGTCCATCTGCCAGATGTACTACTTTGGACTGGCACCAAAATTCTGAGTCTCTGTGCCCTCATTTATAATATAAAAATAACAATTTCCTTTCGGAGCTGTTTTCAACATTAACCAGTATAACAATATCAAGATTTGCTTAGTAGAACGAGCTGCCCCACAGTGCACATTAGTTAGAAGTGATTTTGCTTCCTTAAGGAGCCTGTCCCTCATTCGCCTAATTCTTGCAAAGTTTTAACTCCAAACATCCCTTTTCTTCAAACCCTAGAGAGACAAATCAGTCAGTCCCTGCCCGCCCTACCCTAACTGGGATCCAAGGTAGGACTATCAGGACGCGGAACTCTAGTTCCAGGGATGACCCAGGAGCCCGGAATACATTGGGAAACGGACCGGAAGTGGCTCCGGGGCTCTTTTCCGATTACTGAGGGCAGCGGCGGACACCCGGCGGGACGTTACCGGGAGGCTCGTGGCGGGCTTCCGGTTGCCGCGTGGGGACTCCTTGAAAGCAGAGCCGCGGGGCGCCGGGGAGAGCAGCGGGGCAAGCCCTCTCCGGCCACTCCATGCCTGGCTGGAGGCTGCTGGCTCAGGCCGGCGCCCAGGTATTGGGCGGCAGCGCGGGCGCCCTGGGTGCTGCCCGGGGCTCGGCAAACAGGTGGGTGGACTTGAGGCAGGGTGTGGGGGTGTGGTCCTTGCAAAGCACAGACCTGGAACAGGGCGGTGGCCCGGTGCGGAGGGGCCTGCCCTGGGAGGAGGAGGAGGAGGGGGCTCTGTACCAGTCCGCAGGCACAGAGGAGTAAGGAGCGTTATTCCAAGGAAAGGCCCATTAAAGGAGTGAAGGGGTGATTTTTTTTGTTTTTAATGTTTGTGAGCCAGCAACTGGTAGAGAGCATTACCAACAGCAGTAATATTATCTACCAATTAGTGGGCGTTTTCTATGTACCCAGTGCTTTGTTAGGTATAGTAGGCGCCTTAGCTCTTGTAGCCTCATGAGGTAGAATTGCTATTGTTAATTCGTTTCACAGACGCTGTCATTATTCCGTTCTGTCACGATTGCAGTTTGCAGGTAAAACGGACGCTTGCGGAAGTAACTTACCCAAGGTCACTCAGCTAATTAGTGTAAAACTGGGACTCTAACCNATTAGGCATATTAGGCGCCTTAGCTCTTGTAGCCTCATGAGATAGAATTGCTATTGTTATTCGTTTCACAGACACTGTCATTCCATTCTGTCACGATTGCAGTTTGCAGGTAAAACGGAAGCTTGCGGAAGTAACTTACCCAAGGTCACTCAGCTAATTAGTGTAAAACTGGGACTCTAACCTGGATGTACCTGGCTAGGAAAGGTGGATAGGTGACAGAAAGCCTTACTTTTTCTGAGCCTCCGTGCAGGAATTACACACCTTCTTCCCGAAGCAAGGTCTTCCTTGGTATGTTCAAGTGCTCAGAGATCATGTCTTTTATGGATCTTCTGAGCCTAGGCCTTGTCATTGCTAGGAAGAGGTGAGCTTATCAGAGATCAGCCTCCCGCATTCTGCCACCTCCATTGGTTGTAAGCTATTTAAAGTACACATACAAATGGGTCTCTGGTGGCTTCTCTGGTGTCTAGGTAGGACAGCTCTGTTAGAAATTGGTTTATCCCAGAGAAGATGAAGACCTTTTACTCTACGGTAATCATTAACAGTTAAAGTGTAAACCCCATTATTATCATAAGGAATGTCAGGGGGGAAAAAACGTTGCACAAATTCCAAATCCTTCCTAAGGCCAAGACTACACTTTCCAATTCATGTGACTTCCCTTCCCCACATTAAATGGGGGAACTTTTTCTATTTTGATTTTTCTCATTTTTATTTTCACAGAACGGACATCTGGCTTTTGGTTAGAAGTCTCCATGGCAGGAGTGGTACTTGGTGGGATGAGCATCTCTCTGAAGAAAATGTCCCATTTGTTAAGCAGTTGGTCTCTGATGAAAGTAAAGCCCAGTTAGCAAGTAAACTGTGTCCTTTGAAAGATGAACCGTGGCCTCTACATCCCTGGGAACCAGGTAGTTATTTTATATTTGATGGTTTCTCATTTCCTAGTTACTGTGTGGCTGGAACATTCAAAATCATAGTTACTGCTTGATGAATTTATCATCTCTTGAATTTACTTTTCATGTCTTAAGTGTGTCTGTTTCACTGTGGTTTGGTTTGCAAGGTTATTTCTAGCATGCTGGTCTACTATTAGTAAATGTCTGATGGTAATCAAGACTTCCTGAAGAAGCTGTTTTGTAGGTAATCAAGACTTCCTGAAGAAGCTGTTTTGCATAACATTCTGCATATGTTTTGTTGTTTCCTTCAAATAAAAAAATACATATAAAATCAGGGAAGAAAAGCTGGAGGAGTAGGATCTAAACTACACTGTATCACACAGATGTTTTCAATTGGAATGTTCTAGCACTCCAGGTTTGCCAGGCATAACTCTAGAATCAGCTCCTTGTGCCTAGTAGAGTCCTAAACCCATGTGTAGCCACACCAAGAGTAAGACCTGTCCTGTTGAGAGTGTGGTCTTTGGTTGGGGTTTATTGTGACAGTTGAATTATATAGTGATTAGAAGTTCTAGGAACGCTTGGGTGGCTCAGTCAGTTGAGCATCTGCCTTCAGCTCAGGTCAGTATTCCTGGATTCTGGAACCAAGTGCCACTTCAGGCTCCTTATAAGGCCCTGCCACTCCCCCTGCTTGTGCGTGCATGCATGCTCTCTCTCTCTCTCTCTCTCTCTGACAAATAAATTAAAAAAAAAAAAAGGTCTTAGTGGAGCAACTTTACTAACTTAGGCAAGAAATCTTTTTTTTTTTTAAGATTTTATTTATTTATTTCACAGAGGGAGAGAGATCACAAGGAGGCAGAGAGGCAGGCAGAGAGAGAGGGGGAAGCAGGCTCCCCGCTGAGCAGGGAGCCCGATGCGGGCCTCGATCCCAGGACCCTGAGATCATGACCTGAGCCGAAAGCAGAGGCTTTAACCCACTGAGCCACCCAGGCGCCCCATGCAAGAAATCTAAGTGGCATGGTGGAGGCTGACATATTTTAGCTACTTGACCACTTGTGTCATTCCTTAACACCAGCTAAGTTCTTAGAATTGGAGTAGTTGTTTTCTAGTCAATGACATTAGATATGAATTGATACTAGAAAAGCAAAGCGTGATGTTGGCTTTATCATGTCTTCTATTAATACCATTATTTTAAAACCGGACTATCTCAGTTTACCTATTTTCTTTATTTAGTACAGTTCTCGTATATTTATTCATTATACAGGATTTATTAAGTAACAATATGTTACCCAGCCATGGTTGAAGTCTCTTACATCTCTAAGAACAGTAGTGTTTTACTCTATGAATATATTAGCATGTTTCTTAACTGTCTTTTGCTCATATTGAAACCATAGTGTAGGAAATACTGTTACTTCATTTTGGCGAATGTTGAAAAAGTTTGTAATAACACTGATTTGCTTTTAATTACCAGGTTCCTCTAGAGTAGGCCTTATTGCACTGAAGCTGGGTATGATGCCTTTATGGACCAAAGATGGTCAAAAGCATGTGGTTACATTACTTCAGGTAAGAAAGAAACAGAGGATGTAACAGATCTGTATGTGTGCCAAGATCTGTTTGTGCAAACCTGAATGGACAGTATTTGTATCCTGAAACACATGACTGTGTGATGAAGGATGGGCTAATGTCAAGCATAAAAACTATTAAAGAGCTTTACTTCTGTTTCAGTGAATGTTTCACTCTGAGTGATGGCCTTCTTGATACTGGCATAAGGATAACTGTGACCATGAATAAAAAAAAACAGATTGCAACCTAGCTTCTGACAGGTGTACCAGTTGAATTCATATTTGGAAAAAAGTCTCGGTCCCATCTTATTTTCATTCTTTCAACTAGAAATTAAAATTTTGATCTCTTTGCTAACTTAGAATATAACATTCTTGTCTGGAAAAGCAGCATTTTGTTCTCTGGGATAAGACAAACTGATGGTTAAGAATGTGGTCCCTGAGACCACAATATCTGACTTTAGATCTTGTTTCTGCCACTTCCTAGCTATGTTCCTTGGAACATCCTGCCTCTTCTGCAAAAGATATAATTGTATTTGGTAAAAGAAATAATTATTACCTACCTCAAAGGTTGCACAAGGTAATAAACGTCAAGCACTTAAAACAGTGTTTAATGTCTAATATACATTAGCTGCTGCTGTCTTTATGATTAGAGAAATTACTGAGAGAGTTAGGAGACCATCATTCCCCAAATCAGTTTGGACACCTGAGTTCATCTTTGGGGACTAGTCTTAGACAAGTGATTAGACAGATGTTGGTGATTAAAATGAGAGCTCATGCACATAAGCCCAGGGGGCCTACAAGTCTTAGGACATTTTTATTGACTCTGAATGATCAAAGAGAAGATTATAGTTCCTAAAACTCTAAGGAACATGGGAGCTTTCAGGTTTAACAATAATTATTGCTAAAACAATTTAGCATAATTATGTGGTAAAATTGAGATAGGTGACTCTTGTGGTCTAGCAATTCCACTCTTGGGTGTTAACAGAAAAATTTAACTTTATTACAACAGTGTTTATAGCAGTATTGTTCTTAATACTCCCAAACTGGAAATAATCCAAATGTCCAGCAGAATGGATGAATAAGTCATGGTATTCATGTAGTAGAATGCTGGATAGCAATGAAAATGAACAGAAGAGAGTTACAATGTGTCACATTGTAACATCCACATCCACAGCAATGTGGATGAAACTTAGAAATATAAGCAAGACGTGGAAAATATACAAAGTCTAAGTCAGGCAACAATGAACTACATGCTTCCAAAGATAGCAACTGTAAAGAAAAGTAAGTAAATGATTACCATGTGTCAAGAGTAGTGTTTATTTCTAGGGCAGTGCTTCTCAACCTTTAACGAGCCTTAATCATCTAGGTTTATAAAGCAAGGAGATTCTGATTCAGTTGGTCCAGGCTGGGGTGTGAGGACCAGCATTTTCACCAAGTTCCCAGGTGGTGTTGATGCAGCTTGTTTGAGGACCACACTTAGAGAACCACAGCTCTAGGGGTTAAAAAAAAGGGGGGGTGGGGAGGGGAGGGAGATTGCTAGGAAGGGACACACAGAGGCTTTGTGGATTCTACTTCTTGACATGGTGGTGATAAATGCATATTTTTTTCATAAATACTCATTCTGTTGTATATGTTTTAGGCACTTTTCTGTATGTGTTGTCTGTATGCTCTGTACTTGACATTTTTTTTTTAAAGGTTACTTCTATATTTTAAGATTGTGGTTAGTATAAGAGGAATGATGAGATAATTAACTTTGGGGAATCCCTAATTGTCCCGTGGCTTCAGTGTGGATGGTACGATATGTTAAAGTGTGTCTTAACACATACTTAGTTTTTTTTATATTTGTTTTCTTAGGTACAAGACTGTCACGTTCTAAAATACACACCAAAGGAAAACCATAATGGAAAAAGGGCAGCCCTAACTGTAGGAGGAAAAACTGTATCACGTTTCCATGTAAGGATATATTTTCATTCTTTAGAAGAGTATATTTCATTAGTTTCAGATCTGAATTCTTTAAGTTTTGAGGCAATTCCATAGTCACAAGTTTGTGTTTATCCATGAGGTAAATTGTGGGTTTGAGGAAAGGCAGTCTGGTGAAGCCATTGAGCCCAGGATTCTGAGAGAATTTGAGTTTGTTCCAGTACCTCTCCTCAGTATTTGGAACAAGTAACTTTACCCTCTAAGCTGAAGTATTTGCCCATCTGCACAATGGAGATAAAAATACTACTTACCTAAGAGGTTTGTTACCAGGATTGATGAGATTTCTCACATGTGCCTAGCATGTCACAGATACTCAATAAGTGGTAGCTATTTTGTCATTAATATTTAATTTCTCATTTTTTTCTGAGTTGTCTGAATATCTGACACCAGCAGCATGTGGAGACTACTCTGTGTATACTAGAAGGAACTTTCTTATTGTGTGCATTTTTTTTTTAATCTGAAATCATCACCATCAATATGAGAATACAGTATAATATATCATACAATCAATAAGCTGTTTTTATTTTCACTGTTGTGTATATTTCTCTAAGTATATTTCTTCATCAAAATTTGCAATTTTCTTAAAACACACATGGAAAACTAAAAGGTAGAGTCTATTCACATTCCACACAAGTTAAAAATCCCACAACTTTATACCAATTCAAATACTTTTGCAAACACTGTATTTCCTAAGAAGATGCAAAACATAGCCCTTTCTAGTTGCCTCCATGAGAAGGAATAAACTGTATTCACCATCTTAACAAGAACTTTAACAGCACTGGCATCACATACAAACAGCATTGTTTTGAGTCTGTAAGCTTCCAAAACCATCCCATGATGTATACTCCCCAGGTATGATTCTCTGCAATGTGAAAAGAATTGGTAACATTTCAAATGTGGGTAGAAGGGGTGACGTGGGCGCCTGGGTGGCTCAGTGGGTTAAGCCTCTGCCTTCGACTCAAGTCATGATCTCAGGGTCCTGGGATGGAGTCCCGCATCAGGCTCTCTGCTCAGCAGGGAGCCTGCTTCCNCCGCCTGCTCTCTGCCTACTTGTGTTATTTAATCTTCTCAGCATCTGAGGCTAAAGAGGTTAAGGAACTTCTTCAGGGCCACCCACTGGTAAAAGGTAGGGTGACAATCAGACTTCAGATCCTTACTTTCTTAATTGTGTCTTAACATTTACCCTCTGGGTACTCATAGGCTAATGAGAAAGATGGACATATAAATCCGCCATCTCTATATAGGATTACACATACAGCAAGCATGGAATAGGGAATGGCCAATTCTCCTTGGGAAAATCCCAGAAAATTCACAGAGAGGAGGCCAAAAAAGAAAAAGCATGCCAGCAGGAATACCTGTGTTAACATACCAGGTACATTCCAGGTACATTGCAAAAATCTCATTTCATCCTGGACACAAACCTCTTAGGTAAGTAGTGTTTTTAATCCCCATTTTGCAGATGGGCAAATACTGCAGCTTAGAGTTGTTTCAGGTAGCTTCTGCAGAGACACATGGAAGAGAGTATGTGTGCTTGGGAAGAAAAGTGGAGGCATATGAGCTCTTAGTGTATGAGCGTGGGGGCCAGTGGGGGAAGATAGCAAAGGTGCAAAGATGCACCTGTCAGGGTAGAGTGCAGAAGAGTTTAGACTTCATCGTGTAGACTCCCAGGAGCTTTCTGAATTCTTTAATTGGGGCAGTGATGTCATGAAATCATAGTGTTGGTTAACTAAATTAGAAGAATCTGGACACAGGGAGAACATTTAGGAAGTTGTTTTAAGCACTGGAGAGAGTTGATAAAAGGCTTTTGAACCAAGGTAGTTGGGCTTGGAGACAGCAGGGATTTGTGCAAGACTGGTTAGGTATGTGGTGAGGGGACACAGGCTTAAAGCAGTTCCTGAGTACCTGGTTCAGTGCAGATGCTGTAACCTAGAATAGCAACAAAGAAAGGGAAGTTTTAGAGGAAAGAAGTGTGTGAGGTGTTTACAGAAAATTCAAATGGAGTTGTCCTATAAATAGTGGGATATAGTGATCAATGAGTTCAAGGTGGTTAAAATCATTGGAGTCGTATAGTTTGATAGGACTAGAGGCCATTTAGGTCAATCTCCTGAAGTATTAGAGAAGTTAACTACTTTTGCGTATTATGGTAGTGTATAGTCTGTATATATTTTAGTCTGCTATTCTTGACTGTTTATTGGCTAATAATTTTAGGATTTAAATAGTTTCACAGTAATGAAAAGCACAGTGAGGTATTTATGAAAACTTTAAAAAATGTCAGATTTTTTCAGATGTTTGAATTTTTTAAATGTGTAAATACATGCTAGTCTTCATGTAAATAATTCTTTGATTTGATAGATGCCTGTTTTCTCATTGATTGTATTTCTGTGTTTTTGTTAACATTTAGCATCAGCATCTTTATTTTCATTACCAATTTTGCAAATTCATAACTTTATTGCCTTGATATTTGTAAATCAAACATGATGTTGGGATAATCCATTCTGCTCCAACATATCTGTAAATATTACTTCCAAAACTATGAGATAGTGGAAAAACAAGTAGATGTGTGTTCAGAAGAGCTGAGTTCTAATTCTGACTTCTCTCATTAGCTCCCTTCACTCCACTTGTTTTGAATATCTATTTTCTTACACATGAAAACAAAGAAATGGACTTGATGGTTGCTAAATCCTGTTTTAGTTCTGAAAGTCTCCATTGGTTTTCTAATATTTTAGTTCTCAAGAGGAAGCAAAAGCTCCCCCCCCCCAAAACGTATTTGGCAGCTCAGTTTATTCTATTTTACTTAGTGAGGAAGATGTCCTACAGATTTTACTAATACTAATAATTAAAATATTTCAGAAATGGGAGCCTGGCTGGTTCAGTTGGTTAAGCTTCTGTCTTCGGCTCAGATCATGATCCCAGGGTTCTGAGATTTAGCCCCGAGTCTGGCTCCCTGCATAGTGGTGAGCCTGCTTCTCCCTCTTCCTCTGCTCCTCTCCTTCTTGTGCGCTCACTGTCTCTGTCTCTCTCTCAAATAAATCTTTAAAAAAATTTTCAGAAATGATAGTACTTTCATACTTGAGACCGTGGTTTGCATATTTTAAGCTTTATTCTCTTTAGTGAATACACCGCACAGCAAGGTGATTTGGACACTTGATTATGTTGTGGTGGATTTCCACCCACTTACCTTATACAGATTTTTAATTAAGTTCTTTGATATGGAAAGTGCTACAAGGGTCTGTCTTGTTCTTCAAGATAAACATTTTCTAGGGGCACCTGGGTAGCACAGTTGATAAAGCAACTGACTCTTGGTTTCGGCTTAGGTCACGATCTCAGGGTTGTGGGATGGGGCCCCCTGTCAGGCTCTGCTCTCCGTGCGGAGTCTGCTTAAGATTCTCCCTGCCCCTTTCCCCTGCTCACGTGCTCTCTCTTTCTCTTTCTAAAATAAATAAATCTTTAAGGAAAAAAGATAATAAATTTTCTAGGTCCAGAGGACATGTATTACAATATTAAGAAAAAGCTTTGTCTTTGAATGACCTTTCTTTGAATAAGATATGAAAATGAAGTTTTAGAATTCTTCATAAGTAAAGAATTTTGGTTAAAAAGGAAAAAAATTTTCCAAAACTAAAAATATGCAAACTTCCTCTTGCATATTGTAATGCTCGGAGAAACTGCAAGTAGATTGGTTATAGAAAGTTTTAAAAACAAATAGACCTATGAATATAAAATATCAAATAGTTAAGTATTCTAAAATGAATTGACTGTATCAATTTTATTTATAATAGGGCTAGAACAGTTTTGTTTTGTTTATTTTACTCTATAAAGAATTTAGGCCTCCCAGAAATGAGACTGTTTTGCTTTTGCTATTTTTGTAACTTATTATAAATAAAACCATAGGAAGTTAAGTAGCCTTAAAAGTTGATTAAATCAGTTCATCTTAGGAGCTGAGAAGCATTTTCATTGTGAGAAGGATAATTGCAGAGAACTTTGAAGAGGGAGAAAAAAATGCACCCTCGTAGATGGGATTATCCAAGTGTGACCCTGCTGTCAGTCTTTTAAATTGCCTTTCGAAATCATTTATTTGGAAGTTAAAAAAAAAAAAAAAAAAAAAAAACTTCTGTTACACTGCTGCTGCTTTCAACTCAACTTGAGCATTTGGATTTTCTCACAAGTGATACCTAATTAGTTTTATGATACTTTGATTTTTAAAAGAAAAAATTATTCAATTTTAATGAAATTAGAATATAATCAAGAAGCATGTATTACCGTTTATGTCTCAGTCTGTAGTTACTTAGGTCAAGATGTTTATCTTTTTTGTGTTTCTGAAAAAGTAGCTTTTTCTTAGAAGCTTCCTCACATACTTAGAAACTAATATTAATAAAAGAATATGTTTTTAAAATCATCAGGTAGAATATGTGAATGTCAAGAATAAATTTAAAGTCTGTTCTAAAATGTAATGAATTTAAATCTGATACATCAGGAAAATAATTGCAAGGAAGCACATTTTTAAATGAGAACTTACGTGTTTGCTTTTGATGTGAAGGAAGTGTCCATGGTTGAAGATGAAAAGTAGGGGCCTAGGGATGCCTGGGTGGCTCAGTCAGTTAAGCGTCTGCCTTCAGCCCAGGTCATGATCCCAGGATCCTGGGATCAAATCCTGTGTTGGGCTCCTTGCTCAGTGGGGATTCTGCCTCTCCCTCTGCCCCTCACCATGCTCTCTCTCTCTCTCTCCTCTGACAAATAAATAAAATCTTTAAAACAGAAAAAAGAAAAGAAAAGTAGGGGCTTTGATAAGGGTGGTGTTGAATATCAGTGTTAGATTTCAGCATGTGGGAGGCTAAACTATAGGGAATGACTGGGATGAACTTATGTCATCACTCTTGGAGGGAAGATGGAAAGGATAGCTTCTTGAGGGAACACTGTGAGGTACAAAACAACCTTTCGTGGGCATCCAGAGGAGTGCTTTTCAGCATCTGTTGCATGGTTCCACTGGAGGGCCCCAAGGGACCCCAAGGGCATCCCAGGGCTTGTGGGTTGATCCAGAAATTAACATTCTATGTTTACAGGCCAGTGCCACCCAATTTCATGTCTACCAAAGGCAGCCTTCTCAGTAAGTTACAAAGTGGCACCAACAGCTTACATTTTAAACTGAAATCACCAAGTAACTGAAGATTGCTGCATATGCATATATTCTATAATTAAGACTGGCTGTGCTGATACTGCATTGGATTCGGGACAGTGATGCTTGGTTATCAGTACATCATCAGCATTGTCTTGAGTTGGTTAGGGTCTTTCA
Source organism: Ailurus styani (assembly GCA_002007465.1). NCBI lineage: Eukaryota > Metazoa > Chordata > Mammalia > Carnivora > Ailuridae > Ailurus > Ailurus styani. Next base: position 532,631 of record LNAC01000519.1, read on the forward strand.
GTTGCTGCTGTTCTTGCTTTTTGATTACAAATTACTGTTGGTTTGGTTTCATAGTAGTTCAGTTTCTTGAAGATTTGTTCATCCTCAGAATAGGTCATGATCTTTATTTAAGGCCTACAATTTTTTAATAACTAGACTTGAAGATTGTAAACACGGTAACGTTGTGTGCCAAGAACTGATGCAGCAACAAGAGTGGAAAGGTGTGACTTGGCAAGGCAAATCAGGACTTCACATCCAGGTGGATGTCTGTCCTCCATCTTTTGTGTCTTCACCATTCATTTAGCTCACTTGTGCAGTGTATGACTTGTCACTATGCTTAGCTCTAAAGTTATAGACACAGGTGAATAAAACAGCTCGCCATCCAGGTGCTCCAGCAGGTAGGCAAACATTCGTGTAAGTTGATAAGTGTAAGGTAATGTGGACAATATTTGAGATATAGGCAAGGTCTAAAAATAGCATAGACCAAGGAGTAGTCTGCTCTGGCAAGGCTGCCCAGGCAGGAATTGGGACAGAAATATTACTGGAGCTGAGACTAGACATATTTTTAACAGATTTTTAGTGAGCTTTGGAGGTACAGGGGTGGGGAAGAATTACAGGCCAAGAGACAGACATAGGTAGACAAAGGTAAGCATACACAGAGTACTGTGGTTCCTTGGGGACCTGCAGGTGTTTCTTTTGTGATGAGAGGGGAAGTTGGGAAAAGAGCATCAGGAAGATAGATTACACCTGTGTTGGTTATAGTCCCAGGAAAGAGGCACTCTTCACATCAGGAAATAGAAAGTGGTACAGCTTTTTTGTCAAGTCTTCTAGCAATCTATATCAAGAGTATTAAGAACTAAGAAAAGAAAAAAAGACCCGGGACATTATGTTAAGGAGATGAGATATTCCTAAAGTTTTCTATTCAAAGATATTTTTTATTCATGGATGTTTACAGTACAGAAAAAAGAGCATGGGTGGAGGGAAAAGCAGGCAACAGGATCTACCAGGAGCTGGGGATGTAGCAGCAACTGAAGTTTCTATTCTCAAGAAGCTTACACTTTGATGGGGTTGGGGATGATACAGGGAGGCCATGGCTTAGAAGATACACAATAAAAAATGTGTATCACGACAAATAGAAGTGCTTTGTAGACTAATAAAGTAGGCTGAGGGGATTGCAAGTGACAAAGTGGTGCTATTTTAGGTGAAATAATCAGGGGAGGTAAGTTAATATTTAGATGGAGGCCTGAATAAAGCATGGGAGCAAGTCCTGCAAAAATCTGTAAAGCATTCTAGGCAGGGGAAATAGTCTGTGCACAGGACCTGAGCTTATTGTTTCATGTGTTCTTGGAATGTGAGGAATGCATTGTACCTGCAGCAGGGTGAGCCAGGGGGAGAGTAGTAGATGGTCAGATTGTATAGAATCTTGTAAACCATGTTAAGGAATTAGGATTGATTCTGCATGAGATGGAAGCCATTGTGGGGATATGATTTAGCTTGAGTTCAAAAGGATCATGCCAGCCTGTGACTGGAGAATAGACCATGGCGTCAGCAGTGTGGAAATTTGGAGACCAATTAGGAGGCTATTAATATAATCCAGGCAAAAGATGGTGGTTTGAGGTGCAGGTGAGAAGTCATTGATGTGGGGTTTATTTTTAAATAGAGTCTTCAGTAACTACTGATGTATGGGACATGGGATGTGACAAAGAAAAGAGTCAAAGGTAACCACAAGATTTTGGGTCCAACCAACTGAAGTATGGATTTGCCATTTATTGAAGTTTGGAAAACCAGAGCAAAGCAGGTTTCTGGGGGAAGTTGAGTTCAGCTTTAGACATATCAAACTTGAGTTGCTGTATGATACCAAAGTGAAATACTGAGTTAGTGGTTGTACGAATGAATTTGTGGTTCAGAGTAGAATTTACAATTGAGGTTAGAAATGTAGGATTTTTAGGTTATGAAGGAACTGAGAGAGTGCAAGTCTCAAGGAGGGAGTGGTCACCTGTGCTAAGCATTGCTGGCAAAGCCAATGAGATAAGTATTGACCAGTGTATTTGACCACATAGAGATGGTTGGTGACTTTGATAAGCACTTTACATTGAGTATTTAGGGGCTACAGGCACCTGATTAAAGGGGGTTTGAGAGAATGGGAAGATAGAAAGTAGATTCAGTAGAAGTTTTTCAAGGACCATTGTCATAAGAGGGAATGGAAAGGAAACTATCCAGGGAAAGTCTTGTTTTAATGTGAGTTATTGTTACATCTTTGTATACTGATAGGATAGTTCCAATAGAAAGGAGGAAATTGGTGATTCAGAAAGCAGTGGGAACAATTTCAGGAGTAAAGCCATTGAATAGGTAAGAGAGGGGTGGGATGAGTACACAGGAGGGATTTGACTTCTAATAAGAGCATGGACAGTTCACTTGTCATAGTAATTTCCAGCCCCAGTTTCACATCAGAATCATATAGGGAGTGCTTAAAAAACGCTGACACTTGGATGACACCTTAGATCAGTGAAGCAACCGTCTCCAAACAGAAGGGCCTTGACATTGGCATTTTTCTAAAAGTGCCCCATGTGCATCTTGTGCAATCTAGCATGGAGTTGGAGGAATGGCAGTAGGTAAGTGCTTGTGCAGGCAGTTTTGATTGGGTGGTAAGACCGTGGGGAAATGCTCCTGTTCTTCTGTTTTTTTTAGTGAAATCTGAAGCAATGTAGTCAGCTCAAAGACGGGAGAAAAAGGAAAACGTACTGGAGGTTTTAAAAGGTTGTGAAAAGGGGCTTCGGAGAGTGTGAGAGGGATTGAAGTAGGGAAATGTAGGTTGGCCAGACCACATTTGGGACTCACTTTGAAGTTTGTGGTCATACGTTTAAATGTGGCCTAGTGTGTTTTTTCCAGCTGCTTGAAAGCAGGTGCAGAGTAGACAGAGTTGGAATTTCCCCAGATTGGGGTTCTTGATACTTACAGTCTCCAGTCAGAATTCAAATATGAGCACAACTCTGTTTCTTTTCCTACAGATAAAGGTCTTTCACCATGTAATGTATATGAGCTCCACCATGCACCTGGTTGGATCCTGGATGTATTGGATTATAGATAAAAACCTCACCTCCCTTAAATAAGAATATGGTGCTCTTTGTTCTTTAGGGGAACAGAATGCTCTTAGTGATTTGTTCTCTGGGTTGTTAAGGACTTGATTTAGATCTCTGCACTGAACTCTGCCTTTAGTAAATGGGTTACTTATGTGTGCTGCTTTTCCTCTAGAAATCTACATCTGTATTGGAATTTTACCAAGAACTTGGATTGCCGCCAAAACAGAAAGTTAAAATCTTTCGTGTAACAGATAATGCTGTGATTAAGCCAGGTAATCTGAGGTTGGGGAAAAGAGGGAGGCAAAAATACCCAGATATGTGATTTGTTTAATGTTAGGCCTTTCAGTAAAGCTGAATCCACAGTACAAAGTCCTAAACATTTATTTTTAAATACAAAGTGGTATCTGATGTAATCACTAGGGACAAACAAGTCTTTTTCTTTTTTGACTGGAAGAACTGTAGAGAACTCTTTGTTTTCATTAAAGAGGGAGGAGCACTTTTGTTTTCAGTGTACAGAGAGTTTCACATTTGGAAAAGCCACTCCAGATAAATACACTAACTTTCATTTTTTCTACTTTTTTATTTTTCAAAATACACTAACCTTTAAAATGTGAAGTTCAGTCTGTGTAGGCTGTCATTTTAATAAATGAAGAATAGCTAGACCCTCACTGAAATAGAAGAATTTTCATGCAACAGGAAAGTGACTGACCATAGCACCTTGATGTAAAGATTCTAACTTAAAAATTCTGAAGTATTTTACCTACTCCCTGAAATGTCAAAAAGTGCGATTGGCAGCATGGTTTTATCAGTTTATGTAGTTAACAGCATTTTGACTTCTTTGAACTTAAGAAAAGCTTCCTGATCTCTTGAACTTGAGTTCTAACAAATAGATAGTAGAAGGATGTTATAAGATTTGGTATTTTAATATCTGAACTGAATTTCATGACGTAAATTACAGTTGCAATAAGCCTTACTAATTGGAGTGACAGAAGATCAGATTTGATATAAGCTAGAATTAAAAGTACTTTTTGAAGTGTAAGTTTTATAGTTTGAAGCTAAAATGAATGGAATTAAGATAAAAAGTGTAAAAATTAAGTCCCTATTAACTTTTGTTGTAGCTCAAACCATGTGGAATTGTTTTTGTGGATGAAAAGTGGTCAGGTGTCAGCAGTTCAAGTCATTCAGCCTCCTAGGAATTCAGTCAGTTTTAATCTCCCCTATTTTTTCTTAATTCGGGGTTTTTCTGTGCCCATACAAATTTAGGTTAAGTCCTACATTAAAGGATACTACCTTCTGAAATCCCATAGTACCTTACTCCCTGTTTTAAACAAGCCATAATTAGCATTCAGTTGCACTCTCTACTACATTGATTATGGCTATTTTTTTTTTTTTTAGAAAAAGTCTCTTACTTGATGATACTAATGTTGATTCTTCACCTAGATAATAAATTCTTGAGGTTAGGAGCCATGTCTTTTTATATTTCTAACTGTACATATGGTACAGTTGGTCACTACCTATAAATATTTGCAGATTGTCAAATAGTTCTCATAGTGTTAATTCCAAATTGATACAAACAAAATGTTGTGGAGGGCTTTCACTTACAAAATTCCTCTAAATAACATATTTCTGGTGCATTTTAAGTAAGATTCTGTTTACATACAGCTAGTTTTGGAAATGTTAGTATATAAAACTGAGGGTATCAATAATGACAGTTTTTCAGAATTTGAAATTATCTGAGCATGTGCTAGAATAACTATATTTTATTGGCACAGTGACCCATCTACCAAAAATCTGATATATATGGGCTTTACACAGATATCACACATACGGTAATCACTGCTGAGTATACGATGGACCTGGGTTTAAACCATTAAAGTTCCTATTTTTGGATAACTCATCTGTAATGGTTAAAAAAGATCTGATCTAGCCACAGCATTTTTTGAGTCATTCTTCTGTTTTTATTTCGTTAAATGAAATAGGAAAGCTATCTTAAGTCAGTATATTATTATTCACCAAAACAACAAAGAATCATCAAACTTGTGTATTTACCAGCAAGAACACTGTGTTTGTCATGTGAATTGCCTGTTTCAGCCAGTACCACTTTGGCCTCTGTGAAGGCACAAACCCATCAGCCACCCGTGGTCTGTTAGTCTAACTCTAGCACCATGTGCCTCGTCCTGGGACATAGTGCCTCGTTCTTCAGCCCATGTGCAGTCAATTAAGGCATGTTTGATGAACAGTTTTATATTTTATTGTTGATGTTTCTAATAATTGTAGTTGTGAAGAGAATGTTCTACTTTTTTTGAAATCTGATAGGCTTCCTGGATGTAGTTTATGTTTAGTGAAGTTGTTCCCGGGCTGACAATTTCATATCGATTGTTTTTTTTCTTTTCATAAAGGCACCCCTCTTTATGCTGCTCATTTTCGCCCAGGACAGTATGTGGATGTCACAGCCAAAACGTAGGTCCACATAACAGGTTCTTTTCCTTTTGTTTTCCTCATATATTAAAACATAGCAGAGCAAGTGAAAGTATAGTCTTTCAAGTCAGTGACTAAAGATTAAGTAACCATTATTCTCATTTGTAATTCTATAATGTTACTGACTCTACTAGATTTTAAATTGCACTGAATTAGTTGTATGTGAACATCAAGTTACAGGTTTGAAACTGAGATGTATGCTTCTTGAAATGGGACTGCAAGAAAGGTCACATTACTCAGGTTCTTTGTGGGTTGGGCCCACTTCTATTTTGAAGACCAAAGGCTATATACAGTTTGATGGTGAAATATAAATGGACAGTGCTGTGGAGTGCTTTTGAGATTGTGTGATCTGTAAATACTGGTTCTTTCCAGCTCTGGGAAACAGTTAAATTAGAAACATTTTATACTGTTTGTGATGGTTGTTTTGCTTAAGGCCCCCTTAGGGTAACTAACTAAAAACACTTTGTTAACTGTGTGAAGAGCTATCAAAAGTAGGAAGAAGTAGTGTTACACCTTAAGCCTCTGGTAGCACAGTGTTATCTCTTAATCCTAGACAAGTGAGACAGTGAGACTTCATAAAAACAAAATATTTTTTATCCTAAAACAAGGGTTTAATTTGGGAGAAATCAACTCAGTTGTCACACAAATAGAAATGCTGACTTTGAGTCATATTCAGACCGGGAGAAGCAGCAGTTTTTTAAAATTCAGTTAAGGTTACTTCACTATAGAATGAAGTAACTGAGCCCTTACATATGTTTGTGTAGCAATTGCTCAGTATATGTTAGTAGAATCTGCATGACTAGGCTAAAGTAAACTCTAAGTATCAGCTCTTAGCTGTTCTTGTTTCTTATTCTGCCAACACAGATGATAATTTTACTTCTCTTGTATGCCTTGATTTCCTCCTTTTTTGTCATTCAGCAAGGTCTGCAGTCTATGTAATTCTGACAGTGGTCCACATGTGCTTTGGGATAGTCTTACAATCACAGTGACTGAGCCAAAGAGCTCTTATCCAAGGAAACCAGAGCCAGCATTAGTTTCCTTAATGGAGTCAGTTAGCTATACTTTATTTCCACACCATTATTGCCTACTTTCAAATATGAGCCATTGCAGACAGCCCTTACCTTTGATTAGCTGTTTAGAAATAATGGAGTCAGAGGGCGCCTGGGTGGCTCAGTTGGTTAAGCGACTGCCTTCAACTCAGTTCATGATCCTGGAATCCTGGGATTGAGTCCCACATCGGGCTCCCAGCTCCATGGGGAGTCTGCTTCTCCCTCTGACTTTCTCCCGTCTCATGCTCTCTCTCACTCTCTCTCAAATAAATAAATAAAATCTTTAAGGAAAAAAAAAAAGAAAGAATGGAGTCAGATAGATTGACAGTATAGTGGGTCCTTCTTTTAGAGAGATTATGGACTCTCCCCCCCCCCTTATTTTTTCTGCATCCTGATTGTTGCAGACTCGTTCCTACTTACTGAGGCCTCTGAAATTACTTGGTCACTTTCCTTGTTCTGCCTTCCCTTGTGAAGAACTCAGAATATTACAGCTGGAAAGCTTTGGTTTGGTTATTTGGGGAGATTGTGTGTGTTGTGAATCAGATCATTTTACTTTTTAATTTCTGAATTAATTATTACATATAATAAAGTACCTCAGTAATTTCATTAATTTGCACAGAGTTAATAGTGTGTGACTTCATTACATAGTTTACAGATTATATAAGATATTCCGAGAATTCCTACAAAGTCAGAGACCTTTATTAGCAGATGCTTTGTGGTGGGATTTGTGACTAGCTTGAATTAGAGCCAAGCTTTTCAGATACCTGTATTCAGCACATGTTTTCATTTTATACACTACTATTGGGTTTCTGGCTTCTTTAAAGTTATTTTTAAAACTTCAGTGTTCTTCTTGAGAGTAAAGTGAAAAGGAAAAGTATTTTGGTTTTGTTTTAAGATCATGTACCTAGAAACCAAGACTAAAGCCTGGTGCCAGCCTCGGGGCTAGGTAGCTGATAAGAGCTGGAAGAATTAAAAAAAAAAAAAAAAAAGAAGAAGAAGAGGGAGAGAGAGAGAGAGAGAGAGCTGGAAGAATAACTAGCCCTGGGATTTAAAGTAGTGGTCATTCAACTCTGAATAAGGGAGTACGACCTTCATTTGAGAAGATCTCACTATTGTGTGGGCTGCAATACAATGTTCTGTTTGACTTCCGCCGTGTAAAGTCGGGGGAGAGAGTTGCCCCACACATGCCTGCACTTTACTCTGGTGGGTGTGCCTTTATGTGTTATTACCTGAGGTCAGATGACTTTGACTTTTTAAAAGATGAATATTTCCAGTGGCTCTTGTAACTAACATGTTATTATGGCCTCAAAATGCCCGTATTTGTAAATATGTAGGTGTCTTATCCTTCTCATGAGCAGCCGTTTTGAATTCCTTCCCAGGGCAGCATTGGATCTTCAGTTCCATCCAGTCCTAGTTGCTGTTGCCTCTTCTCTTTGCCACTGACAGGTTGTGGGGAACATACATATGTATCTGCTTGCTTTTCTTTTTTCTTTTTAAATTCTGTCTCCTTTTCCCGATGCTTCCCATTTGGGGAGTTAAACTTCCTCACAGCCACTGACAGCGTTCTTCTCCTTGTTGACTATAAATGGAACCATCATCTTTTGGGAATAGGCTCTAAGTAGTCTCAGTCCCTTACTGTGGCTCACTTACAGCCAACAATTTACTGCTTTGTCCTCCACTTCCAGTCCCTGTTTCAAATATTTTGAAATGTCTGAGCCCCATCTTCTTGATTATTAATCCTTCTAGAAAAAAATTGTACATTGACATGGATAGGTCAGTTGATGAGGGACATGGATTTACAGGCAGGAGGAGTGGTTGTCATGCTTGAGTAGCTTTCCGAACCCCCCTATCCCCCTGTGACAGATCTTTTTTTTTTCCCTCTCCTCCCCCCAGTAGATCAGGGGTAATTCCTGAGAATTTGCATTTCTAACAAGTGCCTAGGTGATGTGGATGCTGCTAGTCCACGGACCACACTTTTGAGAACCACTGGCCTGGTCAAGGTCTCACCAGTGGAGCTACCTTAGAATCCTAATCACTTCCTTACCCTAAACCTGTGCTCAAATTATAGTATTGAAACATCTGTTTTAAAGCAAGCAAATTTAATCAATCTAGTTTCAGATAACAGTGTCAATAAAAGTAGGCCTATTTAGTACTCACATTTTAGTTGGCATAAAACTGAAAATTGGTCTCTTTAGTAATCAGTTGGCTTCATCATCATTTTTCCATTAGAAAAGAAAAATCTCAAATTAATCTCTAATTGAAAATCTTTGTTTTTCTCATACTGTAATAATTATATTAAATCTGCACTTACATTTTGGGTATTTCAAGTTTTTTTTACCTTATACCTTCAATTTTAATTGCTCGATTAAGCATATTTTTGAAATAATTAGGAAAATTTAAAACAAAATACTGTATAATTTTAAGAAAAGTGTTAATAGAATCTATCTACTTCGAGGGTGAAATTATCTGCATTTTTTTTAGAGTGANTTTTTTTTATTTTATTTTTTTTTTTTATTTTTATTTTTATTTTATTTTTTTTTTTTTAAAGATTTTATTTATTTATTTGACACAGAGAGATCAGAT